>JANPWX010000135.1:6037921-6197775 GCA_024734555.1 Trochalopteron elliotii
GAGGGGGCTTGGTCTGTGAAAGCTTGGCTTTTTGTAAGGTTTTACAAGTAGCAGCTTGCCTTCCTTAATTTAAAACGAATTTTAGAAGAAAAAGGAATACTACTTCCTTTTAAAACCGCTTTGAGCATTACAAAAGAAAAATCCAAGGCTTTAAATCTGTAAAGCACTAATTTATTGTGAAAAAAGTTACAGCTTAGGATCCAGAACTGTAATAGCAACAATTTTCTCTATGGGTGTCAGTCTCTTGCCCTAGTGAAGGTAAAAGGAAGACAACACCTTGAATTTTCACCTGGTGGTATGGTCAATAATACACTGAAGTGCCCTTGTGAGGAATGAGGGCAAAGAGCCATTGGCCCTGAGCAGAGATGACACTGGGCGTGCAGCACTGGAGCACTGCAGGCACAGCAGCTCCAGCCATGGCTGAGAGGAGCAGAACATCACACACAGCAGACTGGCACCAGGCACTGTGTGAGACCATCACTGTTTGTTTGAGTGATAATCCCCACCTGCAACGAGCACACACTAAACTGAAGCACACCCTTCAGCCGTGAAACAGCTCCTAAGGAATAATTTGGGAACAGTCTGCTCCAAAGCACAAAATGCACTGCAGACAGTACATGTAGAAAAGTTGAACATTTTATTGTCATTTAGGAGTAGTACACCATTTGTGATTTTAGAAATACAGACTCTTTGCAAAGCACTGAAACACAGGTGCCTTCCAACCACTAAAACCTACATTATTCTATGTCTTACAAACCTTTTATATTAGCAATTCAAGTTTGGTCTTTGCTGCAACAAGTTCTTCTCCAAAGATGCAAAAACTTACTTCTAGACTGCAAGACAACTGAGCCAAGTTTCAAAAACTCCACCCGCCAGTGAGCCACCAGAACCACTGCTTTCAAATATTGAGTCTATGATGTTCTTGTACTTTGTGCCCATCAGGGAGCTCACCTTTGAAAATTTTAAGTTAGGAGGATTTTCCAGTTAGCCACCAACTGGTATTTTTCCATTACAGCATCTAGAAGCAAACTGATACTTTGCAAGTACTAGTGCTCATGAATAGGTTATGTTTACACAAAACCCAGAGAGGCCTCCAGAAACATTCAAGGTTAAAATGAACAGTTGCAAAAGGAAAAAAAAAAAAAGAATCTGTACATATTTTCAGTCATAACACAAGGGAACACTGGAGTATCAGTGTTTTGTGTTCTAGCTTCAATAATGACACCTGTGCTAGTCCTAGTAGTATTCTACATGTTTGTCCCTTCCCCCCTTTTAAATTTTATACTTGCAATCTGAATATACAGCTGTACTTACAGGAAATATTAAACAATGCACAGCGCCTTAAGCAAGTTCCATGTCTGGTTTTGAACAAACCATATAAAATAAGTGACAAAATAGTTTAAAATTGGTCCTTATTTTCATACAGCTTGGAAGCACTAAATTTAAAGACACACATTAACCAGCACAAATTAGTTTGCAGCTTTTTTTTTTTTCTCCTTTTTTTTTTTCTTAGAAGAGTGTGTTACAGTATCATGCATGAAAAGCAAGCTGCTGCTCCCAAGCAGAAATATGGAGTTTAGGCTTACTGCTTTCTCCTCAGGCTGTTATTCCTTCTTTCATAAATTATTTCAACATAACTAAGGATAGAAGCAGCTGACTAGCAAAACAATATGAAGTTCACCTTTTATGCTGTGACCCATTCTTAAAGTAATGAAGTACTTTGGAACTTTAGCATAAGGAAGATTGAATAAACACTGCAAAGGACTTTTACATTCTTTGATTTTGTTTACATCTTCAGAAAGAAAATTCTACATTTTAACTTGCTAACTACTGGGTTTTCATATGGAGACTGTAGTATTGAAACAGTGCAAGACATTTGCAACTTCAGGAACATCCTATTACACTGCCCTTTCACCCAAACAATGATTAGCAGAATATTGCATCAGTTCTAGAGAAACAAGACAGGACAAAAACCTTGTTTTAGAATAGCATTAGGATTCAAAAATCTTTCCTATTTAGTGAAAAGAATCCACACACAAATATGCACGAAGGACTCCTTAACACAGACTTTATCACAACAAATGTAATTCAGCTGTAAGTCTGGACCTAGACTTTTTATTGGTATGAAGCCATATTTGTTCAGAGACCACTATCAGATGTTCCATTATTAATGCTTCAACATTTGGGTATTTTGAGACACAAACAGCATCAGAGCTCTCTCCTGTCAAGAGCAAAATACCAGCTGAAACAACCCAGGTGGAGCATGAGCTTAAGCAGTCCACTTAAGCTCCAAAACATTCCAGACACCAAAAAGCTGGCTTCTGTCTTTGCATTACCCCGGTAAGAATGGAGCCCTGTCCACTAATGCAATATTCCAAAGACCATTGCAACTAAGACTGTCAAGTCAGGTCTCAGTTGAAAGCTACCACCACCACAGGACATCATTTCCTTACCCCTGCCCCACCCCTTGCCAAGGAAGAATGTTCATAAGAGCATTTTTTGGTGTGGAAAGCAGGTCAGTAGAGACTCCAAGTGTGGCTTGAAGAATCCTCCGTACCAAGCCGCTTTCCACACACACAAATTCAGTCCATCTTCTCCTTCTGGACAAGCTTGGGTGCATCTACAAAATCCTTGCCGTTGTAAAGGATGATAGCAAAAGTTCCAAAGCTGGCACTTCCCCAGAAAAGCACATAGGCCAGTGTCTCAGTCCATGTATCACCTGAGAAGAAAAGTCAGATAACCTTTTAGCTCATTATCTCCAATTAGCAGACAGTTTTACTTTAGGACAAATGCAAATATTTCAAGCTCTCCCTCAGATCTGTTGTTGAATGAAACCACAAGTCTTTCACAGATTTTTTTTCTGTTTCCTTACCTTTGAAAATTTCTATTTGCCACACAGTTTTTGGAACACACTGAACAGAGATCTATGGAAGTCAGCCAAGAACTCTACTAGCAATAATGTTAGAAAATTCAAGGCAAAAACAGAAGGCAAAAACTTTCACTACTCCCAACACAGATTTAGATTAAAGGAAAATCCATCAGAACCAGGCTTATGCCTGTATCTGACAGCTCTGAACTGTTTTTCTGCCCAAAATTAGACAGGTATTCCTCTGGGACTTCATCCAGCCTACAATAAGTCTACAGGCCTACCAAGGTGCAACTAAATTTGGGGATAATAAACTGTCCCTTAATTGATTCCTACATGAATTTTAATAATTGTTTTCTATGACATCTCAGTTTTTTCCACATTAATGATACAGTGCTAAACCTCAACCTACAGAGCCACGTTCAAGTACCTTTTAGAATGACTGAGAAGCAATTCTGTACTCAACAGTTACTGGTAACAATTTACACAAAGTTCACAGAGAAACAAACCAGTTTTATAAAATTAAACTCAACAGTTACTTACCAGCCATTAGCAAACAAATAATGCACATGGAGAAAGCAACCACCATAATAATAGGCAACTGAGGAAAGAGAAACAGAATAATCACTTGATTTAGCAGTACGTATGTTCCTTAATTTCCTTTAAGATGGGTTGTAATGTAAAGCTATTTACTTGCTTTACTTCTCAAGTCACCTGCATTCAGGTACAAATAAAAGTCTGGATAGTTCCAAAATTTGGAAGACTGTGTTCAATAATTGTTTAGAATTGAAATACACCTCCTGTGCATTAAAAGATACGTTTAGGTTTATGCTTTGTTTTAAAATACACCAGTTAAACCCGTTATGTTCCCAAATCCCATTTCAAAATAGAAAGGGAAGGGTGAAAAAAAATTTTAAAAGTGGAGGTTTTGTGTTACAGTCTATGCTTCTGCATGAAGTGTGAGAAAAGACCTCTACAAGACTCTTCTGCAGAAGGAAACAGTTACTGACAGCGACTACTAGAATTTTCCCCCTTCCACCTGGTGAAGCATATTTTAAAAAAGCAAGTAGCAGTTTTTCCAATACCTCAAGGACACTCCATTTTCTGTCAAGAGAACAGTCTGGGTTTAATCCTATAAGCAGGTATCATAGAAACATTACCAGATTACAGGGATGCTTCATGACTAACAGACAAGTCCTACTCAGGCATAATTAAACCAGTAACTGAATGTCTGTGTTTCTCTCATCACAAAAAGTCTCCATACTCACAGCTAAGAACTTCCAATCTTTCTTGACATGTAAGGGACTAGCAGGTTCTACTTCATCCACTGAGTAATTTCCAAGAAAAAGATCAATTGCATCCTGTAAGAGAAAGGGAGGGCAAGAGTTACAATGCACAACAATGTTTATCAAATACACTCCCCCATGGTTAAAAGCTTAACTTACTTGTCTGAATCCATCAGAAAAGTTGTTTTTGTAGTAACGTATTAATGAGTTCCAGCCATCCATTATTAAACCCCACTGAGTTCTCTTCCCAGTTCTGCAAAAAGAAAGAGTGAAAAATATTTAAAATAGATGTATAAAGTCAGGACTATAACTTCAGATTTACATTCTGCGATTATCCAGATGTGTACTGCATTAAATGAACACCTGCACAGGAATACATTCTTCTAGTGCTGCCTCTGCATTATTACCACACATACTTGTAACAAAATTGGAAAATAAAATGACACTTCTTTCCATCAGACAATATAAGTGTGGATCTTCATGGCACACTGCCTTGGTTTTAATTTCCAGATAGCCTTTACTTTCATGTAAACACAGCAAAGAATCTGGAGATTTTAGTTTGACTTTTTACCAACTGAACCGTTGCAAAAAATTCATTTATAGCCTCAGCCCCAGATTAATAACCTCAGATATGAGGACTTGAAAACACCAAACATGCTCAAAAACCCAGAAGGCCCTTACAAGAAAGGCTGACTTGCCTTGTGTAATCGGTCTTTAAGGCACCAGTTCCAGCATATTGTTTGGCACAAGCATTAGCATTATCAGCCCATGCTGCGAATAGGAAAACAACAAGAAATATTAAGGAAGTTATATACACTCTTCAGAGAAAAAGTCATTGTTTAAACTCTATAAACAGCCTACCATTTTTGTAGATTTTCTCAAAGTCTGCCTGCTCTTCAATCCTCTGTCCCACATGCAGAACACCTAGTCTCTGGAATAAAAAGCACATTGAGGATTGCTAGGAGTTTGATAGAAAAAAAATCAGGATTTGCTTTCAGAAAAAGCGGTATTTATCAAACTTGAGCCTAGTCAGTGCAGCTCAAAGTAAGTAGCACAGTAACTCCACTATGCAAGCTCTTACTGGAGCATTCAAACTACACTTCCATTCCAGGAACACCTCTCTCCCCTTCCAGCTTGCCAGAGAAGAGTAAAACATTTACCTGAAGCTGGGCCTGGAGAGACCTGCGTGCTAACAAGCTCTGGATCACGTTAGTCCGATCCAGGCAGTCCATGCAGTTACTGCGGAACGTTCCTTCCTGCTGGGTCACAGTTTTACCCTCCGAGTCAACTAGGAAGTAACTGACACATACAATGCATACATTTAGAGATAACAGCTCATATAAACTACGTGCTTTTACAAGTAAATATCCTAGCAACCAAACCACAATTGTCCCAAGCATTTGTTGAGTGCTCAGCCATGTCTTTGAACTTTGATGCCTCCCTGAATTCTTGCCATGTTGAAAAAGAGCATCGATGGATGAACATTTAGCAATCTTAGGGCAGTATACACTCTTATCATTCAGAAAGTCAATCAGCAATATTGAGTTTTATGGCACTGGGAAGAGCAGCTTTTGGTGCAAAATCAGGGACTTGTGGGTTTTTTTTCCCAGTTATTTTAGTGTCCCAGCTCCACAGGTATGAAGAACATTAGAAGAGCCTAACAGCAGAAGTAATCAGATTTGTTTATTAAACGGTCACCAGTTCAGTCCAGTCACAAATGCATAAAAAGTCATCTAAGTTGTCAGACACTTCTTCCAGGAAGGTACTCTGACTTTTTAAGGGTGCTTGCAAAATATGGAAAAATCTGCTACTGTCACATGCCATTCTCTCCATTATGTGAACATGTGGGGGAACCAGACATTCCCCCTTGCATATGCTAATTATTACCTCAATCTTTTAAATCCACTAAACCAGGTGTTTCCAGTAGCTGATAACAAACAGCTCCTTTTAAACACTGAATTGCACACATGCATTCCAATGCTGAGCTAGTAGAACAAATATTCCAATCTACTTATCAGCCAGATGTGTGAATGGGACAGAACTATGCCAGTCCTGTCACAGCATAAAATTTCCAGTTGTCTACAGGTTTACAGATTATCATCTATAGATTAAATTACTCCAATATGTAATTATGAACTCTGGACTAAGATATAATCCACTGTTACTGTAGAGCATATTTATCAAGTCTAGAGCAGTGCAGTACTATGATCAGCAGCCTCAGAAGCATATGAATTTACTTTGATGAAAATGGCTCTTAAAAAGAAAACAAGGTTAATCATTCTTGAACTGGTTTTGTTAAACCATGTTTTACATTGTTGAAGACTAAAGCAGACCTGTGAAATCTTCCTTTCCCCCCAGATTTTGCCTACAACTGTTATTAGGATAAGACAGTTTGTTATTATCCTAATTAACTAGAAATGTCTATTCTTAAATGCTGCATCTGCTATAGCTGCTCTAAAAAATTTAAAACTAACAAAAAACACCTCCACAAACCCAGCTCTCCTTTCTGACAGATCTTCCATAACTGGATTTAGCCAGCACAAAATGAGAACGTTTACCTCCGCAGGGGTTGCAAAACTATTTTCAAGGAAGACCAGAACTCAGACTTTTCTGTTCCTATGAACAGAAAATGACTATTTTCTGTAAATATCAATATGTAATGACTATTTAAGCAATAGTCATTACAGATGAAATAAAACAAAGAGCCAGCCTAATCTTGAACAAGAGTCTTCAATTTTGTATCTTGTTTTAGAGATGGCTTTTTTTTTTTCCTTCATTTCAAGGAAATATGGTTATTTTCTATGCCTCCAATGGCAGCTGACAGTAAACAAGTTAAGGGATTCAGTATTAATTCTAAGAATAAAGGATCCTTGCTGTACAGGAAAAACCTACAATCTTATTTCTCCTTATTTGAGGTGCTCAAAGTCAACGTATTCATTAGGTCTTTATGAATTTTTAAAGCTGGTTTGGTTTTTTTTGTGGTGGACAGAGAATATTAACTATTATATGATTAATTTATTCTGTTCCCATAGCCATCACTCCAGGCAAGAGACTTTATTAACAAGACTCGTGTTCTAGTCCACACCTTACCTTATTTTGTTTTGCCAGGATAGACTATACCACTACTAGTTCTGTAATGTTTTAGCTGATCTAAGCCTTAGTCACAAGGCTTCAGGAACAGGAAGGAAGCAATCAGAAAAGCAGAACAAAGCAAACTATTTCCCTAGCAATCTAGAGGTCTACAAGTAGCTATGACCAAAAACACACTTGTGGGACTAAAGATTTAAATTGATTTAGACATTTTGTGTATTTTTATATGACTAAAGAAAATGAGGATTTGTTTCCCTCTGGGTTACTTATATTAGCAAGGGCTAGCAACCAACGTCAGTGCACAGTTTGGAGCCACAACAATGTGTGTTAGAGAAAACACTTTTATAAATGCCTGTGGAAGGAACACTCAGTGTTTTACACCACGTGGCAGAACAGTTTGCTGTCAACACCATCTGGAATTACTACGGATAAAAAAAAAAATCAACTAAGGAGACTTTCTTTTAAATAGCTCCAGTTGTATGCATGTTCATTTCTTTGTCTAACCTTTCACCCAGCCTTACAAAGGCAGTTCTTGTCACAACACAACTCCTGCAATTCTCAGACCCACTTTACTGAGAGGTAACCTGGGCTCTACATCTTACCCCCACCAGGTCTCCAACCTTGCACATGGTGTCAGCAAGACACCAGAGATACGGACACACTAATGCATACAAATTATCTTCTTCAGATAAGATTACAGGTCTGTATTACTGTGCCTTAATGCAAGACAATAGAAACGATTGAAGAAGTGGTCTCAGTTTAACAGCAGAGATGGGAAAGAACAGCAGAGCCTTACCTGAACTCATCTTGCTGGTCTGCCAGCTGATCCATCAAAATCTGAAGCCGATCCCACCTCATCCGACTGCACTCTTTATGGAAGTCAAACGCCACGTATCTGTTCACAGAGAGAAGCATTTTTTCAGATTACATATGCACTGCAGTGAAGGTTACAGAAAACCTTACAGCAAAAGGCTGATTTATAAAACAGGTAGTGACAGAGGATTTGTTCTTATTTAGAAACGACTTTCAGCACAACTGCAGATTTTATCAGTGCTCTGTAATCGTCCTGATGCTGCACCCTTAGTGTGAATGGTGACACCATTTAAAATTCTTCACAAAATGCCACTAGTCTGGGGAAGCACACATTAAGTTTCAAGTTCTATGTATGCTTCATTCTATGTTCTGGCTAATATATTCCTTCCAGAAAGTACAGAAGGGATACAAATTGTATTTAATGTCTCTTTTTTTCCCCACCAGGATTCTTTTCTTCTCTGTTCACTTTGAAGTAGACATGGGTGTTGAAATCCAACATTTTTTGTTGGCATAATTCCCTCAATAACTCTAGAAACTGGAGACAGGTTCTGTTTAAGCAGCTAGCCTAACTGTCATAAGAAAATTAAGCAGCTACTGACTTGGAACAAAATTTTAACAGGCAGTTTCTGGCAAGAAGTGTTCTAAATGAGTGGTGCTTGATTAAACATTTGTATGTGCATGTTTGCTGTGATTAAACATTTGTATGTGCATGTTTGCTGTGAATTACAGGGCATTACATTCCTCCACTCAAGCATTCATAACCCAAAAGTTATTTGACAAGATTTCAGGACTATGCATGAAGAAAGATGGTCTATACACACTGAAACAAGGAACTGAAGTGTCAAGTTTGACTCTGGCAGGTAAACACCATCAAAAACAAGCAACCAAGAAAGTGGATTTTAATAGCAACAGTAAAATAGGGCTGCCAAACACCACTTTTGAACATATACAGAACATCACCAAAATGCACCTTCACATAATTTCACATCTTGGTTTCCACCAGATGGCTTTATAGCAAATCTGGACAGAATAAAAAGACATGGCACAGTAACTTAAAGGATAAGGCACAGGGGCAAACACCAGTGTGAGATGGATGCAAGCCCTCCCTCCAAAAGTTAAACAAGCACAGACAGGTTGTAAAAATTGCATATTGCACTCTGTATTCCCACAAAGAGATGGAATTTCTCATAATCCAAGTGCATTCTCCACACTTGGCCTATTGTTAACACTGAACTCCAGGCATTTAAATTACTTCTTCCCCTTACTGTTCCATCCTGTTTTGCTCAGGCTCAGCACTCCCTCATTAAGTTAGCAATATAACCAAGCCCTTTTGCCAGAAGCTAGTTCTACAGGGCATGACTTTCTTTCTCCTAAAATGCAGAAGACCTCCATTGCACACTATGACTCCATATGGCATTACCCTTGCCTCTGAATTTCCTTCTTTATTCTGCCTGTATCCTGTCTTAGGAAGTTACTGCATAAACATAAAATGCAAACAAGTCACAGGGTTGGTGAAGGCCCCCAAAGAGCTGACCTATCTATGGGTCTCAGAGGCAATGCTTAACTTGTAACACAAATGTATCACTTCATGTCACTGTACCTGACCATTCCATTTGCCATGCTGGTCACCATTTTTGAAAAGGTTTGCTCAAGAGGCTTCTCTGAGCCTTTTTGGTTAACCTGGGAAAAGTGAAAACAGAGAGAGAATTACCCAAAAGCCTGCTTAAAAGAACAACAACTTTTGCAGGAAGAACAAGTGAAAGCATACCAAGTTGACAATCATTTGCTTTCCATAGCTAATTATTTGCGAGTCAAAATGTCTTTGGAAGCCATCCATCTAGAAGAGAAAGGAAATGTGTTGACAGATGTACTCTACTATTAAGATCTGCGCTTTACAAGAAGCCTCCATTACAATCTTTTTGATGATTCTTATAACTGTTTGATGTTTCTATTGTGCCAATACATTCCCACTTTCCTCCTCCCAGTCCATTCAGTTCTCCTCATTAAACATGCTACAGACACTGAGTATTGTACAGCTACTAAAACTGCTGCAAACTGGATCCAAAGAGAAACTACCCCCACTGGTCTCTGCACTTTTTATGGCCTTTGAATTCATTATAAGTACAAGGTTTCTTTCTATTACTTCTAAAAAATAAGGCTCAATCCAGTATTGCTGATTTTTATACTGATCAGTTTTCAACCCTGCAACACAGACACGAGCCCAGTAACATGTTAAAACCCCAAGACACAAACACTCACATACATGATTTACTGACTTGCTGATCTGTGGCTTTGGTTTATACTTGAGGTTTGGTCTTTGAGACCAGAAAAAAGGGATAGATCCACGGGTCTGCAAAAGAGTGGAAATGGTTTTAAACAGCTGAATTTAGAAAACCCACTTGACAATTAAAAATAAAGCAGACAGGTTTGTTTCGTTAAACTAACTCTGTTTAGTTCAAACTAATTTGCATATCTTATATACAATCCATATTTAAAAGTACAGACAGAGCTATCTATGTATCTATGCTCCTTACAGTGACTTTACCTGAACAAACGATGCTTTGCTCCCTTTGTAATGCACAATTTGTTCTGTCTCAACAAAGTTAGCAGCGTGTCCTTCTGAATCAATACCTGTGTAGGAAAAAGACCGTGTTAGGCAGCTCAGCCTGCCTGCAGAACAGTGACAGTACATCAGCAAAGGTTTCCTTCCCCTCTCTTTTAAGTCCTCACAGAAAGCACAGAGCTCCCTGACAATGTAAAAGTAAACGCACCTTGGGTAAAAGTTTAACATGATCTGCACTAAATTTAAGCAGAACTGTGCTTCTTCAAGTTAACACATTTTGATATTTCTAGCACTAGAAAATATAATTTAATATGAAATAAAATACCAGTGCTCTGACACCAAAATATTCACAGTTTTGTAACAATGGTACTGCAGAAATGGACTAACTTCTTCAAAAGCATGTATGTTGGGACTAAGAACAGAGAAAAACAATTTAAATCATTTCCCTGTTTGCTTTTTAACTTGAAACAATTAGAGAACACCACTCAGGGCTCCCCTGCCAGCACCAGTGATGCTCTTAGCTGGATTTACTGCTAGACCAGAAGGGCTATTACACATTTGCATTTAGCACCAATGAAAACAGCTATGTGTTTAAAAATCACTACAGAACTTTTGCAGTTAACGTCTTAAAGACATGAAGAACAGTCAGTTTAAACACATAACAAAAAATTCAGCTTTCTTCAGTTCCTAGTATTTTCTTTGGAGGTAAGACCTCAAGGCAAACTAAACAATGTTTTCTTGCAAGCCATTATCTTAAAGGTAACTCACATGTGCAGATGGAATACATATCGTTTTTGAAATAAATCAGATTTTTCTTTTACCTCTTACATAGTAGCGTACGCCAGCCCTGAAACAGCTTCTTCTGGAAATAAGCAGCCAGTCAAAACACTTGCCATTAATAGAGCAAGAGTGCATGGTGATAACTGATGAACAACACTCAGGAAAAACCCCAATGTTTCATTAGGACATTTTTATACATGGTAGGAAACAGCAGGTAGGAAACAGCACGGACCCAACAGACTACAGTCAAATAAATCTGTAAACATTTGTCACCCCAACAACAGTTGAATATTAAACTTGAGAGACAGTAACAATATTGGATCAACATGCACATTGCAAAACATTTTATGGTGATGTCACTGATGAAGAAATATTAAAACTGTAATAATTTTGACAAAATGTGGTTCTAAAGAAGTTAGTTTTTGATTAGGACGATAAGACCCAGAATAAAGAATCCATCTCGTCCATAATTTTATCAGACTACCATAACAGTTTCCTGCCCCTACTGCTTTTAAAAATTAACAACTACTTCAAAAAATACCTCAAAATTTTTTCTAGGCTTTTAGAAGAGTAAATATCTTGTTGTACCAGTAAGTGCAACATACATCACATCTACAGATGCCAGAACTAGCAGTAAAATAGAATGGCTTTCAAATCCATGTGAAGAAAAAGAGAATGAACACACATCAAGACTCCAGTGTGAGCTTCTCACACAAGAATGGTTTCCTGCCTGGGCTACATAACCAAAGTGCCAAATGCAGCTGGGACTAACCAACAAAGAGGGGCAATGACAACTAGTTTCAGCTTCAGTCTTGTTTTGTGCTACTTATATATGTGCCACTTATTTGGACTGCAGTAAGTTATCAAGTCTAATAGAGACCAGCACTCATCAAAAATTTCTCCAGGTAGATTCACCAGCTTGCATGCTTTGCCCCTAAAAACTGAAACTTATCACTTTAAAGCAAGCAGAAGACCAAAATGGTCAGTTTTTAAATCAGTGTACTGCGGTCTTCTCCTCTTTGAGGAATCTAGATACTTCATCTCAAGTAAAATTTAGGGTCAGCATCTATGATTCCAATGGGACATAAAGCAGCTGCATCACATGTGAGCACCTCAGCTATGTTGAAGAACACACTGATTTCATACATGAGTCATCTTTATTTCTGTCTGTATTTATGCCAATACTGTTTGCAAACAACCCCCAAAAATATAATACAAACTGGCCCCAGTCAGAATGTTCTCACAATTCATGAATTAAGGCTGATAAATACCATTCTTCTGTTTTCCTGGAAAACTACTGCCAGGTCTTCCACCTTTTAATTTGACATCTGTACAGCCAACAGTATTCTGCAAGAAAGGTTACCTCTAACCTTAGCTGCTCAGCAATTGTCAGCCTATTTTCTGCTGGTAATCTATCCTCACTTAAAATGACAACTTGCTATTAGCAACTTGCACATATACAGACAAGGACAAGACAGAATTTACTGTTCTTCAGAAGGGCTTTGGTTTGGAGCAGTAAGGAAAATACTAACATAGTTTAGGGCTTCAGGTGCTCAAAATCTCAACTATCCAAGTCCATTACTTTTCATCACTGCAAGACTAGAAGTCCAGTACGCATAGTTGAAAAAATATATTTGAGTTTATATGGGGGGGTGAGGAAGAATGTTTGATATTATTGCAATATCCACTAGTGGCACTGTAACAGTTCTGGTGAGGGGTCTTCCTAGCATTTTTATCGCTAGAAATCCCCTTTCTTCAAATTACTCCAAGGTTTTGCTGTAATTCTAATTTAACCAAACATTACTTGTGCTAATTATTTATACAGTGAAAAAAACTGATTGAGGAAGGTGTTAACTGCAATTTACCCAGAACCAGCAGGATAAGGATTAGAGTGTTTCGATGGTTCCCTTTTGCTATCTTTCCTTTGTCTCTCTGCCTACTCCCACAGCATTTTCTATTAAATGAAGTCACAGGAAAGGACTGGAGATCTGCCAGCTGCTGACAGCCCTACCAGATCAACTGATTCCATCTGGAAGCCATTCCCTGCACACACCTGAGAGGCCTTTGCAGTGGGGGAACGAAGCAGAATATGGCATGAGTTGCTCCATCCAATCTTGACAGTCCTTTCCATGCTGTCAGTTCAGGAGCAACTACCTGGGACCTACTTGTTGATCACACATTGCCTCCAGAAAGCATTCAGCTTCCTTGCAGCATTCATCCCTTCTCAAAAAGAAACTAAAGGCTGTTTCCCAGAGCATCGGTGCAGGAAAAGCAGCTGCTCAGGAAAAGCATCCCAGGAGCCTTCAGCAAAACTTATTCTTTTATTCAACAACATCCATAAGCACTCCTTCAAGTCAAAACTGTTCTCCCTTATTTTGTATCTAAAGCAAATGCATACTTATAGCAAGATAAAGTACTAAAGCTGATGAAGAGCATTTGCTGTATTAATCTTAAACTTCTCACTGAAAGAGAGTTATGCAAACCATGACTGTAAAATTAAATCCATTAAGCCTTCAAAGCAGAATATTCAAGGGTGTTAACACATGAGTGGGCTACCAAACAATATGTAACACCCATATATGAGCAGACTATAATTGATTTCTGACAAGGTGCTCTATGTTATAATTGCCAGTGTAACAACAGAAGTCTCATCAGCAGGCATTTTGCTACTGGACTACCCATACTCAGCACTCAGTTCTACAATACAAAAGGATACATCCATGCATCACTGGCGTAGCAAACCTATGGATCTGAAACACACAAATACATGTTAAAAATATTAAACACTAGTACCAAGAAAGGCAAGTGAGTGACTAGGTTTTGCTTAAGGATTTTGTGATAGTTTTATATCATTTACTTTTTGTTTAGGGTGAAACATCCCTTTCTGAGAAAAGAAGTCAGGGAAAACAGTAACGTATGTAATCCTTAGCAGGACGAAAGAAGTGAAAGTCAAATCCTAATTAAGCAGCCTGGACAAAAAGCAATCTGCTTTGTCCTCCCCATACAGAGCATTTACTCTCCTACAAACGTGCCAGATATAAAGCAATACTTGCTGAAAATCTTTTAATGGTGTGTTTGCTTTACCTCCACAGTAGGACATATGCAGAGATAGTAGTTACAGAAGGCTTCAGTAAGATCTATTCTTATGTGATTAATACTCAAAATGCTCGTTCCAGGGTTCTTCCTATCCTGCCATTCTGGATAATATTAACTTAATAATTCAAGAAAATTCTAATTAATTAATTCTAAATTCTAACTTAATATTTCAAGAAAACTTTAGAGTTCAATACTAGAAGTCAGAAATCCCACACTTCATTACCTAAAACTGTTCCTGCCTCAAGCCACCTGTAATCAATGTGAAGGAAAGTATAGCCTAAAAAAATATCAGTTATCTCCCTTTTCAGCTTCTGTGTTTTGTCCCCTTAGGTCTGTTTTCACTAGCCAGCCCCACTTGGCTTTCCTTTCCTGTTCCCACCACAGCTTCTCTCTCATTTCCCAAGCTTTATTTGCATAGCACTATGCAAACTTTACACCCAGTCATATGCCCCTGGAATATGCACAGCAGCCCTTCTCTAATTCGTATCTTCACATTCCAGAAGCACTGCACAATCCAGCCCTTAGGAACAGCGCTGTCTAATGGAACAGCACATCTCCACAGGTTACCGAGGCAGAAATAGAAGCAGTGCGTCACTTGCTTTGATAAATGCAAAGTACTGATGGAGAGAGGAGGCTGCTGTAGGGCAGGCAATCCAAGGAGTTAAACATACAGAGGATGTCTCCAGTAGGAAGGAGCTTAGACAGTCTGGCCATTAAGGTGCCACAGCTGTGGCTCATGGTCATGCACTTGTATTTGCTGGACTAAGGGAATTCACAGGTTACACTGTATTAGTCTTCATTTGAAATGAACTGGAATAATCTAAACTGTCTTAATTACCAGCTTACTCTTAATTACCAGCTTTATGATCTATTCACCAGGAAAATGGAATTTAAACTGCACTCATGGAGAACGATGTGAGACAGTCTTAGGAAAAAGTGATGAACTGGACCTTGCCCATACCTGAAGACAAGTAACTAAACTTCAAAATGCTTGAGAAGCACACACTGTGCAGTGTAACTTCCCCTTTGGTTTGTGTGAGCAGCTATCTTCACAGCACAGTATCTCCAAATACAGACACTTCCAAAAAGTTAGCTTTCTAGAAGTACTACTGAGGACACTGACAAAGTTGGAAGTTTGAAAGCAGAAGACTCACTGTGCTAAACTAGATGATGATTAGCCATGTTATACTACATTCTGGCTGTCTGAAGGAGACAGAATCACAAAAAGCTGTTGCATACTTATAGCAAAAGTGTATTTGTTCTCTGTTAACCTAATCATCATTAGGTGTTTACCTCTGGTTGAGCAACAAATTCTCTCAGAAGGTGTCCATTCCATACAAACCGTGGATCTGCCTGCAGCAAGAAAAAAGCCAACATGCTTTTAGAGACAGTCAGTCCTGTTTAATTCAACATAAAGGCAGTATCGTAGTGCCCATGTGTCATGTAAGTTACAGGAACAGGTACAAATGGAGACGAAATTCCCTTCTTTTATCAGTAGCCTTCATATCCTCAACTAGAAATCTAAATAAAGATTAGAGAGAGCTATTCTTTTAACTGCTCTTAAGGGTGTTGCCTGACACTTCTAAACCATTAACAACTGAGCTGAAGAACACAATGCATTGGTGCCCTCATGCTGGGGTTGTTTCCTTCTACCAGTACTGTTCAAAAACAACAAACACAAATATCAAAAAAAAGCACTCACGCTCAAAACACAGACCAGACTTCTCTTGCAGAGGCAAACTGAAGATGCTCAAAATTGCCACCATCCTTTTGATAAGCCATTATACTGCAGCCACGGGCATATGAAATTACACTGCAATAATTGTAACCATCTGAGATCTGAATTTACTTGAAACTGATGCTGTTTTACTGTACTTTGCCTTTCAAATAACCTTCTGAAGTGACACAATTTTAAGGCAAACCAATCCTTTAGTGTCCCTGCTCTCCCTGGCAAGAGCGCTGCCAGAGCAGCATTTGATGACGCAAAACAATCCCCAAAAGTAAACAGTTTTTCCGATATTAAAAAACCAAACCAAAACAAAAACCCATCAATATAGACACAAGAGAATTTCAAGTTCAAATTGCATTTGGCTGTTGTCTTTAAGACAAAAGCAGCATAGTAAATTCATGCTTCACACAAAAAATTGGAATATTTTAGACAGAATGCAACATTCCAAGACTGACAGCCATAAAACCTGCAGTTCTATTCCAAGTTATCCTGGAAAAGGCTATGAACACAAGTACAATTTATTCCACTTTGGAATTCCTTCTCATTCCAGGCCAAAGGAATTACTTGCTTTCTCTCAATTTTTCTGCTTAGCTTCTATTTGTAATTAGAAGTGTTCAATATTAGAGGCAAAATTTAATTTATTTTGGATTTTTCAGAATTCATTTAAAGTGTACTTCAGGAAGTACTTCCAACTGCTGATCTGGAATTGCGACATCAGATCAGAATAGATCCCTAGAACGTTGTGCTGCTCACAAGCCATGAGACTTGCATGAAGCAGCGTGTTCAGATACAGCCCCTAACAGCTTGGACAAAACACCAGCATCATTTAAACATCATCTGCATCACAATGACACATAATTTGCAAGGCACAGACACGAAGCAAAGTCAAATCCTCACCCTCTCCAGAAGGCTCATCTCCTGGAACTCCGGGCTCGTGTTGGCCAGCCGCTGCAGGGTGTGTGTTAGGTCGTAGGTTGTTGAGAAGTAAAACCCGTCCACGCTCAAGACATGGTTAAGCATTGATAAAAATACTTTATTGTCCTGCAACTGTTGAGATGAGGAAAGAACAGAAGAGCTGTCATATACTACTATCAAAATATTTTACTCTTGAAAGCTATCACTACTTTTTGAAGTGATGAGATGAATTTTGCTAGTGCTCTAGCAATACATGACATCATCCAGAGATTACCATACAAGAAGGAAAGCATGAGAGTGCAATTCTGATACCAGTTCACTGATAACTTGCAGCTAGCACACTGCAACCAAATTCTGCAACAACAGTGGAGAGCAGAGAACAGCATTCCTGTGAGGTAAATAGCTATTGATATTAAACGAATTCTAACAACTTCCAAGCAAGAGGGAAGCTGTTAGTTTCCCTGAAAACCATTTAGTCAAAAAAACCCAAAACAAGAAGATGGCAAGACAAAAGAATACTTATAATCTGTGTTCTGGTTCAAGTTCTGATTAACCTCATTCCTTTCCTGAAAAAGCATCAGATTCACTTCCAGCTCCATTGGTTAGACATTCTGACCTGCTCTTTGTCAATCCATTACACATTTGTTTTAAAAAAATCTTCCACCTATCCCTCCCTCAAAAAAATGGAAGTCAATTCTTCCCTGCTGGGTAACTATGTAATTGAACAATTCCATAAAGAAAGCAAGACAGACAAGATGACAGCAGTGCAGTTTATTGTAGGGGCTATCAGAAGAGTAAACCTGTGAGAAAGACTTGATAGAAGCATTAGGAAGGGTGTGCCATCTTATTAGAAGCAAAAACACACATCCATAAACTGCAGATGATATTCTAAGATGCACCATGGGAGTTTATCATCTTGACTGCCATGACTGGATATGCATCTATACACAAATATTACAGCCATTCTAGTAACGTGAAGAAATCAGAAAAAAGGTATTGCTCAAAGAGCTTCTTAAAAAAATTTCATAGCTTCAACAAATTAGGCCCTGTGGCAATGAGCATTAACATACAATAACATTCCTCCACACTCCCCTAATCAATGTACCTACCTGAATATCAGTTAAGTGCAGCATGGTCTTTTTGTAGGAGAGGATGTCAAAGTCTGTTGCTTTCCAGATTGCATGACTGAAAATCTCACCTACTTTTTTCTTTTTTGTTATTACAATAAGATACGTGCCTGTAAATCAGAACAACAAAGTTAAAAAAAAAAAGAGCTGCATGTATTAAGAAAAGCAGCCTATACCCATATCAGAAAACTGAAACCAACAGGACTTTATGTTCTTAAGTGTAGCAAAAGCATACAGGGTTGGAGCAAAAGCAAAATGTACTTGCTAAGCTATCCACTTATCTATGCTCAGAGATCTTGAGCTACTCATTAAGGAATGTTGAAGAAAGCAGACAAGATAAAGTGTTACCTACTCTTACTTCTGATCAGAGACAGTCTGAAAGTCTTCAGCTTTGCAAACTCAGAAAGAGGGCAATGCTCTTGAATGTGGTTTGACAAGCACAGAGCAAGTCCAAAATACATGAAAGGAAGCATGCTTCAAAAGTCAAAAAGACTATTCAACTTATCATGAAAAAATATTCCTCCTAACAGAATCAAAACAGAACAAAGAGGTTTGGGGTTCTTTTAGCAATTTAAGACAGGAAGTTTGCTGCTTCCCTGGCTGCATAAGTAACAAAGTAAAATCCCTGCCCCATAGTCACGGACAGTTCACTCACAGCAATTAATTTACACTTGCTGGTGAACACAACACAACTGTATTTCTAAGCATAGCTTATTTCAGTGTCATCTTGTTTTTGAAGAAGTTTACTCTTAATACAGCAATAGGCAAAAGAATATTTGTATTTGTAAAAGATGCTGCACTGCCAGATACAGGGCCAGTTTTACAGTTAACAGCAGTGAACTGCCTAATAGCACTTAGCCAAACACTTATTTAACTGATAACATCTTTACTTTTGACAGCTGTATACTAACACTCAGTGCAAAGCTCTGGAGGATACAATGAAAAACCCCCAAGCTTTTAAGAGACTTAACATATTCTATATTTTATTTAATATTCAGGTAGATGAATAGTAGTCATTACCAAGCCTGTAAGTGGTGAAAATTCCCCTTTGGGGCAGTTCAGTTTTAAAACACTCAGCAAGTGTTAAACACTCGTTGAGTCCCTAAGACAAATGTATCCATTACATTGCCCTTACTCTGCAAGACCCACAACTCTTTAGAATATGGACATATAAAGTTCAGCAGTTTTAAGATCCTGCAGAAGTCACTGCATTCAACACAACCACCCTTTGCCTCAGCTGGGAATGCTACAGTGAGTGATCTTTAATCCCTTCTACATATGGTGATTTTATTCAGTATGTATGCTGCTCATTACATCATTTTTCAGAGTACTTCAGTCTCAAACTCTACCAAATTCTACAAAAAGGACTGTTGGAGCAGCAATGCTTACTTTCCCAAAAGCTTACACTTCATGCATCAGGTGTATTAATGACAGTGGCTGCTTAAACTGGACACGGAGACACTTAAAAGAAAAACTGGACAATTTATTCTTACATTATCCTAAAACTCCCTATTTAGAATTGCTCCAGTCTGCCCTTTTCCTTTCCATGCTGGATTTTCTTCGTATCTGTAGGGCAGTTGCAACACAATCATTACTTGAACAGCTGCATCTACCTGTCTATCATCCAGTCACTCTCAGCTATTTGTGTGCCAGGATTATTGATCAAGCTTCACAAAGCAACGCTTGACTGTTGCATCAAATCCTGCAGCTAAGATTAAAATAGTCACAAAGAATAAGTAGATGAGGTTCTCTGCACTCATGTGAAATGCATTCCTTGTAACTCAAACAATTGCCAGTTAACCCTACCTTTAGAGCACCTCTGGGTTGTGTTGTTTACACAAACATTCATGATAGATTTGGATGCCTCCATCCTCTTGAAGCCACAAGGGAAGCCTATCATACTGATGAAAGTGCAACCTCAGATACTTGCAAATACTATTTCTGCCTTTAAAGCTTCTTCAGCAATCTATTTTGTTGAAGTATTTTTAAAGAGCACAAGTCTGTTCTCCTTACCTGCCACCAATCGGATTGTTCCCAAAATACCAAATATAGGCCTTGTAACAGCTGAAGGGGGAACATCTTTTTTAACTGAAAAGCACAAGAAAAGAACATCAGAATTTCAAAGGAGGTTTGGGAGGAGGATCTGGGATTCTAACCCACTTTCTAACCAATTTCTCATGTTTAATCAAAGTAGTCATTCAACTGAATAAATTCAAGCTTATTTACATGACAGTATAGCAAGTAGACTCCTCAATAATGTATTGTCCAGCCAGCTTCCAGAAGTTTTGTTTTGAAGCCATCAAGACTTAAAGGACAACCAAACCATAAGTGCTTGTGTCTCCCAGGTCTGTTTGCTTCTTCTGAGCTTTGGTCTATTTCTGTCTCAGAAGACCTAGGCTAATCTCTGCAAAACTACCAACAGCAGCACAGATGTGGCAAGGGACACAATATTCAAAATAACATACCAGGAGATCCAAAAATTACCCAAAGAGCAATTAGAAGTCTTAGCATATGCAAATTTCATTTGCCTACACTTCTAAAACAACAGAAGGGATTTTAGAGAAATCTAAAGAAACCCAAAACATCCCCCAGAATGAAGGGCTTTCCCAGAACTCAGAAAACTGAGAAAGGTAACCCTTGAATCTTCCTTTGCTTCCCTTGCAGGTCCATTTGATCAAAGAGCAGCAGTGAGAGAGATGTAGACTGACAAAAGACTTGGGATTAACTACCTTGACAGTTCTGAAGGAGAAATTGAAACAATATACTACAATGCCAGAAGTATCAGTGGGATGGGCACGCTGCTCTTACATCAAGTATACAAAAAGCCTAATAAAAGAAAGAATGACTGCTTTTATATTACTATTACTGTAGCATTTCTGTGTTTGGAGACTAGTAATACTGTGGTGCCAGACTCCCGAAGTATCAAAAGGGAAGTCTCCCACTGCCTTCATTTTACTGTTATTTAATCCGTGTTCTTTGATTCACATTCTTTAAAAATGAAACTAAAATTTTCAAGATATCAACAGGCTTAAAATTATTCTCACTGACATTTGAATCCAGATTTCCAATACAGAACAAAAATTCATAGTAAGGATTTTTATTGTTGCTATTTCTAGAGGCTTTATGGAAAGCCAGGTTTAACTTTTATGTAAAAGACAGCATGTGGGCAATCTGGAAAAGCTCAGAGCCCCAGTGTTCAATCCTTCTCCTGTTTGATCTTGAACTTCCAGCACCACCCCCAACCAGCCTGATGAGTCAGCTTCCCCTGTAGTGATGGACAGTCTTACCAAAAACCAGACAAGTACTATCACCCTGGTAACCCACAGCATCAAACCTACAGCCAAAAGGCATTTGAAACAAAGCTCTGCAGAACAGAACACAAAGCATTGTTTTAAACTGTAGCTACGAAAACAAAAAAGCAATTATGTCAGTATCATCTCAGTAAGCTTCTGAAGGTCTTCTTGGACTCTTAGTGCAAAACAGACAAAAAGAGCAGAGCAGACTGTATTGAGAAATATTGGTGAAGAGAGTCACCTGTAAGAGTCACTTCTGTGGAGACTCTGTCAATAGCAAGCACATCATCTGCTCCATCATCACAGGCTTCCACATAGAACTTCTCTGGTGTTATATGCCTTTAAGGGAATAGAGAGGAAAAAGGAATTAGTTTAGCAAAACTTACTTTGGGTTTGTTTATTCTTCACCACCTGAAGACAGAGCAATCAATTTCACACCTTAATTCAGCTGCGAAATAACAAAATCCTCACTGGATTGCTTCCCAACAGCCACTGGTGTTGACAGTGTGCAAAAAAAAAAAAAAAAAAAAAAAAAAAAAAAAAAAAAAAAAAAGGCAGCAAGTCCAGCTCATCAGTTATTGCAAAATTCATGGCCTGTTTAATAACCTTAATCCTTTTTTTATTACTGTGAAGATATGGAAGCGAGTTTGTGTACACAATGGTCCACTCTAACTCCTGTAAGCTTGAACCGTATCTGGTAAGCCAAAACCCAACACAAAATCTGAAGTTTTTAAACTGAAAACTTCCTAACAGATCTGACCACATCCCTAATGTAAGCCTAATAAACATAAACATAATTTATGAAATGATAACCACATCTGTTTCACACTAGTGTTGTGAGTATTGCAAGAAGTCCACTGGAAACAACACAGCAGAAATGGAAAAGTTCAAGTGGCACACAAAAGCACACTAATTTATTGAAGCAGGTGTCTCAACACTACCATTTCCCAAACACATTAGCTAGGTCTACATAACACACAGGGCATTAACACATATCCCCCACCAGACAGACAAGTCACACACTGACTCCCTGTTCAGATTTCATTGCCATCTTTCTCTTCCTTCCCCTCAAAACCAGCACAAAACCCATTGCCAGTCATAAAGAGTTTTTAGAAGTGCTCCTTAAAAATACACCCATGGTGATATTTGCAAGAAGCCAGACATGTTATACTGTGCATCAATAGGAGGGTTATGCAGACATGACCTGTACCCAGGAAATGCTCAGCAAATAAACACCCTTAAACTACTGTTCTTGACTCTTGTAGTGATTTCTTGACTCTTACAGTGACTCTTGAACTCTTGTTCTTGACTCTTATAGTGATTTCTCTTAGTTTAAGGCTTGACAAGACATGGGGGTCAGAGTTTTAAAATTCTTGTTCTGGTAACAGGGTAGGTATTTTTAGGCTCCTTCTCCCTAAATAGATCTTGCATTTCCACGCAATTTTGGTTTTTTTTTAATACTTCAGAAAGCTGAATTAGAATCCTGATTTAGATCAGAGAGTCTGATGGCCAGGTTTTGGTAGTGGGGGGGTAACAGGACTGGCTCCTGTGAGAAGCTGCTGGAAGCTTCCTGTGTCTGACAGAGCCAATGCCAGCCAGCTCCAAGACAGACCCACTGCTGGCCAAGGCCAACCCATCAGTGATGGTGGCAGCACCTCCAGGATAACATTTAAAAAGGGGGAAAACACTTCTGTGCAACAGCACAAGGAGAGAGGAGTGAGAATGTGTGACAGAAACAAGCCTGCAGACACCAAGGTCAGTGCAGAATGAGGGGCAGCAGGAGCTCCAGGAGCTGGAGCAGAGATCCCCCTGCAGCCCCTGATAAAGAGCAGTGAGGCAAAGCCACCCCTCAGCAGCCCATGGAGGCCCAGGGCAGAACAGAGATCCACCTGCAGCCCTCGGAGGGCCACAACAGAGCAAGGTGATGCTGGTTACAACGGGGTGCTGATAACACCAACGCTGTGGGTTTGATCCTCATATGGGCCATTCACTTCACAGCTGAACTGGATGATCCTTGTGGGTTCCTTCTAACTCAGAATATTCTGTGAGGCTGTGACCCCATGGGAAGCCTGTGCTGGAACAAGCTCCTGGCAAGATTTATGACCCTGCTGGGAAACCATGCTGGAACAGCCTGTTCCTGAAGGACTGCACCCTGTGGAAGGGACCCACACTAGAACAGCTCATGAAGAACTGCAATCTATGGGAAAGACTCACTGTGGACAGATTGGTGGAGAATTGTCTCTGGGAGAGGGACCCCATGCTGGAGCAGGGGCAGGAGTCCTTCCACTGGGGAAGCAGCAACAGAAACAAAGTGTGATGAATTGACAACAAACCCCATTCCCAGTCTCCCTGCGCTCCTGGGGGAGAAAAAGGAAGTAGATAAAATTAGGAGTGAAGTTGAGATGGGGAAGAAGGTAGGGGTGAGGGGAAGGTGTTATGATTTGTCTTGATTTCTCATTATCCTATCCTGATTTGATTGTTGTTAAATTAAACTAATTTCCCCAAGTTGACTCTGTTTTGCCAGTGACTGTAATTGCTGAGTGATCTCTCCCTGCCTTTATCTTGACCCAAGAGTTGTTCCTTTTATTTTCTCTCCCCTATCCAGGTGAGGAGGGTAGTGATAGAGCCACTCCAGAGTGCACCCGGGATAAACTCACTGAAGTCCTTAAAAAGAGGTCTTGGAGACCCCACTTTCCACTCACTTAAAGCAGGACCAACTTCAAAGTTTATTCAACTTTGAAGTTAAACCCTGTTTCTTAGGGTGTATTTTGACTCTCCCAAAGGATGGTGATTGCACAACCTAACTGTGAAATTAGAGGAAAGCCAGAGGACAGCAAATACTGAACTGAAAAAAATCCACCAAACAACATAACACAACCAACTGTAAAGCAATTAATAGTTAAGTGTTCATCAGATAATTTAACGTCATTATAGTCCATGAGTCTTAAAACAGGAAACATCTACAGCATTTCCTTTGAAAATCAGCATCCTCAAATCTTTCATGTACACAAATGCTTAATCTTTGAAAGTAAAAACATCAGAGTAAGAAATACAAACATGCAGTTTGCTGAACACTGAGGCCTTAAAACACTTTGTTTCCACTGCTTCTGTTTTGGATGAAGTGCACATGTGAACCCCCAGGTCTTCAGGGGAGTTCCACAGCAATAATGGGAGCTGTTTTTACAGCAAAAAGCAAACAAGTGTACACAGAGAACAGGGGCAAGACAAGCTTAAAGACACCTACAAATTCTCACTTTGTTAAAGGATCTAAAAAGATAAGAGCATACACTATTTAAGATGCAGAAACCTATTGCTAACTGGCAGGAAGCAGCAGGAGACATTTTTTCCACAAGAGAAAGCCACAGCACATCTTTCACTGGTTTAGCTGAACACTCACCTTTCTCTGGGATGTCAGTTGACACACACAAGATTCCAGCTAAAACAGTAACTGGGAAGAGACTCTATGAAGTTTAATACTGGACCTGTTGTGGCATTAACACAGATGCTGATGGGCTCTGACTCAGCTGAGCATCTCAAGCAAAGTCAGTTGAAAAAATACATTAACTTATCAGGTCATAAACAGAGTGTTGAGAACTACAGCTTCAGTTTTTGAATACTCTGTTTGAAGAGCACAACACGGACAAGACATCTGTACTGACTGTACAGAGCACAAAAAGCATTTCCAAGCATGATCACTATTTTTAAAAGCTGCTCCTTACATTGTGAAGTGCAACATGGCCATGACACTACTACAGTCTCAGAACAGAGATTCACAAGCATATTGGTTAAAGCCTGTTTTTAATCAACTGACGAGAAGCTTAGAAATCTCAAATAATTGTCATATAAACAGATGTTTTCTTTACTACATGCAAGAATAACTATTTCACCCTGAAGAACAAGAAGGCCTTTATTTCAGTATCTCCACACTGAAAAGAAAATAGAGAGAATCAGGGCTGCCACTGCAAATGATGCTTGGTCTCAATGTGTGTCATATGCCCCATTCTACTAGATCAGATCCAGCATTTCTCTCTCTCAAATCCTAGACCACATTATTTCCTGCCACTACCACTGCCCTTTTAACAGTTTTATCATCTTCATTTCCTCTTACACAGTATCTACACTTTAAGCAAAACTAGAAATTTATGTTTCACATTAACTCAAAGTTTTCCTTCCTATGGTCCTCTCCAGGACTAAATTTGGTGACAAAAGCATCATGTAAGGCAAGTCATCCTTGTTTTCAGCTGAATGGATCAAAAAGGCTACAGCAGCTTGCAGCAGTCTGAAACAGAAATGTTGTTCACTCTTGAGAGGGGGGAAACAGGGGCAAGAGGAAATGGAAGTTACCAATCTACAAAGTTGACAGAATTTGAACAAATACTACACTGTTGGGATCATCTTTAAAAACTACCTTAAATACAGCTATGCAACACAAACTGCACAGCCTAAGGCCCTGCAAGATATTAAATTCATGCTTCAGAAGAAGTGGGATAATTAGTGCTCTACAAAATTTTCAACAGAAAGATGATTCACTCAGTCCTTCCTTCATTTGTGCAAGAACTTCAACATTTCCTAAAATAAATATAGTTGTGGAAGAGGCCAAGATACAAAGCAGTTCCAGCCCAAGTGCTGATTTACAACTTTACCAATTACCAGAACTAGGCTAGTAGTCTCATTCACACTTAAATGACCTTTGCTATCATAAAATTGCAATAGTCAAGATGATTGCCTCTCACTTGTCTTTCAGAAAGGAAGCTGATGAACACTGCATGCAGAATAGGTTCATCTCCAAACTGTACTCACCAGCAAGCCTGGATGTCTATCAAGCTTAGACAGCACACATGCTACTTTTGTAACTCATCTTACAGGAGGATATTAAATGGTGAAGAAATGATCATTCACAACTAGAAATTGCAGATTCATTCTATTCTTTTAATGAAATAAGGACAGGTGAAAGTCCAAGTACCAGTATTATATCAAAAATAACAATCAGGACAGCAGTATTTTATAGAAGCCCATAGTATCTGTAGTTATGTTTAGAACTGCTTTTCATACACCCAGCCACATTCTGTTTTTGTATAAACTTCCTATCTGACAGTGGAGCCTGCCTTCTCCTCAGCTACACTGTCACTGCTGTCCAGAACCACACAAGACATCAAGAGCTCTCACCATCTTGCTTCATCACCATCTCGCTTCCCTTACAGCTTAACAGCATGTCAAATCTTCACAAAATTGGAGTCCTTCTATTTCCTTTCCTTTTAACTCAAGGAAAACTGACCACCATTATAATGAACTATTTCTCAGTATTGCTAAAGAACAAAGGAAGTGATAAGTGCAAATATTTTACATTTCTAGTATAACTCACATTACTCAAGAGAAGAAGTATTGAAGAACTGCAATCACCAAATTCCCATTTCAAATATTACTAAAGGTGACTTGAATTTCATTTTGATAATCTTCTCCAACTGAAACTCTATGGATTGATGCCAAGAGATAAAGCAACTTAGTAGATTTCATTCCTACAATTCAAAGTTGCAGGGAGTAAGTATTGATTCCCAACATAACAGAAACATTAAAAACAAAAAAACCCAAACCATTGCTTGCTTACACCAAATGTAAAGTCAGACTCATTTACAGCTGAGATAGTATTTCTTTTGTTTGTGTATTTGTTGTGAAGTTTCACTTCCTTAGTTATGTTATGGAGCAGCATTGTGTACCACACAGATGATGCACAGTTGCATCCCCCATTTTAATTAGGCTGATCTTGCAGACAGGAATATTCCTATGTTCAGATCCATGAAAGGGGACCCAGCATGCCCTAATGGCCACTAAAGATAGTGCTTCACTCAATACTACTCAAGCCTTCTAGGCCTCAACAGCCAACCCCTTACTTCAGTAATTGATTATTTCACCATAAATACTTAACATTGCTCTAATGCAGGAAACTCTTTGATGTCAGCCTCCAAACACTGTAATAAAGCCACCCAAAAGTACACCCTGTGCTGCACAGAGATGCATTTGGGATCCTGAGCACAGCAAACTGCTCTGCAGTGAGATACAGGAAAGATGTTAGTTTATGCAGAGGCCCAACAGTATGTTAAGTAACAGAGCTAACACTGGTGGTTTCAGCTCTCCAGAGATTCCAGATTTTCTAGGTGAGCAGGTGTGCTAATTATATGTCTCCCATAAATATTACTCCTCAAGCAGAAACAGCTCAAGGATTTGGAACATCTCCTATACAGCAGTAGTTGTTGCAGGGAGAAAAAACCCCAGTATTTAGAAAATTAATGGAAATGCCATTTAAAAACAAAACAGAAAAGGCGTGTATTAAAGGCCTAGCTACATAATGTCTATTTCCAGTGATGCTTCACTCTGGATGAAAATAATTTACTGCTCAAGTTAATGTCCTGCTCAACCAGCATCCCTGAGCTTTACCAAGAGAGCCACTTAGATGGAGCAGGAAGAAAGTGACTTGCAGCTGTTCTTTCTGGAAGTGTTATTCAAACCAAAATGCCCTTTTAGACCTCCTCCCCAAACACACAAGAGAGGAAGGCACTGTGATCAAGTGCAGTAGCTACCAGAGACTGACAAGTACTTTCACAAAGCATGTGAGGCAACATAACTATGGGCAGGAGGAATTAAATCTGAAACACAGCTGGTGTCATGGACCCACAGGATACTGAGAAGGCCATCAGCAAGACAAGTCTTCATCCAAGCACAAAGGAAAAAAAAAGTGATTTTAACTGAGGCAAAACAACGGCCATAATTTTCTCTATTCTGCAGACACCTTTAACAATCAGTTTTTATATATTAACTGAACTGGCAACTCCACTGCCAGGTGTGGATGCAAAAGCTGTTTGAATCTTACAATTTATTCTTGAGGCTACCAGAAGAAGTTAATTAAATATAGCAATGACAGAGGTGACAGCTATGGAGTTTTCAGGTTCACAGTTTCCCCAGTAACTGTTGGTGTAACTCAGTAAGTTCCATAAGCAGCAGAGATGCCAGACAGCAGCACTTGTACTATTACCACCTGAACTTGACTGGTGACACTGGTCAAAGCACAAAGGGCGTGAACCATGACTTTTGATAAGGTGGAGAACACAAGAGGTTTGTGTTGAGAGCCAGAACCTGTGGCTGGGTGTACAGAATGGGGCCCTGCAGAGCACTGCAATCAGGGAAAGCTCCATACAGGGCCAGCAGACTACCCAGAAAAGGTACAGTTGCAGAATCTGACCTTATTTATCATCTTGAGTGTGAGTAATCAGTTAAGAATCCAAACCTAAACATTGCCATCACTAAATCCCCAAACTGAAGTCCAGCCTGGATTTTTCACAAGAACATTCTCCTTTGACCTTGACAATCTGGTAGGTTTGACTCATCATCCAAGTTATGGCCCCATATCTTCAAATGCTTGAATTGAATGCTGCAGCCATTATCACAGCTTGGTGTAATGACAAGAGAAGAAAATAAGCTCATTTTTCAGAACACAAAACAATTCATGTTTTCATGTTTATGAAAAAAACCTCATGTTAAACTACATCTGAGACAGCCTTGCTCTAAAAAGATCAAAGCTTACTTTTAGCCAAGATTAAACTTTGAATGAGAGAATTCTTTACTAGCCTGTATCCAGAAAAGTGCTTTTACTTGAAAAAAATTCTCAGTAACAACAACTGTGCACTACACAACTGCTACTCACACAACTCACCTTTGCTCCTCTGCAGCCAAAAAGATCAGAAGATCAGCTTAAGGAAAGACAAATACTGCTAAGGTGACACAAGGAAAAAAAAAACGGAAAGAAAAAAAAGCTTTCTGTCAAGTAAAAGTCTTTCAGCTATCACTGATATCTTACTCTTCAGCAATACTCAATTATCTCCAGGGTTGGTGTACCCTCACCTCACAGAACTACCTAACCAAAATAAGAAGCCTGGTGACTTTGAAACACATAACAGTGTTATGGCAAACTGTTGACACAGGTCTCCAAAAGATCTGTTTGCTCTGAATCCAAAAGATGACTGTCAAATGAAATTTAACAGAGCATAAAGTACAGTTAAATCAGGCTTAAGAGTCACTTTCAGATACTGCTGCCCGAAAATGGCATCGGTAACTCAGTTATGGAGTTTCCAGCTACTGAGGTCAAAAGCCTGGGAACGCCTTGAGGACACACAAAGACACTTCAGTTTTAGCTTCAGACAGTCACGAAGAGTCTCCTGCTCAGAGCAAGATCCTCGGGAGTTTGAACTGGCCGGTGTGAGGGTTTATAATGGAGATGCCTCTTGCAGTGTTAACTTTGCACTGCTTTCGGTTATGCAACTTCTGCTGCTGTATTAAAGGCAGCAAACAAACATGTGGCACACACAGACGTTCAAAGGGTTACAGTCTCCCGTAAAAGAGAAATTGCTTTAATAAAAAAATTACACCGTGTAGTTAAAAGAATTTATTTGTAAAAGTCACAGCATGCACCCCACAGGAGAGAGCTGAAAGTTCAAAGCCCTCAAAGTTCAGTCATCAGCTGCCATCAAAACCATCACACGCCACAAAAAAAGCTCATTTGTGTCTCGAGAGACCGATGCAGAAGCCCGCCGAGGGAACCTTCTGCTGGCAAGCGGCGCTGCACGCACACAGCCTTACAGCAGTGCCCGAGCCCCGACAGCAGCCACCCACCACCAGCACGACGGCAGAACCACAGAACTGCCAGGGCTGGAAGGGATCTCCGGAGATCACCCGGGCCAACCCCCCTGCCAAGGCAGGCTCACCCAGAGCAGGTGACACAGCAACGCGTCCAGGTGGGTTTGGAATGGCTCCAGAGAGAGACACTCCACAACCAGCAGGCAGCCCCGGCTTCTCACGCCCAGGGAAGCCCCGCAGGCATTGACCTCCCGGACACGCGGGAGGGCAGCGAAACACACCCGGGAGCCGCCGGCCCGCAGCGCTGTGGGATGGACGGCGACAGGGGACCCGTGTCCTCGGCCAAAGTCCTCCCTCCTCCCGCACGCAGCCGCCACCTCAGGCCAAGCCCTTCACGGTGACCCGGGTGAGCGAAGGAGCCGAGATGGGCGGAATGGGCAGAGGACGGGCCGGGGCAGGGCAGGGGACGGCAAGGGACGGGCGACCGTCGCTCCACCGGCGGCTCCTCCCTTCCCTTTCCCTCCCCTTTGGCAGGTGCCAGAGTCGCGTCACCCCCGCCCCAACGGGTCACTCACAGCTTCAGGCTGGCGTAGGCCGCCGCTGCTGTGGTTCCCGCCGGTGCCGCCGTCGCCATCCGTCCCCTCGCGCTGGCGGGCGCGCTGGCCAGCCCAGGGAGGGGTACCGCCTATGGCAGGAGGAGGCGGGGCCGGGCGGGCGGGCCGGCGCCGCCATTGGCTGAGGCAGCGCGAGGGGATTGTGGTGAAGTGCGCGGGGGCAGTAGCGGGATTCCGGGCAGGGCCAGTGGCGCAATGGATAACGCGTCTGACTACGGATCAGAAGATTCTAGGTTCGACTCCTGGCTGGCTCGGCTGCTCTTTTTTTCACCCCCAGTCATATTTTTCTTTTTTTCCCCTTGCACTTCTAGCCGAGGGTGCTGCCTACAGCCCCACCACACTTCTGTACAGGCCCACCGCTGCCGCCTTCTTGCCCCCAGTGTGGGGGTCTCCAAACTTCGCAGGGCTGGGTGGTGTTACAGGGCTTCCTGCCTTTGGCAGCCCCCAGCTCGGGGACAGCTGCTGTCCATCTGGCCACCCTTTCTGACCCTGCAGGCCATGGGGTTTGGCAAGGAGCAAACTTGGGGCACCTCCTGGCCAGTTTCCCACCGGACTCAATTCTCTGGATGTCATGCCCTAGGTTTGGGCAGATTCTTGCCCCAAGGAGGGAGAACTATAATTAGTTATGCCTTTTTATTTGCTTTATTTTAGCTGATAGCTCCAAGCTGCTGTGGTGCTGCTTGGCCAACATCCAGTCTTCAGGCATGAGGCACATGAGCAGGGGCACCATGAGGCTGCCTGACGCCCAGACCCATGGGAACACTACCCAAAACCTTCTAAGGAACCCATCCCCACCAGTGCTGCAAAGGAGACTCCCATGCTGGGGTCAGAGCCTGCTCCCACATGCAGCACATCCCTCCCCAGCTCCTCAGCCTGGGACCTGGGCCTCCCCAGAATGATGCCAGAGCAGGAGAGCCTCTCGTGGAGCTGCAGCGAATACCAGCTGCCTGCTAAGGACTGGAAATTCCCAGTCAACCCCACTGAGGTTGGGGGACAGGAGTAAGGCAGAGGTCGGGAAACCATCATTTAACAGCATAACCCCCCCACTATGGACTCTGGGCAATGACAATCATTGTAATTTTAAGAAAGACTTGACTCTGAGCGTTGCTTAAGATACTGTCTTTAATCAAAGAAATCACAACAGGCCAGTGGCTTTGTTCTGCTACTGGTCTTCATTCTTTATAAATACTTAACAGCACAGAAGAAAAGGGCTGTGTTCACAGGAGGCTAAGGTTAGTTACACCAGCACAAATCCAAAAATACTCTCTCCTGGAGCCGAGCTTTGAAGGAAACATAAAATAACTAGTACCATTCAGTATCGTTAGCCAGGCTCTGGATTTGCTTTCCAGATCCAGAAAGCCAGAGCCTGGGTATGTGTATGCCTGGGTCCCTGCCTGGCCATGCTCCCGCAGACCTGCTGCGTGGGGGAGGAGGGTTGGTGCCGGCAGGGCTGGGAACTGCAGCCCAGTCATCCCTCCACCAGGGCCGCAGGACATTCCTGCCTTTACAGGACTCTTTGCCATGTATTTGCAGGTGGGGACAGTTTCTTTCCATCTCCTGTCGTGTCTGAGTGGGTTGCAGATGCATACTGCCACACCAGCTTCTGGCTGCCCTGGAAAGAAGCAGGCTAAGGATTTTTATTGCTCAGGAAAGCTTTGCTTCTCCTTAGGAAAAGGGTGGGTGAGCAGTTTCAAGCTCTCTCTGGGCTTGTGACAGGGAGATGTCTGCCCAGTCAGCTCCAGTAAGTACAGCCAGGGCCACTGCAGCCAGCGAGCAGCAGGGCCCAGAAATGGAAAAGAAAAATGAATACACAAATGCTGTGTGATGATGAGAGATGCAAACCCCTTCTCAGCTTCGCCCAGTGGCACAGGCACTCACAGGATGGGGGAAAGGGATGTGGATCTGGTCATAGCCCTTCCCTGCCCGCAGGTACTGACTCCAGGGGTATTTCCCAGTGATGAAGCCTGGGCCAACTTGTCATTTTACATTCATGCACAAAAAGTTGCTTAAAAGGCACCTACAAGCACTTGGCATGGGCACAGGGGTGTGAAAGGCAGGTGTGTCACAGGCAGCACCTGCCACACCCCCATGTGCACAGACACAGCTGCACACACCACTCCAAAAGTGAGCACACAGCAAGCGGTCAAGGCCCACATGGGAATTTTTTCCAAAAAAAAAAAAATCCTTTCTTTGGAATGGCCAGCCAGACCCATGCCAGCTCTTGGAAGCCCAGTTTCCCCCTTTCAAGGCTGCCACATCACACCTGACTGCTGATGAAACTCCATCATTTCCAGACTAAGCAGCTATTCACTTCGTAGTAAAAAGATCTTAAAAAAAAAAAAAAAGGCATTTAAACTTTGAAAGACTGGGAAAACGTTTTAAAAGCCCCCAAATGAAATTCAGAAACTGAAGAGCCACAGATCTTTTCAAATGCTCCTTACCAGAGTGTTAGAAACTGCTGTTCCTTGCGTTTTAACATCAGGGCAGTTTCCCAAATTGCTTTGATCACAGGTGCTTCTTATACTTTAAACAAAAATGTCTGCTGCTTCTGTAGCTGGGGCCTTCCCCCTGGCTCTTATGCAAAAATCCCTATTTAAATGAGTTTCTGTATTCTAAGCAATAGAAATTTAACAACATGATCTGAATGAAAAAATCTTTTAAGCTCTGATTCCTGAAAGCAGGCTTCAGGGAATTCACTTGAATAACTATTTGCATGAGAGTTACTCATTAACAGCACAATGGGACTGCCAAGGGTCCCTTACTTTAAAACCAGTCAGAAGAACTTGCTGGGGGAGAAATCAGGACTAACTTTTCATAGCACATTTTCATAGCTTCTTAATAAATTAAAAGGCAGCAAGGTTCATGTGAACAGCAAAACCCGATGTGTATCAGCCAGAGATAGGTGGAATTTAACATGTGTTTTGAAATTCTCCTGCAGAGGACACAAAGCCTCACACCTCCCGCTCCAGAGATATTTTTCCCTTCGGGGGAGCTGCCTGAAGGCTTGCAGCTCCACAGATGCCTGGTGGAGAGTCAGGAGCAGGAGAAGATTCCCCTGTCCAGGATGCCCCTGCCTCTCCCTGTGCCAGACCCACTGTCAGGCAGCTGCAGAGCTGGAGACAAGCTGGGGAAAATCAACAGCAACTCAGACACTCACAGCCTGGGAGAAATAATACTGAGCTTAAATGAATTCGAACTCCCAGAGACAGAAGCAGTGCAAGTTAGCACACACAGGGGTGCAGGGCAGTGCAGTATATGCTTTAGCTTCAAAACCACAAGCTCACATGCTCTTTTTTCAAGAGCTTCACACTGTCACTTCCAGCTCTTTGCAAGTACAGGAAAGGAGAGTGTTAGCATTTAATAATTTATAGGGGACCTCAGAACTGGAAGTAGGGCAGCCTTCATTTCCCCAGCGCCAAGGGATACAGGATGGCTGACAGGAGTAAGAAGACACTGTGTGGGAGCAGAGGCCAAACCCTCTGGTGATGCTAAGAGGGCTCTTGCAAGACACCTTGCCACAAACTGCTCGCTTGAGACTTTCCATGAAGGAAAATTGTCCTCCCCATCTCCTTTCTCCTGCTTATTTTGAGGTTGTGGGGAAGGCTGCAAGGGTGAGACAGAAGTTTAAACTGCAGTTTAAAAAGGAAATACCAGTCCCACTAGTGTTTTCAAATCTTTACAAAATGAAGGCCAAAAAATGTGTAAAGGGCTTGATCTAAAAAATCGAGGTAGCAAAAGCATGAACTACATAGCAGCTGGTCTTTCAGAGATAGCAACAGATGACCAAGGCTGGTGTTCCCAGCTCACTTCAAAAAACTGCTTTGATATCTCATTGCCTTTGCTGTCAAAAGCAGCCCAGGGTGCACAACCACCTGCCCAGGACTATCTGAATTATTTACTAGGGATTGTGAGCTGGTGTTATTTTCCACCTCAGTCCCTTCAGAGAGTCCTAAGATCACAGTCACACCTTCAACACCTGCTCCCTGCTCCAGCCTAGCTGTGCTGCAGGACACAAGGTGATGGGATGCACTGGGGTGAGAGCACTATGAGATTTGCCCTGGCAGTTGTTGCCCTCGAGCCATCCTGCTTGGATGCAGCACTGCTTACATTTCATGTCAGCTCCCATCCCTTTCCGAACCAGCATTTGGAGGCTAAATTTAAGGCTCTAGGAGGGCTCACATATTTGGGGTCAATTCTACTTCCTCTAAAATCACAGGTAAAACTCTCAGAAGATATATTTCACAGTGGTAAAGTGCCCTCTCTTGAGCTTTCAGTCACACTGAAGGAATGCATGTCCCCAGGATAAATGGTGCTGCAGAGCCAAGCTACACAAAAGCTCTGGATGGCTTCCAGGCAGGACCAGCCTCCAGCCCCAAGCTGCCATCCCCAACCTGAAGGGCAGTGGAAACAGACGGAGACGCTTGCAGCTGAATGGGGCTGAGGGCTGGATGGTCAGTTGGCACCATGGAACTCCATGCCAAGCCCACCAAGCTCCTGAGGCTGGGGCAGTTCCACATTTCAGCCATGGCAACATGATTTATTAGCACAGGCAGAAACAGGCAACTTGCTGCTGCCTGACACCTGTGCTGCTCCAGATGGGCACACGTTGCTGTCTGACTGCATCAAGTGAAGTTCAAGCTACATCCACGCTATTGGAAAAGAGGTTGGGTTGAACTGTAATGGGTTTTCAGCATGGGCACGTTTTGAGAGTCCCAGTGCCATGGCTCAGCTAATTTATTGTCCTTTCCATAATGGAAAGATCTTCAAGAATGTCATCCCATCCTTTGCCAATCAGAACCAAATTTACATCTTCAGCATAGATACATGAGGATTTAACTAATTTTCCACACAAAGAAAGAGTAGTTAAGATCCCCAACTGCATCTGAGGCTTTAAATTAAGAACATTTTGTTAAATGAAAGTACCAGTACATGAGGGGCTGCACAGCTTTGGTAGGTACAGAACATGCACTGCAGGCACACCTATCACACATGTAACACATGAGGGGAGCAGATTTCTTTGACTATAAAGCGGGGGTGGGGAGGGGGTCAGGAAACAATTTGCTTTCCTGCTTTCTTAGCAGAACGGAAAGTAAGGGCCAAACTCTCTAACCCTTTGCTCAGATAAGCTGTTATTATTCATAGGAGAAAATCTGGTTATGCCAACATACTCATCTGAGTTCAGGTTGTGGAGCTGGGCTCTAAATCCCTGCATAACAAAGCCTTCATAACAATCTCAAGTTTGCTCCCCGAGCTCTAAATCAGCACCACTATGAAATGGCTTTGTGCTGGGTAAACACCATGAAAAGGAATAGCCAGGCTGAGGGCTGAGCTGTGAGGACAAACTGGAAAACTCAGGCACTGTCTGTGTATGGACAGCTTTTTTCCAAAGCAAGCTCTGCAAGCAAGAATGAGGTTGGGTTTTCCCCATGTCCACACTTTCAGCATCCCGACCTTTCCTTTCCAAATATGACGCACTGTTCAGACTCTGACACAGCAGACTGGCCACTGTGTGTCATGCTGACACACAAGCCTGGGCCCCAAGTCATTGCAGTAGCTTAGCCTAGCTTGTTCCAGGTTTTTGCTCTGTTTCAAATGGGATGTTGGCCTCCAGTTGCCAGACAGCATTGCCTGGTTTGTGCTTGGAGAGTTGGTGCTTTTACAGCCAGACTTGATACTAGAGTTCAGGGAATTAGCTGAAAGGTCCGAGTGTGCCATTTTGCACAGACCCCTTTATTTTCTTTTCCTAAAGAATTAATAAAAAGAGGGAGTGTCTAAAAAGCTGGTACTAATAGGTTGGTGTCCTTCAGGAAACCTGATGAAATGTGCTTTCAGGAAACAGTAGAGTGATGGCAGGCAGGCAGGCAAGCCAGCCTCTGGCTTTTTAATTGTGCATGGCACGATCTGAGTTCAAAGGCACGAGAGCAAATTGTGCTTTCACTGAAGAATCTTCCAAAATGAGCCCAGAGGAATCTCCAGGCAGCAGAAAAAGGCACATAAAAGTAAACTGATCAGTTTAGATAACATGCCACATTCTTGGTCAAGTAGACATGGTTTGATGCAGCAGAAACCCACAAGCATACAAACTTGGTGAATCCAGCAAAAGTCTCTCATATCCTTTGACAGGAACATTGCTGACTGGCGAAAAACATGCACAGAAAATCAACTGAAGGTTGAAGGGAGAGGGAGATCATGTAACAAGTCTTCTGTCCCGGCTTTCCAATGCTGGCCATGCTGACTAGTAGTGGTGCTGGTAGGCAGCTGCTGGGGTTGTGCCATTCTCTATGTGTTTCAGGTGACAGGAGTGACAAAGCAAATGTTCATCCAGTGGGTAGCAGCGATGTCCATCTTCATCATTCAGCTCCATCCCACAGTCCTGCAAAGAGAGACCGTGCAAATTATCATTATTATTGTGTTCATCTTCCAGTGTCAGCTGGGGTCTGGCTTCCAGGAAAGTGATTTTGTGACAAGGACAGAAGACACCCAGCCAACAGCTCCTTCCTAATAGATCCAGCATGTACCACAAGAAGAAAAATATCTGACACAGGCATTTTGATGGGCAGCCTTGTACAAATTTGTTTAAAGCAGTTTTATTGAATAAGCTTTATCTTGTGGTAAGGTGCAACCCTCTGTATTTTAAACACGTTCGTGTCCCCTTACACTGCCAGGTAAGATTCACCTCTTCATATTACAGTTGTACTGATGTGAAATCAGCTTGTGGAGTCAGGGCCTCTTTTCACTGCATTATAAGCACAGTGAGAAAAGACAACTATTTATTTTAATTCTCAATGCAGAAGTATGGTGGCTTTCTGAGAAGCCCTCCATGGAGACTAAATGGTTTTTAAGAGTTAGCATCTCCTGGAATTTTTTCTTGTGCAGACATATCCTTTCTCCAGCCCCAAAGACATTCATTTCCCATGAGAGTGAAGGTAACTTACACCCCACAGGATCAGTCACCACCTTAGCATTTTTCAACAATCTGACTTGGAAATCAGATACACTGACGTGATCTGGAGCTTGAGGCTTCTGAAAGGCAGCATTAGCCCTTACTAAGTCACCATGCTTCCTGCATTAGCAAATAAACTGCCAAGTTTGAGAAGCAATAGTTAACTTGTTGCCCGTAACTTTACGGATAGCAAATGAAATTAGAACTGAAACTCATTGCTGCAAAAACTTTCATCCTCAATCTGGAAATTTCTCAGTCACTGACAGAAAGGGTCTCACACTGCAAGGTTTGAGTTGCTCAGCTACTGCTGCTGTAAGGCAGGAGATTTATTTCCATCTTAAAAATAATAGCAGTTATGACTATTAAGCACCCACTCCCTGAGAAAGCTGCTGACCTACCTCACAGTGATAACATTCCACATGGTAATCCTTGTCCATGGACACAACCCGAATGGTCTCATCAGACCCCTGTGAGCATTTGAGCAAAGAAGAAATTACAAAGGATTACAGCAGGATCAGACACATGCACTCTGTAGATTGCTTCCTGCAACAAAATGAATGTCGAGGAAATGCATTTGGGCAGCTGGTTGGAAACCACAAATAAAGCTTTACTTTTTTTACAGTAAAGCTTCATCACTGTTTGACTGCAGATATCCTCTAAAATGTGACACCAGAAATGTAAAAATATTCTCTGTTCAACAGTAACATCTATCAGAAATCACAAATTAATGGCTTGGTAATTTCAATAGATCACATTTTTCATCATTTTACATTAGTTTTGCCCAAGATTCATCTCCTCCAAGTATTAAAATGAGTTAGTCCCAGAACGGTCACACAGAGGACATTCATGAGTGCCACCAGCACTATCTATTGACATAAAGGAATATTCTCCTGAACATAAAACCAGCAGCAACATAATCCTGCAGGAGATGAAAAAAGCAGCCTGGCCAAGGAAGAATAAGCTTCATCATCAAACTAAAGAAGGGTCACATCTCATGAACAGTGCATGAGCTTAGACCAAAGGGTTGTACTCCAGAGGAAGTGACCTCCTCTCCCCATCCACAAGCACATTTGTCTTGACACACGGTCAAGTGTGAAAGAAAGCAAGGCCTGACACTCTTGCCCCAAGGGGATATGGAATAAAATATGGGTCTCACCTCAGAAGGCAGAATGGGAAGTCCACAAGCTGCACACTTTGGAGCTAAAACTCTGGAAGAGCAATGAGAAATTGAAGGCAAGTTATGGATCAACATAAAAAGAGTGGCTTGTATGTGCTCAGTGATATCATGAAAAGCTGCAGCTGTAAATCACTTACCCACAGGAAAGCTTTGCATCCTGCGATCATAAATTCATTTTAGCATTTATTTTAAGTAATGCTTGGCACATGTTGCTCCATCAGGCAAAAAGGGACCTTATACTTTACACTTAGTGCCAGAAAAAATACAAAATTCCCTATAAAATTCTTGGCTGCTACTAAGAGATTTGAAAAAGAAAATGAGGAGGAACGTAGCATGACTGTCCCCAGAAAAATACATTAAAAGAAGTGGCAGCCTCTGGGCAGCAAACTTCTGAGAAAACGCCACATGACCGCACAGCTTCTTAAGGCCATATAACACAATAAATAATTAAATTAAATTGCAAGGAAATATGAATTATTTCAGAATAACGATGGCATACAAGGGCACTAATCTTGGCAACAGAATTGTAACAACTCTAGTCTTGGCACAACACAGAAGAGTTCCAAGGGCTGCCTGAGCAACACTTAATACTCTACTGCTCAGACAATGGAGCAAAGACCAAAGCAAGCCAGAAGGACACACAAAATATGTGCAGCTCTAATACCACAACTACCAGCCAAGAGCACAGCCATGTTATTTTACTGTCTAAATAAGTGATTTATAAAGTGGATTTATCAGTTGTTTAATTTAATAAAAGTTTTGCTTTGCAGGTTCAGTGGCGATTCTTTAAAAGTCAAATTCAGCCCTTCAACTACTCAAAAAGTAAATCACATTGATTTCCACAGGCATTCACAGGCTTACCTTAAAGCAGACTAATTTTGTCTGAGCACTGAACACTTCAAAAGCACTATTTCTCACTCTCTCTGCTTTGCAGAAGGGGCAACTGAAACCCAGAGGTTATTGGACTTCATCAGTTACACAGGAGTCAATGGCTGGATAATAGGAGGGGGGAGGAATTTCCAGGGTCTAGCCCTATCCTCAAGCTTCTAAACCCTGTCCCTGTTTTACTAATCTGCACTCCTAACTAGCTGAAAAGCTAAATTAGAGGCTTGCTGCTTGGAACACCTCTGCTGTTTATTTTGCCCTTACTTGTGGTAATCTCTGACACAGTAGATTTTGTTTTCAGAGTCTACAGTGAATGGCACACCATCCAGACATTCGTTGCAGATGACACATCGGAAGCAGCCCGGATGATATGATTTCCCTAGAGCCTGCAGGATCTGCAACAGAGCAAGAGAAAGGAAAAATGCACATGAAGAGCCAATAGAGGTGAAAATAGGAAACACATAGCTTTACACTAGATAATGCTGCATATTCATCAGCAGGGCTGTGTCTTTTCTCCCCCATCTCATCTGAAAAATCAGGTAATAAGGATGGAAAGAGCAGTTGGAATCAATATATAGCACCTGGCTCTAGACATATTAATTATTAGCATGAGTAAGAAAACAATTTAGAGACTCAGTCAAGGTATTTAGCATGACAAAGGACAGAAGTGACAGAATTTAAAGGAAAGAAAATAATTTCTGAAGTCAAGAAGTAGAGAATACTTAGCAAGATCACAAGGCAAGATATACCAGCCAAACAAGGAAATACACTTTTATATTCTCCATGAGAAGTTGAAACCAGTATTATTGCTAGGTTTTCCTAATTCCTTAGATATTGAAGGGCTTTGTACTTGCTCTCCCAGCTTTCTAATTAGCACAGACTATGGAAACTGTGTTGAACTCAACAGCTGCAACTCACTACCTGGAATACCATGGTCCGTCAGCAGAAGGATCAGACTTCTGAGTAGGAAACAGCTTCCAATTGTAATGCTTTCCAGGGTAAGCAGGCAAACAAAGATAATTAATGATAAGCATTAGAAAAGGTTGGGAGGCATCCTGTGAACCAGAAATTCCTAATTTCTTTACCTCAGCTGTAGTCTTACACCACCAGCTGTACCTGTCTCCCTCTGAACATTCTCTAACTGAATGCTGACCCTCTGAGCGTCCCCCACCCCATGCACATCTGGAATGGATGGTACCTGCTGTAGGCTAATCCTGCTTCACAGATCTGAACTGAGGTCTGGATCACACCCCCTGGGTCAAACCAGCTCCCCAGAGTATCAGCACCCACAAAAAACAACAAGGAAGTGACTTAATCCAGAAGACACATGGGGAAGCCACAGTTTGACTGCAGGAAAGAGAGACTGAGAGAGCTGCACTGATGCCTCACAGCAAGGGAGCACTGCAGAGCCACAGCACTGCTGAGCAGGAAGCATCAATAGGATTACAAATACACTGTCCAGAGAAGTCCAAAAAGGGATGAAAGACCTGGAAGCTCTGCTTTTCAACACCCACTGAAAACAGGCAGAGCAGTGTCTCTGCACCATGAACAGTAGGGTGCCAGCTTCACTTCCTCGAAAAAAATCAACAAAAGGCTCAGTGGTTTTTCCTTCTGATACCAGTCTCGCACTAGGCAAACTACTAGACGATAACAGACAGCATTGGATATGAAAATATTTTGGTTTTTGATGCATTCTTCTAAAAAGCTGTGGGAGTTTTTTCTCCTAAAGCATTATCACTTACCATGTCCATTATCAAATGACCACAAATGAAACACCTGTCAGCCGACTGCTGGAAGCCAGAATACTGCAAGGACAAAAAAGAAATTCACTTAAAATTTCACAAGGCCACTCAAGCATAAACAACAGTGTACTGTGGAGTGTTATTTGCATATTTGTTATTGGTCCTTTTTCCATGCTCCTTACACAGAAAAGCTAAACTTTCCAATGCTGTTTTTGTTAGATACAGGTGTGGACAGATTACATTTTATCTGATATTCTATCTATACTTCTGACTGCCCAGTTTCAGAAAGAGTACAAGTTCCTGTAACTTTCAAGTCCAAAATTTAACTTTAATTTAAAGTATAAAAAGAAATACCAAAAATGCACATGCAAATAAGGCAGTTACTAATAAGACTTATTTACATGCTTATTTGACCATGTGAATCTACAACACAAGAACCTACTTGTGTTTATCACATATTTATGTCACAGTATCTGTATATATAGGCCTGGAAAGCCAAATTTTTCTTTGGTTACATAGTTATAATTCTGTTGAAGCTTCTCTGAGGTCAGTGGTATTGTCCGTGTTAGGATAGCAATCAAGTCTGGCCCAGAGCAACTTTTTGCTGTTTTTGCTGAGATCTCCTTACCAATGTAAGGAGCTGTCTTTCATGCCCATGACATGCACCTTGGGCACAGCATATTATCTGTCTGAATGGAGGAAACGCAAACTTGCAAAATGAAATATTTTAGGTGCATTTAATCCTTTTATTTTCATCCTATGTAGAATATACCGAGGAGAACAAAGAAGATTAACTTACCTCTCTCTGACAGAAATCATAGGATTCACCAATAAGTAAGTAAATACAACTTTTTCTCAAGGAAGAAAGTCTCAAAGAAGGCTTAATCTCCCAGGACTCAGGGGCAGAAGAGCACATGGCTTTTTATCTGCACCAGCCAAGGAGAGGACTGTGGGGTTGCTTCATGCTTAGGTACACTCCCACGAAATCCATTGAGGGCAACAGAAAGATATCCATTAAGATATCCATTAGGTGAAAAAGGAAATTCACCCATTCATTCTTCTGTAGCCATTCATCTCACTCCTGCCTCCTCAGTATGGCCACAGAGACAATGCTTTGAAGGAGCCATCACAACAGGTTATGGCTTCAACTAGGGGTCTGTGCCACAAAACCAGGGCCTCTCACTCAACTACCTGCAGCACCCCATGTGGGCAGCCAGCATGGCTGGGGCTGGCCCTGGGAAAATGTTGGAGCAGAAGGGCCAGGCAGGATGCTGGACCAGAAAGTGTGTGTAACACAGGCAAAGCTGACAGGCAGAAAGGCTCTGAGTCTGTTGGTGACATTGAGATGTCTCATTACAAGAGTCAGTTGGGTGCTTACCAGGAAGTCTTCCTCACAGAACACCTTTCCATTGACAAAATAAAAGGCTTTTCCTCTCAGCTTTCGACCTAAGGAAAAAATCACAGAGATAAGAAAAATATCAGCAGAGAGCAAGGAGAAAATGTGATCAAAACCCGGCTGCTGAGAAGCAAACAACAATGAACACATCCAAGGACAGACGTCACACAGCTGGAAAAGAGCACCTAACCCTAGCACGGGTCTTCCCAGACTCCAGCCTGCCAAACCCTCTTCCACTGGTGGTTGCTGATGAATATTGGTGGATCTGGACAAAAGTCCCACCTTTGGGCAGGAGGTAGTAGCTTTGCAAGCCTGGACTACCTCCTGGCAGATCACCACATGCAGAAACTCTGGGAAGAGTGAGGGAGGATACACTGACTCATGCTGGAAAACACCCCAGGACAGGAGCAAGGAGGAAAGAAGAAAGGGCATACAGAGACTGACCCACACTTGACTTAATTCCTCCAAATGTCACGACCTTGCTGTTTCGCTATGAGCAGCAGCTGCCAGACAAGGCAGTGCAATACCCCAGCACTCACTCTGCCCCAGCAGAGTGCAACACCAGAGCACTCAACAGGCTACCTACCGGCACATTTGTTACTGCAGCTGCCAACAAAATGCTTTGAAACTATTTAAAAAAAACTTTTTTATAAAATCCAAATGTCGTAATCAAGACAAGATGACAAAGTTTTTCCAAGAAAGGACTCTACATATGGAGAAGATTTGTATTTACTGCAGCTTTTGTGTTTATGCCTCTCATTCACTGTCTGTTTTCAGTTGCATGTAATCATGGTAATGTTTGCTCACACTGCCACCACTCCTAAACGCCCTGCCTTCCCCCAAGAAAAAAGGGCCAGGTTTTGTTTGTTTGTAAAAAGCTGCTCCTACCTCTTTGCAGCCTGGTTTCCCTACTGAGCCCAAGGTTTGAAATGCCAGCCTGGCACTGGAATGGGTCTGCACTGGAGCCCCAAGGGGGTGCCAGGAGACAGTGCTCAGGGCAGGGGGAGCAGCACTGCCTGGGCACAGCTGGAGCAGGACCTGCTGCAGGCTGGTTTTGGACACCTACCAGGCACTGCTGGACAGAAACTGGGTCTGAGACACTGGGCCCAGAAGCCTCCTGTTTGACATGCTCCTATGACCAGTATCATTAAAAAAGTGATTGTCAGCTGCAGGGTGTATAAATGTGAACAACACACGGGACTGGTCTGGGGGTCACCTTACAGTATGCACCCACCCGGCAGCCTTCAGCAAAGAACCACACTGGCTGCAAGGCTTTAGGCAAAGGAGGGAAGCCAAATAAACCCCCTTCAAGAAACAAGTGTGACGGTCTCCTGCATACGCCAGAGGGCACCCTCAAGCTGGGAAACAGCTCCTGCTGCCCATTTCATCCTCGGCTGCTCTCAGCTTCTCCCTGCCCACTTTTGGGATGGACTGCTCCCAGTGTCTCTTTGAGGTGAGGAGGCACTTTCTCATCATCCAGTTGGGAAGGCAAGATGCAGGAAAAGCTCATTTCCGCAGGCTGCACTGGGACCTATCCCAGTGGAGCACCTTGCAAAATAGAGATTCTCCAGGGAAGCTCCAAAGTTTTGCCAGTGAATTGAGCCAGACCAGCATTTTATCAGCAGCCCTCAGTGCCTTGTCCAGGTCTCAGGCAGCAGGCAGGTGGAGGACAGGGCAGTGTGCTTTTCAAGGAACAAGACCCGGTTTGCATGTGCAGGAACTTTGTGGTTAAACTGTGGGCATTGCTCAGCTCTGTGTTTACTGGACCGGTGCAGGAGCCAAAAGCACATGACCCTGTCACAGTCACTGTCCCCCATTCTCTTCTAATCCCTGCTAGGGACAAGCACATAACCTGAAGGTCAGAAATGACCCAGAGCACCAGCCCATCCTTGTCCCACTGCAGACACTGGATAGGACATAGAAGAAAACCTAACAATACTGAGAGCATTCTACTTTGATTTTTCTCATCTGCCTTATCTTGCCAAGGCTGCTGAAACTGAAACAGGACCCAGATTCAAAACAGCAAGTATCTAATCTGGGACACGTAATCTTTGTGGTTTATAACCCAGGGTGTGTATTTGCATCATAACCCCACCTGTGTGCCTGCCTGTCCACAGGTAAGCCTGGCATGCTCACCTGCAGCTCTAGAGTCACAGTTTCTGAGGAGGGACAGGAGAGGCTTGGGAATACCTGAGATTTGCATCACCTTTGTCAAGGGTGGTCCTAAGCAAGTTAACAACAAGCCTAACAGAGCAAGAAGTACTCTTGAAAATCTCCCGCTGATTGAAATGCAACACTGGGATTTGGCACTCCCAATAATGAAAAGCAAACAAAAACATTTCACTTTGGTTTTAAATTACATGGTAGCGAAGGCTCCAGTTCAGTGCAACAGGCAGGTGCCCAAGTGACCTTCCACCTGCATGCAACGTGTCTCCTTAAAGACAAGCTGACAGTGGTGAGGAAAAACATACACATGGGGCCAGGCAACAAGAAATACTTCTTTGGATGAAGGCCTGGTGCATGAGCAGCAGACATTCCGACAGAAAAGATGAGGTTTGGATCACTGCCACAATGTCATTCTTCCATGGTGACAAAAAAAGCATTTACCAGCCATTCTGCACCCAGCGTATTTTTAACACGGTGACATTAGCAGGTTAAGATTGATGGCAACAGACCTTCAGTGAAGGTGCCACAGCCAGCATGCTATGTCTGGGCTTCTGCTGTAAGCTCATTCAGCAGAGAGATAAACCTTTTATAAAGGATTTATAATTTGGCAGTTGGCATTACCTGAGTGCCTGAAGAAGAGTTGCTGACACCAAGAACACTTTGAGGCAGGACAGGGATGATTTAATTACTTTAGCTAGGGAAGAGGTAAGCATTTTAACTATTTTAGCTCTCCATGACTCTTTTTAGGCTCCTGGCAGAAATGTAAAAGGAAATTAGCAAAAACAATGAGTAATCAGGTGCTCCTGCAGCCACCATGGGAGTGGTTCACACAAACACAGCCCATTTCTTCCCTGCTGCTCTCCACTTCCTGTGCACTTCTGGGATGGACTTCCCCAGTGTCTCTGAGATGAGGAAGCACTTCCTCATAATACAATTGGGAAGGCAAGATGCAGGAAAAACTCACTTCCCAGGCTGTGCTAGGGAATGTCCTGGTGGAGCTGGGAAATGCATGTTCTTGTTTCAGTCACACCAGTAAAAGAAACGAGCACTGGGACTGCCCCACAGTGCAGAGCAGGGTGGCAGTGACCTCAGTCCCTGCACTGAGCTCCCGGCCATGGGATAGAGCCTTAAACTAAACCAGTCCCTCTCAAAAGTGATGCTTCTGACTGTGCCTGCAGAGGCTGGCACAGGTTTCACTGGAGCATGGAGATGCTGTTTTCTTTTCACCAAAAGGAAGGACTGAGAAGTTAAATGGCATATAAGGAATCACATATTGATAACTGCCTACTTTTAATATGTATCATGATGAAAAATCCTCTGAAAAACCCAGGAATATTTAATGCTTGGCTTGCTGATTTCAGGATCAATTGCTCTACTACATGTCTTATGCTGCTGCCTCCTGACTGTATTTCACTTTCAGTTCACCCTGAATTTAGCTAATGTCACACCTGGAAAGATTCAGACAATTAAAATTCTTTGGCATTTCAACCTTACTGTCTTCACTTGTTTTTACAAGGTATCTTGTTCGTCTCTCTGACAGGAAGCTTGAGCCCTGAGCTTTCATGTGCTGCTCATCCCTCACACGTCTGTCTAATCTCTTTAACTGTGGGACCTTCAGGATGACCTCGAGGTCATTTCAGCACCAATTTCAAAATATTTCAAGCTTAGTCACTAGTGCTTTTGTACTAAAATAAACACACTTTCCTTTGCAGCTGATAATAGGCATACCATAAGGCTGCACTCCCAGGATGCCAGTGCTTTTGTCCACTGTTTTCTCAAATGATGGCTCTCTCCTTTGGAAGACCACGCAGAGAGAGTTTAACCAGGGACGTGCAATGTTCCTGGCAAGGAGAATCCTGGGAGATACATCATTTGCTTGCTCAGGGTTTGGACTTAACTTTCTCTTTTGAAGTTGCTTTTCCATTATTTATTAAAAACAATGGGGTCACAAACCCCTGTTCAAAGACAAGGGATAGCTTGTCAATGCATACAATGGAACAGGGCCATGTCTGGGTCCCAGGGCTCTATGGGGATGCACAACCAGGATTGCTGCATTGCTGGAAAGGCAGTGTGTGGGCTTCACTTATTAATTATCTAAGCATAATGGAACTCCCTGTGGTATCTGCACAGCAGATGGGCAAAAATCACTGCTGACTGGCAGCTTCTCCTGGGTCCCTTCCACACTGACAGCCCTGGGCCTCTGCCATTACAAAAATCAGTGCTTTTTCAAGTACCACAGCTGTAAAAGAATTTTGGATATATGATTACATTGAATTCAGACAGCATGTGTGTTTTGGGAGCCCTCTGTGGACACTCTGCTGACAGGCAGTATGATGATGTCCTACCATGTGCAGCAGACCAGGTCAGGCATCAGACAGCTCTGCCTAATTTCTGCCATCTGTCCCATTTCTCTTGGCCATTAAAAGCTGGGTGCAGCACTGAGGCTGACACAGAACCATCAGTATTTCCAATCTGCTCTAGAACTGAGCCTCCATGAAAGGGTCACTTCAATGCCTGTACATCCTCCAAACCAGGTAAATGGCAGATATCCCAAGACTGACCAAAGTCTTGCTGAAACCATGGGCAGGAGGATAGGCTATCTCTGAAAAGAAACTGTGCTACGACACAGTAAGTCCACTACCACTTATGATATTCAATCTCTCTCAACTATACTGACTGTATGGTAAGATTGCAAAATATACCATCTGTGCTCTCACCATAAATTTGAGGCGCTAGGAAAAAAAAACAAACAAACAAACCCAACCAAAAAAACCCTCAAAACTCTCAAAAATTATCTGATGCCTGAAAGCCAAAAACGTGCTCTGGAGCATGTAAGAGAGGTCAGCAAGAAAAGTCAGCTGCCTCTAATGGCAACACAGCCACAGGTGAGGGCAGAAATGGATCCCCAGACAGAAACACTGCAAAACCACAGCACACCACACAACTGAGCAACACCTCTCCCTCTGACATCAGGCAAACCACTGCAAGAAGATACTCAAGAGTTCTTCTTTTTAGGGGAAACAGCTAGAAGTGTCAAAATTCAGAGGTAAAATACAGTCATCCTGGGACAAAGCAGTGCTTTTCATCTAGATAGTCCCTGCCCAGTAACTGGTTTTCATCCCAGTGCTCAGCCACTCTGCATCACTCTGGAGACTGCTGCCCTGTTCCCCAAAATGCATCAAAGCCAGGTGGCTGTCAAGACCTGGCCTCCCACCCTGTCATCCAGTGACTCATCGAAACAGAGAGCCTCAGAGGAGGAAGGAGGGGGAGGCAATCTCTGTGACCTCAGTGAATGCAACTGTACGTGGAAACGACATGAGAGAGTAATTTTTAAATTCCTCTGGTTATGGAAAGGGCCTCAGTGCTTGTTGAGACACTACTCAGAATTTCTAACTACTCACAGATATCATTAAAACTTTGTAAGAAACCCACTAAAATCTTTACAGCACAAATTAATCCTATGTCTGTTCAGAAAGCAGTACTTTGAAGATGATATTATAAAACAGAAGGACTAGAAGGACTGGAAATCTATTCCACTAAAGATTTCAACCTTTTTTTACTGCTCACGTTGTCCTAATGATTTCAGACTTCCAGTCAGCACTAAAACACACACAACTGACTGAAACCACTATTACACTGATAAATCCCTGACTGCATCCATCCCCTTGTGGAGCTGAACATCTGCACCTTTCCATCAAGGATATCTACTGAGGACACCTGATCCATGCCAAAGCCCCTTTAGCTTCAGGGCTCATAGCACTACTGCCCTGAAATCTGGCCAGGAGAAGAACAAGTACTGTCACCTTACTGTAAAAGCTGCCCTGCTTTTCTCATCTATAGCAAGCACTTCTTGTGACAAACAACAGGATTTTTCACCAGTGAGCTGAGACTGAAGATAAAAAGTCAGCAAGAACATAACAGCAATTTAGACTGATGCAGAAAAATGCACTGATGAATTGCCTGTCCCCTAAACTGTAAATCCAAGCACACCTGAATCTTTTGACATGATTTTTGCCAGAATATTATTTTGTTTACTATGCAGGCTCTGGCATGATAATTTTACTGAAGGGATGCTGAGGATGGATTACTGGCAGTGCTTTCCACTCTCCACTCTGATGATTTGCACATTTCTCAAGTGAGTTGATTGGTGTGGTGGGTTTTTATCCAATTATAGGCACTAAGTTCTGCCTCCACTAGAAAGGATGGCAGTTTCTGCATCTGAAGATAACCATACATATATACATGTAGCCATGGGGAAATTCACTTGGCAAGGCTGGCTATCCTGCTGTCTGGGATTAAGTCACAAGGGCAGAAAAAGATGACTTTCTGCTTGTAAAGTTATTTAATGGTACCAATAAAAACCATGGCCTTCTTTTTCTAGGAGTTACATACCAATACAGCACATGTTTATTCAACATAATTAGCCCAAAGACACCAAGAGCTGCATTGCTGTAAGTAGCCATGCTTTATAACCACTGTAGCAAGACTAATTAGCCCAAGCAGAGGGCCATGCTTGCAGAAAACACTGCTTTGATAGCTTAGCTACCTAGTTTACTAAATGACCCTTGATACCTCTAAACACAACTATGTTGTGAAATATTAAATATAAAACATATATACCCAGAGGGTGGCAAGAGACAGCCAGATTGTGTGATTTCAAAATCTGTCACTGGAACAGCAGCTTGTTAATCCCTACACTGACATCAACATTAATCTGAGCTTGCAAAAATAGAAAAGAAAAATAAAGTAATGCACTGATGTTGACATGTCAAAGACTGAATTTTTTAATCTAGCAAACATACAAGGTTTCCAACTCTTTGCAGTAAGGAGTCAAAATCTGGTTCTCACTTTGGCCCTCATGTTGTAGTTCAACATCAAACACTCATTCAAATCACCTTGCAATCAGTTCTTTCTTCCTGACTTCCTTCCTTGCCTACTGATTTCCTTCCCAGCCACCTCCAACATTTCCCTTGACCTTTTTTAGCTTTCAGATTTCCTCTTGAGGACCAAGTGGCTCAAGTGCAAGACCCTTATGCTCTAAACTACACTGCTAGCAGAGCAAAAAGGTCTGTTATCCAGGCAACCTGTGGCATTTGGATACATGCCTAGTTGAATCCAAGAGAAAGCACTAAAACTAACAGAACAGGTTAGAGTGATACAGTCTAGTTAAAAATATATCATATATAAGGTCTAAATGGTAAATATCAGCTTCTGGAGATACAGGTATATTTCTTTCGTGTTCTGAGGAGGTATAAAGTAGTGATTTTATTTAAATGGTTAATGTGTCACAAAGCATTTGATAGCTACAACTGTTTGTCCAAGAAGCTGCAAAAAAACCCCCAAACCCCAAGGCGGAAACCAAAACCTTGAGATTGCAGGAAATAGCTCAATGCATTTGGAGGCCTTTTTTTTTTTTTTAACCTACTTTTGTGGCCCTCCTGTAAAGCAACTATCATTTATTACTAATCCTGCAGAAAGAGCCTGAAGTTTTTTCCTCTCCCTTTCTGCAAAAGGCTGCCTTGTTTGTGCCTCTGCCCTGTAACAAACAAGAAGATAAATGAGACATTTATGCCAAAGTAATAATTCTAAATCTGTTGTTTTGACCTCTAAGCCAAATTTTCTGCATTACATGCCATTGGCTCACATAAGACAGTACATTTTTTTCCTGCCAACTGAACCCTGCAGTGTATGCATAGCCCTGTTCAAAAAACTGCTCTATCATTTATCTCTGAACATACGTGTATTGGGAAGCAAAGAGTGAGGAAAACTTGGCACTATGAGGTATCATCCCCCCACATAACCCCTTGCTTCTTAGACCCTCTTGATTTTCTGTGTCAGGGAAACCAATGCACATTTGGACACAAATCCAACTAGGAGCAAAATTAGAAATCCTTTCTAAAATGAACACAGCAGGACAGTGGTTATAAATATCTGGAGGACAATATGCTTTACCTTAATAGGTAATTTTTATATTTTACTTATTGGAATGGGGGATATTCAGTGTTCCACCAGAGATGAATTTTTAGGATTGAAATCAGGAGCAACCTTGACTTCTCAAAGTCAAGTTTGTACTGGATGGTGTCCAGGATGAACTCCACTTGACCTTAAAAGCACTACTTACTTTTCAACTAGAAACCAGAGTTTCCACATAGGCTGCTCAAGATGTGTTTTGCAGCTAGAAAGACAACACCAAATAAATATTTATTTTTCTGGCGGACAAAAATGGTCTCATCACATTTACTGCAGTGACACAAGTGACAGAAAACCTGCAAAGGGGCACGTGTCCTCTCTGAGTGAACGACAGAGTGTGTGTCCTTTATCCCCACAGCAACTGATGCTCTGTGGGGCTGGGAAATTGCTTTGGGGCTGCAAAAGGGGGGATTCCCCTCAAGTAGGTTTCCTCCCTGAGTGCAGGGCAAGACATCTTGTACCTCCCCAGGGAGCACCAGGCAGGCAGCCACAGTGCAGAGGTTTGATGAATCAGAAAGCCCAGCCCAGGTCAGGCCGCAAAGCCCCAGAGCAAGTGTCTGGTGCACGAAGGCCCCGCAGATCACAGGGGCAGTGCAGGAAATCACCTCCTGCACTGAAGGGTTTCTTGCAAACCTTGTTGCTTGTAGAGGTCTGTGCACATGAGGGAAAACACCACTGCTGTGGGGACCTCTCTCTGGCACTACTCTGTTTAGAGTGCTGAGAATCCCATGCCACCACACACCATCCCCTCCGTCCATCCATGCCATCCTGCCAGCTGCCACTGCCTTCAGTTTCCATTTTAGTGTGGCCACTGCCACAATGGGAAGGACTTTAGCTTTCATGACTACTCTCCTAAATATAACAAGCTGAATTAGGCTCTCACTTATATGCCCATGACTTGCATTCCCCTTTTTTTATCTTGTTCTGAAATACAGTCTTTTCTACTGACGGAAATATCATTATTGCTCCCACACCCCTTTCTTTCCCTCTTTCCCCATCATTTTTACTAGCCTTGTTTTTTGATTTTACTTTCAGTTTGAAGCCCTTTGCCCCAGCACGTCTACTCAGCACATTTTTTTCAGATACAGCCTGGGTAAGAGAGAAAATGGGCTTCACTTTGCTAAACTTGGCTTCTTTGCATCTTTGTAAGTCTCACCTGACATCCACACCTTTTCATCTTGCACTGGAAATGTTTGGAAAGGGTTGACTTTTAGAATAAGCAGCAAACAGCTATTCTTTCAACCCTCACCAATCCACCTCATTAGGAATGGGATTAAGCTAATTTTTAACCAAACACAGACAAACAAACAGACGTAACCACGGATACCTCTGCAACCACAACTACTTTTCTAGGGCTGGTCTCCAAATAAAGATTGTAAAATTCATTTTAAAAGAAGGATCAAAAGTGTTTCTTTCTAAAGCACCAGTTGCACAGTAGTCATTTTAGAAATTTAAGACAGCTCAAACCTGCTGCTGGATTATTTTTAACAGGAGCTTTGGGTGCAAGGGCAGTTTAGAGACTGCCTGGCCCTAGAGGGTGAGAGGAAACTGAAGCAAAGCCCTGGCTGCAGCCAGGAATCCTCTCCATGGGAGAAGATTAATTAATTTCAAATTAATTTATAAGAAAGGACAGAAGAGTGAGTAGCTGACTTCTAAGCCTCTAGGAAACTGCCACTATATGCAGAAACCACTTTCTCTTTTCAGTTTTCCTATTTTTGGTTAGATGATGGTGAAATGCTCTACTAAAAACATAGGTGAGGCAGGGCAGCTGGTGTGGGACAGCTGGGAAATGGGCATAGTTCAAGGCTCAGCTATTATTAAAAAGCATACACATCTTTCTATATTTATTCCAACTTTACAGCTCCAAATAAAACACATGCAGTCCTGATGAGTTTATAACTCTAAATACAACTCAGGAGGAAAAACCCTCAGTCTCATCTGGGAAAACCAAACTCACATATACAAAAGCAGCAGAAGATTATTATTTTTTCTGCCACCACATATACAGCTACACTTCTAAAAATATGCTACTACTGCTGGAGTTAAACATAACAAAACAGAAAAACCACTGTATTACAAACACAGCCATGGTTTAAAATCAAGTGGTCAGTTCTTCACTCCAGCTCCATCACAGATCTCCTCAAAAAGGTGTTTAGGAGGATCCATACATTGCTGTATGTCCCAGCAAGCTCCAGATGTGGGTCTGACAAGTGACCCACAGGGAGATCAGCAGGGCCAGCTGAACTATTTACTCTGCTTCTTGGGTAGATTTCACAGGGCTCATCATCGCTGCTCCCAGCCTGATACCTCTGCCACAGTAACTAGTTCCCTCCCAGCAAAAACCATAAACCAAGCTGGCAGAGACATGCCCCTTATCTCGGGGCACGGCTGCATTTCTCTGGAGAAAGAGTGAGCAAGATGTGTAACCTGGGTCACTGATGCATCTCCATGCTCTGACTGGAGATATTTCAGAGGTACAAAATGATTTTAGCAAGTAAAAGATAATGCATGCAGCGAAAACACTGTCACTGGATTTACCCTGCAGCAGCTCCATCTGAAAACTAAAGCCTGCTGAGACAAAAAACATGCCAGCTAAGGCATATCCACTGCCACTTTGAAAAAATACTCTTGTAAGAAAATGAGGCTATAACTGAGAGGCAGAGGAATGAAAACAACCATCCCCCATACCAGAAGGCAGAAGCCTGGCACAACCCAAAATATCTTTTCTACATGCCTTGTAACAATCTATTCAAAAACAAACAGCAAGCACCACCACCAAGTCAGACAGCTGCAGCGGACTCAGCTGGGAGATAGTTTAATAACTGCTTTCTTTTCTTCACCCTTTACACCAGAAAAATGTTAAGCCCAAAGAGTTTGCTGCAGGGCATGACACCAGCATCAGCCCAGGCCAGGGATACTCACTGCAGGCTCCACAGGTGAAGCAGCTGTCGTGGTAGAGGTTGCCCATGGCCTGGCAAGCCTGGTTGGCTCCATACACGCCCTTGCTGCACTTCACGCAGGTACCTGGGAAAGAGAAGAGAGGTCACAAGTGGGGCCTGGCACGGTGGCTGGGGACACTGGTCGGGTGACAACACATGTAGCTTGTCATGGTGGCTGAACAGCTCAGCACTATGTGGTTCACTGAAGCCACAAGACGTAGGTGACATCACTGTCACCTGCCCTGAGAGATGCTGTTAACAGTGGTCATGACAGTCATCAAACCTCCACAGTGAAAGACTTTTGCAAGAAGTAAACTGCACAAGAACAGTCCTGTCCAGGTACAGTGACATCTCCTTCCTTGCCCTATCCCTCCCAACAACCTTTATACACATCTAAACCTGCTTAAGGACCCTCACAAAAGCAGTGACTATCAGTAAATGATGCTCAGAGCTCTTCACAGACCAATAGTTTCTGCCACTTACTGTATAAGACAAGCTTGTTGGTTGCAACTGATGTGAGGAAAACACTGCTCTTCACTTAGCTCCTTTAAATCATCCATTTCAGACCCCAGCTGTGCCTGCTGAAGGCTCTAACGATTTCCCAACAAAACAGAGCTAGACTACCTGACATGTACCTCTCTTAACAAGGAAATGGCACATCAAGCCAGTTTACTTACTTCAGGAATTACCCTGTGATTGTGACAGGCTCTTTTTAAAGTAACATCACCCTTTAACTACCTCTAACTGAGAAACCTGAATCTCTGTTCAAGCAAATAAATGAGTAACGGGCAGTATGAGATAAAAATAAATTATGTGTTTCTGTCTCTGGTCTGTAGTGACTCTGATGTGACTTCACCTCCAGGTCTCTCCTTGCATCACTACCCAGCCCTATTAATCCTGGCTCTTAAAATCCCTGGTCAAGGGACTGTGAGTCACACATCACTCTCTACTGCCCCAGGAGGAGGAACATCATGCTGGAGATCCTTAGTTATGTTAAGGGTGGTAAAAAAAATTTCACTTTTTTTGGGGCACTGCAAGCTTCAGAGTAATTGAAAAACTCTGGAGAAAGTTAGGAAGAAGTCCATTGTGCTTACAACAGCGCTAAAAAATAACTCAACTGTGGCAGCACCAGGCTGCCAGGGTGAGTAACAACTTCTTCCTGCAGCCAATAGCCATGGCCATCAGTTTTCACACCACAGGGACAAAACCACTCAGGAGTCCTTTGCAGTAGCACACACATGGCCGCTGAAAAGCAGACGCTTGAGTTTCCCAGGTTTTTGCAGAGCAGACCTGGCTCTCTCTGCTGCAGCTGCCTGCGTGCATTCAACCCGCACGTCGAAAGCTGTCCTAGTGCTGCGCCAAGCCCCACTGCACCCAGAGCCAGAGTCCACACTGACACAAACCTGGAGAGAAGGCTGCAAAGAATAATTAGTTACTTTGTTTTGTCCAAATCCTACACCAGCTGAAATGCTCACTTGGCTGTGGGCCCACCCCAGCACTCAGGCTGGCAGCAAGCGAGCAAAACTTTCTGGTTCTTTTTGAACTGAGCAGGTTTATCTCATTTACTGAAAGAAACATTTTAAGAAAGATAAACCGTACAGGCATTAGAAAAAGGATTTAAAAGAAAGAAGGTCAAGGCAAAGATAAGAAAAAATTGGCTTTTCACATGGATGTGCTATCCCAGAAATGCGCACATTCAGCGACAGCCTGAGTTTCTGTGCAATGATCTGACACAAGAGCTAATGACTCAAAATTCCCTCCTGAGTACAGCAATGCCGAGCAGAAAGTTTTGAGAGCAGAAAACCTGCCAATTTTCCATGACACCCACCAGGCTTTCCACAGAGCCAACGTATTTATTGCACTGCAAGTGCTGCATTTTCCCCTTCTCTGTGCCAATGAGTGGCTGCTCCAGAAAATTTCACCAGCATGCTCCGATTTCCTCCTTTCCACAAAGCAGCCTGGTGACACTGACTGTGGATGAGCAGCAAGAAGAAGCAGGAGGCAGAAGGCACAGCAGCTGAGAGCAGGCACAGCGCCCAGTAAGGATGCTGGCAGGCAGAAGCCACCATTAAGAAGGCTAAGGCAAACCTCGTGGAGGGCAGAAATTGCCTCTGCCACCTCCTGTCTATCCCATTACACCTCAGAGCACAGGCATTGTCCCTCTGGGTTCCAAACAGGACAGATCCTGCAGGAGCTGTCAAAGCTCTCACATCTGTACCAAAGCCTTCCTCCATCTCCCATCCCTCAACCACCCCAACCAACTCTTCCACCTTCCTTTCAGTCCATGCTCTATTTCACCCCCTGATTAACCCTTTCACCCACTTCTCTCAATATTTAGGCCCCTAAAACATGGAAAATAAAGTCACAGAATGAAATGGCTTTTAAAATAAATTGACAATGATTTCTGTAAAAACTGTAATGTGCTAAATTATTCAACTATGTCATAACCGGACATGCTATAAATATTCATACATATCCTGTGCCAAGGCTGACGATTGAAAAATGGCATTATGGCACATCTGAATCTAGTTTATGTTCTTACATGTATCTGCTAAATCTTACTTGGAAGCCTATTAAATCTCAGTAGCAAGTGAAATTACTCTCTAAAGAAGTCTTTGCTCTTTCCAGATATAATATTCTGAAGTATTTTAACCAACATACTTGAACCTTCATCTCTGACACTCAGCACACCTGTCCTGAAAGAGAGGGAAAGAAAAAAAGGGATTTTTAGTAACTTTTCCTTTTCACTTTTCTTTTTTTCCCCATGCTGTCACAATGATCCTGATCTTTTGGCTTAGGCTAAGCAAGGAAAAAGCAAGGAAAAACCTGTTGCTGACAGCAACACGTGTGCAAAGCCAGCACAACCGGGGCCACCTCCAACCCCATCCCATTGCAGAACGGGCTCTGCTCCACGCCGGCTCCGACGGCTATTTCCCGAAACAGTGCTGACTGTGCTTTCTGCTGGTGTTAAAATGTCAGCAGCATCTCTCCAGCCCCACATGCCACTGACACTAGTCAGCAGTTCTGGGTAATTTTCTTGGCATGGAGTGGCTTTTAGCAAAAACTTCTGTCCTCAGCGTGAAGCAGAGGGATCCTGAGTAGCCACAGTTCAGCAAGATCCCTGATTCCTGTGCTTGGTAACTTTGCAGCTCATAACAAGTGTTTATGCAAGCACCAATCCCAGTAGACATCCCCTCTGAAATCACGTTTTTTAACCTTAGACAACGATATTGAGAAGAAATGACAGGTTTCTCTTTTACCACCAGGATAACAAACCCAAACCACCACACATGCACAGCACCACTGAATTCATGCCCGAGCCTACAGGCAGAACAGCAGCTAGATTTGGGAAGGGAAAGGGATGGAAATTGCTGATTTGGGTTCAATTTCTGCCAGGAGGGCAGCCGTCCCCGGACAACAAAGAAATCTCTGTTCCCTTTCGCATCATGCAGCAAGCAACCGCCCGCGCTGCAGCTGAGAGCCTGAACAAAGGGACCTTTGGAACAGAGCTGGGACCGAAAACATGCCCTGTAAGCCACTTCCCAGCACTTGCCACACTCCATCTCAGCCCTGCAGACCAGGAGGGCTGTCACCAGGAACAGCGTCGGCCCACGTGATCCAACAGGTTGTGTGCAGACCTCAAGGGCTGTGAGAAATGAAAGCGAACCTGGTGCCCAGTCTGAAATGTCAGTCCCACCCCCAAAATTCAACAAGTGCATTTCCATTTACCACCAGACTCAAAGCCCCTGGAGACATTTTTTCCTCCAAGTGTTGCTATTTCACACTCACCAGGAGTTTAGTTACTTACTGTATCCCACTCACTAAAAATTCATCACAAGCCATGCTGAACAGCAGCATTTTCTGGGACTAGGACTTATTTCCACATTTCAGACAACATCAATCCACAGACCAAGACCACAGTTCTTCCGACAGCACCCCTCTTCTTTTCAGCAGCACCTCCCTTCTCAGCAACACACAGCACAGCCAAGCTTTCCTACAGCTCCTGGCTGGGTTTACTAACATAGTCACTTCATTTTGAACACCCAGATGTGACAGTGCTTCGGTGGTGAGATTTCTTTGCCATACCAATTTGGTCCCAGGTAAGAGGAGTGCAGGGATAGGATGATTCTGGATTATCTGGCTAATCCAGAAACAGCAAGTTTGTCCTACTCCTTCCACACAGTCTGTGCAAGCCACATTTCAGGAATCAGATTGACACTCCTCCATCAGATGAGACTGGGTTTTGCTCCCTCCTTACAGGAGGCTGGTCACGCTGAAGAAACCCCAGATGAACTTGGAAGAACCCCCCTCAGAGTGTCTGCACCTCTGGTATCATCATTCCTGTCTGTCCACCCATGCACACAGCCAATCCAGAAGTAGATCCTGATGCCTCTTGGCAGAAGTTGTACCTTCACAAGGGTCCTCCCCGTCAGGATTCTGCTTGACACTCACTCTGACAGGGAGGACTCTGTGCAGGTACAGCTGCTGTGTCTCCAACCCACCTATTTCTCCCAGGAAAACCAAACCCTCCACTTGTACACACGTGCTACAAAGATTGCTGAGAAAAGCCTTCACCCTGTCATACATGATGGGATGTTCAGCTCTCCTGATTTTACTTTAGAATTTCTCTGAAACTTGAACCCACCCACCTTCTCATGGCTCACCTTAATTCCCACATCAAACTCTAAATTACACACACTGCATGGCTTGCTATGCTGCTTATCCATTACGGAGCAGTAACTCTTGCTGGAGAGGTGATTTCAAGGAGATCTGGAGGCCCAGGTGAGATCAAGTGCCTGGAAAACCCAGCAGATTGGTTCCATTCATCACAGAGTGATTGGGGTGTCTGTACAAAGATGGGACAGGTACTCCCTGCCCAAAGAACCAGAGAGTTGGTAAACACAAGTTTTCTGTTCCCTTTTTCATGCCATGCTCTTGACCCCTGACCTTGCTGCAGACCTTTGTGTACACACTGCCAGTGAAGGACAAAAATGCCATCAAACTCACGTCAGTGACATTTTAAGTACCTTATAGTGACGTCAGAGATTATGATAACTCCCATGTCACATGAATGAGGCTCCTTATTTCTTTCAGTCCCACTCCTACGGTATCCTGACTGAAAGACTGATTGCTCCTCTGCCTCAACTCCTTGCTTTTTCTTTCCTTTTGGTAGATTTTCCCTTAGCTTGCAAACCAGCTGACCTCCCAAGAGGAAGGGAGGAGAACCACATACTGCTGTAATCTTGAAGAGCCATATTCCAGGCCAATACTTATTTGCTTGATTTCTTGCAGTGAGATAAGCTTTGCAATCTGTACACACCCACTACTCCAAGTGCCGTGATCCTTCCAGCTTTCCTTGTTCCACCAGGACCTGTCTCTCCCTGCCTCCCCCTCCTCTCTGCTGCAGGCAGGTGTCTCCTTTCAGCTTTGGTACTCTCCCAGGCAAAGGTAGTAAAGGATGACTCTGCCCATACCCAGTGGAAATGACATTGTCATCATCACCTGCAGACAAAACAGACTCAGAGGAACTTTCATTTTAATCAGAAATTCTCCACTTGTCAGCCCTGAGATTATCTTTGCTGCACACAGAGTGTCCTGGTGCCCCACCATCAGCAGGGTTCAGTAAAGTCCCTGGATGTGCACAGCCCCAAAGTTAAATGAATTGTGGTTTCAGCAGTGGTGAAACACTGACTTCACTGTGCACTGCACTTCCAAAGAGCACTGCTGGCCTTTGAGCTGCTCACACCCATGCAAAGGTGCTGGGCTTCCAGGTCTCCACAGGGCTCAGGGATTCAGCTACTGCTCTGCTTCTGCCAAGGGGAAAAAACCTGCAGACTTTGCTATGAGATGTTCTCTGCCTGACTGCTGGGAAGCATCCCAGCTTTTCACTGCAAAACAAGATGCCCAGGGCCCTCCTAAAACACCTGCAGCTTATCAGCTCTGCTGTAAATAACAAGGAAGGCAGACTACAACAACTAACAAATATTTATAACATGAAAACCATTCATAAAAATGATTTTCCAAAATGCTCTTGTAAGGATGTAGATAATTCTCATCAGGTGGAGATTTCCATCTAGCTGCATGAAAAAAGCACCGGTAAAAACGTGATCCTGCATGTTACACCTCTATAAGCACCCATCTGTGCCTGCAGACCAAGGCACTGCGTGCTAAAACAAGCAGTCAAACCTCCCTGCAGACCCCAGCACACCTCACCAGGCCCCTCCTCTACCGAGTCACTCCCAGGCAGTGCAGGCAGATGCTCAGTTTGGTTGTGCGTCTGTCTCATCTGAAAACTCATCAGGTACCTTCAGTCTCTGGGATGGTGTTGCTTCACCTAACCCTAAACATTTGGGTGCTGCTAGCAAAGGATTTGCAACTCCCCCAGTCACTCCTATTTAATCTTCTGTCACCAAGAGGAGATGAAGGTTGATGCACCCAAAGGAATGCCATGGGAAATCAGTAGGATTTGGGCACCTCACTCCTGAATGTTCCCTGGAAATAATACACTAAAACCTAAATACATCCTAAGCTGGCTTCCAGCTATACCTCCCAGGGACACAGGGACCCTTCTCTGCTGCATGGGAACCAGCCTCACTAGGGAACAACTTCAGCTTTTCCTTCCCCAAGCAAAAGACCTGGGTGATACCTGAGACTCCCTATGTCCTCCTTGACAGCCCACATAAATCAAATCAGCACTTCAAAAGCCTTCTTGGAGAACCGAAATTCCTCCAGAGATATGTGCAGCCCATGCAGCTCACACATAGGTCACTACTTGAAAAAAAACAAACACCAAAAAAAAAAAAAAAAAACCCCACAAAAAAACCCCCCAAAAAACAAAACAAAACAAACAAAAAAAAACAAACCAAAAAAAAACCAAAAGGAAAAAAAGCCCAGAGAGAATTCTTGGCTTTGTATGCTTCTTTCCTTTCACTTAGTATACCTACTCTGAGCAGACAAAAGCATTTTGAACAGCAATTTGGTGCTGACAGATAACCAGACTATTGCTCCTCAGCACAGCATCCTACCTCTATTTTGCCTAGTCCCTGGCTTATCCTTCCTAGGCTTTCACTTACAAGCACACATTTTCACATAGAGAAGAAGAAAGCAGCTCCTTTACTGTGATCAGAATTAATTGTTCTTTATAAACATCTGGTCCTGACTGAGACAGACTGAAGGACAGTATGTTAACCTGACAGACAGACCCATCTTCGAAAACATTCCCTTGTCACAAAAGCAGCACACAAAATTAGGAGAACTGAAAATATTTTTTATAAAATATTTCAGTCATTTGTACTTTAGTCCTGGTTTCATTTCCTGGCTCTGATGAACTTCAAACCTGCTGCAATAGACTTCCCTTCACTGGGGAAAACGTCTGCAACAAAACAAACAATTGATCCTTTTTATCACTATTGCATAAAAGTGTTTATTTTACATCCTAAAGTTTGGTAGTTTGAGAGTAGGGCATAGCAAAAAATAATTGAGAAGGCCAGCTGTGCCCTTTATTCCTCCAAAGGAAGTAAGGTAACTGCAAAAAGCGAAAATAAAATTGAGAGGGGGAGGAGGAGGCCCAGAATTAAAATACCTCGACACTTGCTCCTTCCTGTTCCTTGGTCCTTAGCAGGGCAAATCTGCTGAACCTTCACCTGCTGAGCTGAGGCTCCACAAAAATTTACTTTTCCCTCTGCCAAGACTGCAAAATTTCTTTTTTTTCCTCTCACCCTCCTCCCTCCCAGATTTCTCAGACATCACATCCTGGTGCAAAATCTCCTGGCAGGAGGATGTCAAAACACCTCACTGGGGATCGGGCAGCCTCCATGTCTCCTCTCTCCCCGGGGCTCACTCAGCCACCTGACCAGCCAGGCTCTCCATGCTGCCAAAAATACTCCTGCTTCACTATAAATCTCCCACAGGACAAAAGCCTCCTCCTTATAAGCCTCCTAATAAGCCTTGCATCCTTATTTTGCGACAAAAATGTAATCTAACCATCAGCTCAGTTCCTCTGCCTCCTGAGCCCATCCCCATTTCGGAGGAGGTATGATCCAGCCGGTTTACATGTACTGCGAGGAGAAGACACAGCAGGGTCTGTCGGAGGGAACCCTGACACCTCTCCAGTGGAGCTGAATGTCACCTCCACAAAAACATTCCCATTTTCAAGCACCACCTCCCACGAGCCTGCTGTCCCATTGCCATTAGCAGCTCCTGGTCACAGCATTCAGCCCCCCTCAACGCGGCTCCTTGCGCTCATTCAAACGGCGCGCCTCTTGCACTGCACCAAAAGTGCCAAAACTTGTTTCGACGCCAGAGCACTGCGAGCAGAGTAGCTCAACACATCACTTTTCTGCGACAGGATAAAAAATGCCCCTGCCCTGCCACAGGGCTTAATCCAGTCTCGGATACCAAGATAAATAACCCCAGCACAGACCTCTGCGGGCAAGTCCCCCTGCCTGCTGCCAAGAAACACATTTCGTTAAGCAATCTGCAGCTCAGCGCTCGGTGGTCCCTCGAGCTACATCCCCAAAGCTCGGCATGAAGCTCTTGTGTGGTTCAGACCATCACTGAGCCACCCACCGACCCCACCAGACAGGACCCTATGCAACAGCACCTGTGCAGCCTGAGATGCAAACCCTTCCTCAGCACTAGGCTGAAGAGTTTAATCTGTCCCTGTTCGACTTCTGCGACTGTGGGTCTAAAATCATGAGGAAAATCCATAGACCTGGCCTGCTCCTGTCATGTCACCGTGGAGTTTCCAGCCTTCCCAGCAACTCTGGGTTTCCCTCTCCCAAAAGCTGAGCTTTTATCTGCTGTTAAATGTGAAGTGGCACAGCAAGGAAAGGAAACATACAATTTGCCCCTGACCTCCCGCCATCCTGGGTAGCAATTCAATTTAATCCAGAAGGATATTTAATATTCTCATTGGGAGATCCTCGCATGTAAGTGGTTCCTTTTCACTACCAAGTGCCAGTGATAACTTCTGGTGGTGGTCTGGACTCCTCACAGATCCAAGATTTAGGGAAGAACGTGCCTAACTGCCTGTTCTTCTGCCATCTTCAGGACACACCAATCCTTTCACTGCTGATGGGAACCTGGGGGCAGAGGGAAATCCTGGCAACTTCGGGAAACCGCCACCCTCCCACATCCCCAAGCTACTTCTCTCTTCCCTGAGCTCTGTGTCCTTCTCCATGACGGCAGCCCATGCAGCCACGACTCCTCCGCAGGCTGGATGGCTGCCTTCCCACCCACACGTGGTCAGGACACATCCTTGTAAGACACAGAGAACCACGAGTATTGTCAAGAAAAGTTAAGTGCCTCCCTGCTGGCAATGAAGGGCACTTCAAAATACGCTGTTCCAGTTTCTTCCCAGCACTGCTCCCCTGCCAAAGCTGCTAAACTACCTCTGCTTTAAAATTAGACAGGTAGGATTAAAGGAAAAGGTGTCACAGGAGGAAGAGCTTCTAATCCCTGTGATAAACAAAAGTTAAATTAAAAAACCCTGCTCTGGGCAACTGACAGAGCACAACCATGCAGATGTACAGGCAAATGCAATCCTGCAGGTCTGAACCCTGCAATGACACTTTGCAATGAGCCCTCCTCGTGCCGACAGCGTCCTTACCGAAGTAATCGGCCTTCGGCCGAGCATCCATCTCCTGCTCCAGGCGCTGGGTCAGTGCCTCCAGCTTCAGCTCAGCCGCCGATGGCCCTTGCTCTGCCTGCGGAAGGAGGGTCTGGCAGGGCAGCTTCACCTTTGCTGTGCTGGAGCCATCCAGGTGCCCAGAATCTGACCGTGGCCCGCTCACGCCCTCCGGGAAAAGCATCTGCGGCGCATTGGGAGCCACCATCCCTCGCGAGGCTAGGCGTGAGGAGCCCGGCTCAGGGTTGCCGCTGCTGCTGGCGGGCCTGTGGTTCTGACCGTGGGCCACGAAGTGACCGGCTGGGCTGGGGTAGGCAGCGGCGTGCTGGTATTCCACGCTGGGAGCAGCGGGTGCGGAGTCTGGCGGGAAGGACTGCGAGACACCCTGGTACCACGGCTGGCTGCCATCTCCTCCGGCTTTGGGACCGCAGGGCTGAGCGGAGCCTGAAAACCCTCGAGTGGGCTGCGCTGAGGGTGCCGCGAAAGATGAGGGCCTCTGCTGTGGCGGGGGCTCCTCCGGCCCCACTGGGGGTGCCGGGGTGTTCCCAGCGTTTGAGAAGGAGGACCTCTGTCCGGCTGGCATCGGGTCGCGGCCTCCGACACCTCGCCTGCCCTCGCCGCCGTTCTCCTGCCCGCCGCGGCAGAGCTGCGGGTCGCCGGGGCTCCCAGCCTGCTGCTCCCCACGCCCTGTGCCAGGCTGTGAGCCCCCCACTCGGAGGATCCTGTCGGGCTCCTCTTCCCAGCCCCGGCGCCCGGTCTGGCTCCCTGGCGCCTCGGCACGTGCGCCGCTCCCTCCGAAGCCCCGCTCCCCTTCCTCGCAGGGCCTCGCTCGCGGCCCCTCGGCGGCCGGGGGCGGCTTCGAACCCCGCACCACCGGCGGGCTGCTGCGGGGGGGATGGAAGGCGGCAGCCCCTCCGTTCATCGCGGCCATCAGCATCTCCTCCTGCTGCTGCTGCTGTTGCTGCTGGAGGTGGATCTTGGCCATCTTGGTGGCGAACACCCGCCTGGTCTCCTCGAACTCGGGGTTGTTGCCGGCAGCTTTGTCCACCCGAAAGAGACCGTCCTTGGAGGCCTCGTACATGTTGAGGTCCTCGATGAACTTGCTAGCTTCCAGACCCAGATCGTCGTACTTGTCCATCCTGCCCGTCTTAGCGGGAAGACCCCCGCCTTCCTCTTCTTTTTCTTTCTCCTCCTCCTCCTGCTCTCTTTCCCGCCGGGATCAAGGCAACGCCGGCAGCGGCAGCCGCTCCGTCCCGCCGCGCCCGTCCCCGCCGGGGGCGTGACTGAGGGCGCGGAAGGGGGCGTGACCTTGTCACACCACGCCCCGAGCCTGCCCTTGACCGCGCCCAAAGCCACGCCCACCCCCCCCTAGCGCTGCTCGTCCCCGCCCCGTGGGGGGCGCGCGCGCGGTCTGTCCGAAAACGTCGCGTGCGCTTCCGAAGACGTCCCGCGGTGTCCGGTCAGGCTCGGGAAGGGTTCGGGTCAGGCAGCACAGCTGGGAAGAGGGGGCGCACGGTGGTTAAAGTCACCCGGGTGATGCAAGGAAGGTGTTTTTGCCTTATATCCCCGCTGGATGATATTCCTCTTTTTCACCCTGCAGCCCGGAAACCTTCCTGAAGAAGCTGTGTGAAAAGTCACAGACGCCCGTCAAGGAAAAAAACAAAAACAAAACAGCTCTACTCTCTCATGAAAAACTGCGAGGAAAATCTCTTTCCATAACCACTGGAGCAATTAGTCTGTATAGCAGGAAATGGTATGAATTTTCGTGGTGTTAGATAGACATTCTATGCTGGAAGTAAGTAAAGTAGTACGTAAGCGTAAGAAGCATGACTAAAGGGCCCTGAATTATTGTAGGAAGACAACTCCTAGCCTGAAGGATAAAGGATACCCTTGGATGCCCAAGATAATATCAAGATCCCAGTTTTCCTTCAGGACACTTTTGGGAACCCCCCACCCCATTATCCAGCATCAAACACATAACTGCAGCAAGACCAACTCCAGAGACATTTAGATCAGGAAAGAGGCAGAGGGATCATGACATCATAAAACTACTGTTGCTTTGGAATTCGGTGGCATATGTGTGATACATAGAGATTGGGCAAATCATATTGTTCCCAAGTGCTTGGAAGGTGTAGGAACTGTGTGTAAAACTGCATTTGGGGTGCCCCAATATGGCCGGGACAATTCATGCCCACAATTAAAGACTTACCCAGGTGAACCTACACTTTACATCCCAGCCTCCTTCCTCTGTCAGCCAAGGCCAGTTGCAAAATTTCCATGGCAAAACACAGCTGGGGGTGCCCAGAGGTTGGGGGGCTGCAGCAGGAACTCTGCTGGGCTCGTGGGAGAGGCTGGTTGGTAGGGAGCTGTGGTACCTCTAAGTAAACTTACTGGTGCAGTTGATCCTACGGGCCCAGGCACATGTCCTGCATTCCCATAACTTGTTATTGTAATTCTCCCCCAGGCTCCAGGAGGGAGGGCCAAATGTTAAGGAATGTGGAAATTCACTGGCTTTAATAATGGTGAATTGGGCTGTGACCAAAACATGTCAGAAATAAAAAAAAAAAAAAATCCCCTCCCCTCTTTGACCCATTCCTTTACAAAAACACTCCTGAGTAACTGACGCCAGACCTAATATATCCTGCCTCTTCCTGTGAGATTTGGCCCAATGTGCTTAAAAATGATGGCCCTTTGAGCCCCTGGAAAAGGTGCCTTGTCTTCTTTCAAGGCAACCTTGGAACTGCTGTGGTGTCTCCAAAGAGGCTCTGAGCAGGACTGAGGGGCTGGAGGCTCATCCCTGCAGCAACAGCCTTAGGCTGGAGCTTGAGCTGATAAACTGATGAACTTTGGACTCACAGAAGTTGGCGCAGCCATAGCACAGCTTTAAATAAGGGGGTTTATGGTTTCTAGGGAAGACAGGCGGATGGGAATCCCAGCACAGGGCGAGGCACAGCAGCGGAGCTCCCCCAGTCCTCAAGACCTGGAGAAGGGAGACCCCAGCACACATTGCTACTAACCATGGCCTGCCACTTTTTAAAGAGATTGATAATGCTGGAGCTTTTCACAATATCAGGGAAACATCCCAACTATCAAGCAATCCCATCTATCAAACCTTTCCAAGCCCTCCTCTGCTCTGGAGATGAGGGAAGGAGGAGTATCATAGCTCCCTCAGGCTGATCCCCACAAGCCCTGTTTCACTTTGGGAGAAGCTGGGTGCCTAGGGGCTAAACCCTGCTTTGCACAAGCCCCACCAGTTCAGGAGGAGGTTTTAGCCTCCATCTGGATGTCCACTGTACAAAGACAGCAAACCCCTGCCTGTGCCAGGGCTCTTCTGGCTGGAGTAGAAGGGGTTTTCCTCCCATTTTTGTGGCTGGGAGAGGCCACGCTGGCCCCATCAGCTGTTTCGTGCCACGCAGGTGTAGGCTCAGGCCACCACTTACCAAGAGCAAGAGTGACTACCTCTTTTGTGGGTCTTGACCAAAACTGTCAAGTTTGCGGTAAAGCTCAGCTGGGGTAATGAAAGCCAAAGCAGTTTCAGTGTCTAAAGAGCATCCTCAGAAAGGGCACCTGGAAGTATGTTTTTGGCAACATCCTGGGCTGACGAGGAGAACCACAGCAAGTGACTGAGGCATGGGGTGGCTCCTCCTCATCACTGGCTTCAGGAAGCTTTTGGAGATGGGCTTAGCTGAGATGCTTAGCTTTCAGTATGACCACTTTTATCTAAAATGGGCAAGCTTCAATGTTAAAACAATAAGTAACAACAAAGTTGGTACTGAACCACATCTTGAGTTCATATTTGTATGGAGAACGACAGAAAGGAAACAGAGCATCAGGTAGATAAGGATGGGAGCGTGAGCCCCAGCATTGCTTTACTCACCAGAGGAATATGCAATGTGGACAAATAGCAGTTGGAAAGGAAATTACATGTTGTGCACCTTCTTGCCTCCTTCTCCCCAAAGGATGTAAAGTTAATCAGGGGAAGCCATGCTCCTATCCAGCACATCAGAGACTCAGAGTTGTGTCTATTGGAGTTTTTTCTTCCAACACACTGAGATGAGGCTCTTCCATCCCTCTAAAAAACAAATCATTTGGTGGAGCAGAAAGATTTGGGAATAGATGTCTCTAATTTCAGCTTTCAATACACAAACCAAGGAAGAATCTAACTTCCATCAGATCATGTATTTTTTTCTTTCTTTTTTAGGGTCATGCATATATTTTCTGCCGTTACTTTTTATCTAACATCTGTAAGTCCTTTTACAGTCTGACCTGCAGGAGTTCACCACTTTGCGGAGGGAAGGAGGAGGGGGAAGCAGTCTTCTTGCCAAATGGCTGCTCTGGATGCTGCTGACCTTCACCAGCTATGTAAAGTACATTTCCTTCCTATGCCAAAGGATCAAATCAGCTGTCTGCAGAACAATGCTTATGCGGACGACGTGGAAAAGGCTGTTGTAGCTCTTTGGATAGGGAACCCCTCGCACTGGGCTTGGCCTCCTTCCAGGCTCTGCATGCATGAGCAGACACTTTGATGGCAAGCGCCTTCGAGGGGGGATCACAGCCAAGAGATTCAAAGGCATTTCAGAGCTGAATTTGCAACGCTTTCAGTGAATGCTAGGCAGCAAAATACCTTTGAAGTCTCCTCCTCGGATTTATTCTTTCTGCGAGATTTGGGCGAGGGGTATGTCCAAGTGAGCAGATGATTAACTTGAACTTTCTACTAGACTGGAGATGTAATACTACACTGACTTGCAGACCCTTCTGCTGCGATTAGATATGGTCCCACATGTTTATAGTTCCAGTGACTTTTACAGCCCATGCCTATTAAGAAATTAGAGGTCCACGATTGCTGTTGTAGCATAGAACCAAAATCTATGTGCCAGTTTGAATTAACTTATTCTAAACGCTACCCCTTGAAGAGAAAAAAAATGAAACATTACTCGTTTAATCTGTTGTTGTTTCTGTGGGCAAGGCTCACACACTGCATTTATTCATGCGAAATAATGCCGACAGTTTGTAACTCAGCCCCGCTCCACGTGGCAATCTCAGCTGCCCATGGGGTGGAGGGAGGCAGTGATCTGGGGAGAAGCAGCCCCGAGTGATGTTCCCAGCTTTTGGCTCCACCTCAGTGGGGGTGCTGGGCACATCCCCTCAGCCTTGTGCTGGGGCAGCACGGCCCTCCAGGGCCGGCAGGCTGGGGCAAAGCTCCGCCTGCCCGGGTAAACAGGGAAGTCGCCAATGAGAGCAGGAAGGGGATCATCTGTCCTTATTTCTTGCTGCCACGTTGGTGTCTAGGCTCACATTGCAGAGAGATGGAGAAAATGTGAAGAAATTCTCCACCACAAGTTCACGAGTTTCACACCCCATCCCCCCCCCGATCATTTTTCTATCTGGGCGAAAACGCCCTCATATTTTAAAGCATGACAACAGCCCAAGGCTGCATAGTTTATGGAAAAACATGATTAGGAGGAGTCTGGGTGCCAATTTATAGCCAGATCTCTTTCCAAAAGCAACCACTGCATACTCACACTGCCTATTTGCAAACAAACGAGCGTGAGGCACCAGCGGCTGGCAGCACACCAGGTTGTTTGTGGACATGTCCAGGGCTGGTCCCCAGTACCAGTGTCTCTCCAGGCCTGTAGCTGTCCCAGGCAGGTCATTTCCCACAGGACTATGCACACCACTCTGCAGTGCCTGAACTTTGTGCTCTGGTGTGCTTTAGCAAGAAAGTAAGAAAGGCTTCAGTGCTAGAGTATAAACAGAGTGAGCAATTTATAAGGCAGAAGTAATTCCAGGATAGAGCCTGGCTTGGTTCCTGCAGGAGCAAATGTGTTTCTCAGCTTCTTGCAAGGTAATGCCACAGCATCTCTGAACTCTTGACAGAATAGCAGGGGGAAATGATGGACTTCCCTTGCTGCTTTCTAAGAGAGGTTTTCATTAAATGTGCCATTTACCTGCACCAGCCAGATGCTTTATACTAGGAAGAAGATGCACAGCACTGTAGGGCAAATAAGAGGGTGGAGGAGGAGGAGGGAGGGATGAAGCAAGGTGACTGCAGAGGTGAGCCTGCGGGCTGCTGTGTGTGGGAAGGCTGGGCTGAAGCCTGGGGCCAGACTGCTGGATGGGACACTGCAGAGGTGGGGAGGCCAAACCTCAGCCTCCGCCTTCCCGAGGGTTTTCAGGAAGGCGGCAGGGCAGGGCCATGTTGTTCCTCCTCACGGCTGCCCCAGGGGCCCCTGCATTCCTTCAGGAGGCCTGCTCTGCCTGCAGCCAGCTCTGCCAGCCCTCCCTGCTGCCTGCACATTGACTGGGGGCAGCCCAGGTGCCCACCATGCAGCCTGGGTTGGTGCATCCCATGCCTTTGGGGTCAGGGCACAAGTGGATCCAGACTTGGATGTTTTGTTCCTGCTGTGGTACAAGTGTCTACCACAGGGCGTTATCTCTGCAGGGAATTATGCTAAGAGTATTAATTAACACTAATTTAATTAACACTAATGTCAGAGAAAGGCCAGGGCACTATGGGGACACCTTTCCACACTGCCTTTCGGGAGAGGTACAGATGCTTCACAGAAGGGGTTTCAGGATCATGTTCCTTCTTAAATAGCTGCACCTGCAGCATCAGTTCAGTGGGGATGCTGTGGGCCCTGCCTGCAGGTGGGTAAACTGAGGCAGAGAGGGTTACCTGGCAGGCCACACCTTGGGAAGGTTAGAGGAGCCATGGGGAATCACCATGCTCCCAAACAGGAACCCAGGAAGTGGCAGAAAGAGAAGCTGCAGATCCCCAAGCTGCAGCAGCTCGGTCTCCTTGAGGAAGGCCAGAGCTGGGTGCCAGGCCCTTGGCTGCTGCCCCGGGGCAGACAAGAGCCTTTAGCTTCCTCTCCTCAGTTTCTCCAGGTGCCATGAGCAGTATTGGAGTCACTGGTCTCCCTTTGCTGTCACTCCATGGGCCAGAACACTTCCTTTCACTGGCTGCAGATTTGCACCAGACTGATGCAGACAGCTCTGTTGGTTTTCCTATCCCTGCTCAAAAAAATGTGGAATAGTTTGTTTTCTCCATTTTCTCCTGAAAAGTGCCTTTTATCAGAACAAGAGCTCGCCTGGAGAATTTTCCAGCTCTGTTTCCCTGCCTCTTTATCAGTGCATTAACACAAACAGCACTGTGACCTTTTTAACCAACATTTGTGGCCTCCAGTAAAGCTGGGCTGGAAGCACTCCACAGGTCAGACGACATCCTGCCATCAGTCATCGGCCTCACGTGGTGTGGTGGACTTCGAGTGGATTTGCCAGATGCAGTCAGTGCATCCACTCTGTTCTTCCGTGCATGTCCTAGGAGAAGCTCTCTGACTAACAGATGTTTTTAAATGCTCTTTCACATGGGAAAATTGGGAATTACATGTTTTTGTTGCACCCTTGCTATTTCATCCAGCCACGTGGCTCTCCAGGGATGGAAACGTACTTAAGGAAAATATTCACTTCCAAAAGCTTCTACAGATCTTTTTCACAATACTTCCTTTAACCAGCCCAGCAACGCACAGTTGTACTTCTGTTTTGCAGCAATTAGTAAGATTTGCTAATTACACCGCTATGTGCTTAAAGACAATTGATTTCCCTTTGTAGCAGAAAACAATTTCCTGTTATGCCAATTCTCTTAATCTTCATCAGAAACAAACCCAGGCTGGCATTGCCAATAATGTGTCATGTTCCTTTATTAAATCACTCTCCTTTCTGCCCCAGTTCTGTGTCCTGTGTTTATTATTCCTGATCAGTGGATTGGATCACCTACAGCTGTTATGATTTGTACATATTTTACTTCATGTGTTGTTGGCACCAAGCAGAGTTATTAAAAAGCAACTCCCTTTGCTCAGCAGCTTGTGTGTCTCCTTTGGCAGTGGGACGTGGGTGTAGGGACAACCCTGGACCTTTTACTCTTGGTTTTGGCACGTGTGAAAAACCACTGGCAGATGAGGAAGTTCAGAGCCTTATATGTGAGTGTGGGCCACCCTCTTGCAGCCAGCCCAGAGAGCAAGCACAAAGCACACATTTCTGCTCACGTAAATGCATAGGTTCTGTTTAGAGTTATATTGAAGAAGACCAGGCTCCTCACATAAAAGAATTTCTTATGCCCAGGCTGAGCACCACTAGTGCAAGCAGAGTGTGAATATTCAACTCATTGTACTTAAGCCTGTCCCATTTATACATTCCTTTGCTCAGTGAGAAACCCAGCAGCTCAGAAGAGAGAGCAAATTGGTGTGGCCCAGGCAGATGAGCATGCAAGGAAATGTACTAGATAACTTTGTATGGAAGATGGTGCTGGATGGCAAATCCCCAGGGCTTAAAACCAGACCTGAAGTTTTCCAATCCAAGGCTTTACCTGAGTGAGAGAAGTGCCATGAGTCACAAAGGCTGTGTGTGACTCGGGGCCTCCTGGGACAGACAGGGTTAGTGCACTGAAGACTGCTTTGTGATACCGGAAAGTCACATTATTCAGGAAAGGGAAAGAAATTCCCACCTTTCCTCCACATGTCAGGCAAGATCTCTTTTATCATCTGGGCTGCAGATGATATCTCTGATCCTCTCCCCTCTTGCACAGAGATAATGCTTCAGTTCAGTTCTCCTCCTGCTAGGGCTGGGAGATGCTTAAGACTCCCTCTGATCTACTGTGATCACTTCATCCTTCAAGACATAGACCCCACTTCCAAGAAAAAAACCTCAAACCAACCACAGTGTAGTTCCAGCAACATTTTTTAAGGTCAAAAGCAGACTGATAGTGTGTATATTCACCACTCAGGTTCTGTGGTGATAGACCTGGTTTAACATTGAACACTTGTCAGCTCAGTTCTTCGACACAAAATCAGCTCAGATCATTGAAGGAGACGACTGATGAACCATGGAAGCTGAAAAACCATCCAGCGAAGCCAGCATATGTACTCTTCCAAGTGGGTAAATATACATGAATAAAACCAATCCCATCTCTGTAAACTGTAGTAAGTATTGCAAAACTAAAAAAACAAAACAAAACAAAACAAAAAAAACCCAAAACCCCCAAAACCACTAAACAACCAGCCCAAATTACTTCTTCATATATAGCAAGCTTTTAGAAAAATCTCCCATACTGCAAACCTCCCTAGGAAGGAACAGCCAGCAATGCACTAGTTAACATTCTTTCTAGTGCATGTTGATTGTGAAAGGTTTAGAGAATAGGAATAGCTTTCTGTGAGGCTTTACACAGAAGGAGGAGAGACAGAGAGGGCAGACTGTATGACCCGCCTTATATGTGGAAATTCTCCCTCCAAAAGAAACAAGCAAGTTTTACAGTCACATCAGAAAATGCCATTATTAACCCAATGTCAGTTCTGGGGCATTACTTTAGTATGGTAAGAGAGCACACAGATTTTATTTTGCACCAAATCTCCATGTTTGGGTTCTGATAAAGGTCATGGAAATACACATGCTTGTCCAGCAATGCCCCTGTACAGGGTATTTTTCAAAGCACAGATGGAACAAGCTGGATAGAGATCTATCTTAGCTAGTGACCTAACCTGTAACAGTGTCCTTTAATGTGATATGAAAAGCCCTCTTGCCTTGCTGCAAAGCAGCATGGGTGTGTCTGTATCACCTCAGTTGTCACCCACACCAAATAACACATTTTTCTACACAGTGGTGTCTTCCAGCACATTTCAGTGCCCCCATCGCCCCAGCACCTGAGATCCTTTCTCATGAAATCAATGGCATTGGAAAAGTACTTGGTGACCTTTAAGGACTTTGTCAGTTTTTATTTTCCTGGAATCAATGTTTGAGGGCTGGATTTTTTTGAAGTTTAGTCACATGAACAGTTTTGGGGTAGAAAGTGGGGCAATAATTATTCTTTAAATTTGACATTACTTAAAATAGAAATTCAATATAGATTGGATCAGGGCAACAACCAGTCTTCTATCCCTTAGAGGGACAGGATGCTGAAAATGCCCCTTCTGTGTCATGGATCCATTTCTTGGAGCAGCTTGTCCTGGGTCTATCCCACTGGCTTCAGCAAACCTTCCACATTATCTTTAGATCATCACTTCATGGAATAAGGACACCACATCCTTTTAAAGTGTGTGAATGCAGTACAATTTGACTGATCACCCACCAGCACCCTTCCTTCTCACTTCTCAAGCGTGCCCCGCCCAGATTTAAAACTCCAGCACTATTTACCCACTGAGCTCTCTAAGGGGCCACAATCGATATATGCCACCTTCAGCATAAAGATGCCTCTCTACTGTGACACAAATAACAGCTGCCAAATAAATGAGACTTCTGTGGTGAGTTATTTTACAAAGGCTTAGTAACAGGCTGCAGCCTGTATATCATTAACAGTCCCGTCTAGGCACAGACTGAACCTGTGAGTCACAATTACTGTAAGACAAACGATAATTGTGCTTCAGAGCAGGTCAGCCTTGTAAGAAATGTCAGCGGCTGCCAGCACAACAGCAAAGCTCAGCAGCTGGCACCTCTGCCATCCTTCAAACATACACTTAGCAGGGGATTAGGCTCTGTCACACTGTCTGCATCATCTCTCTCACTCACTCTTTCACCACCTTTTTTGTATCCTCTAGACCACACTGAGTTACAACTTACTGTAAACACACTGGTGGGACTTCTGACCTTACACTTTTTGTGAGTCTGCTGTTCACTACCTTTCCTTTTTTAGGCTGTAGAAATCCATTCCCTATTTTGATTTTTGCCTGAATCACCAAGTGACATCTACAATTCACTTCCTCAGGCAAGAGCAAATACCCTCAAGTGCTAACAGCAATAAACACTGTGGGCTGCTGCCTGGCCCTGCAGTGACTGCAGCTTTTGTTTGAAGGCACCACAGGATTGCTGGGCTTACATCTTTCTTCATCCTTGTAAATTTAAAAGGTTTTTATTTACATCAAACATGTCACCTTTCCCCCAAAGAAAAACTCTGTTAAAATGGTTCCACAGGGTGTGTTAAACCTTTTACACAAATTTAAAAAAAAAGCAAAAAAAAAAAAAAAAGCAGCAGGACTGGGCTGTGCCACAGATTTTACTTAAAAGGATCTCTTTCACAGTCCTTTTAGGGGCTTCTGAACAGGAGTTTCATGAATTTTTAACAACATATATGTCAGGCAGACACTGGAATTCAAATTATTTTAACTCCAACTAAAGGCCTGTGTCTGAATGTCTGAATGCATTCCTTTGTGGCTCAGATTTCTGGAGTCTTAAAACTGCAAAGACCATATCTTCATTATAAATATTCCATTTCTTAGTCATTCTGGTGTCAAAGGACTGTTGGACAGAAAATCTGCACAAGTGTGGCCCAGGAGGAAGCAGAAATCAGAAGAGTTTTGTTGTAGAGGTAGGGATGTGTGGAGCCAAACATACTCACTAAGCCTGGCATCTCTGTTATGCATCTGGATATTTAGTAATAAAAATGCATAAACCCCAAATGAATATTGGCATTGCTTAGCTAGTGCCCACATGGCAATGTGATCTGTCTTGGGCCTAGTTGCTGAGGACCAAAGAGACCTATTTACTATTATATGGGATATTTTTTTCTTGTTTTTCTTTCAGTTCAGTACAGAGTCTGGATGCCTGCTGGGCTGGCAGGTTACTGCAGACTTCTGTATTTGCCTCCCTGGTTGTTACTGCTGATTCCTTAACTGTCAGAATGGCTCACGAATGGCTGGCTTATTGAACTAGTTAGTTGAATGACTGTTAAAAAACATTCTTTCACAATGAACCCCACAATTGTTTCCTTGGAAACTCTTTTTCAAGGATTTGCTGAACACAATAAATATTTCCATGTGGATATATCACCAATGCAGTGTAGAAATAACCTGGTTGGAATCAGGCATCAGAATGGATTTATGTTTTATGAATATCTGCTTGATTTTTAGAAACATGATGGCTATTTTCATTTAATGAACCCCCCAGAAAAAAAAAAAAAAAAGAATTTCAATTCAAGTTTTACAATCTAGGCACTACAAGTTCCAATATAGCCAAAAAGCACCCTGTCTTCCTTCCTCACTGCTGCATTTCTAGCAGCTGACTGATCCCTCTCTTGACTGCCCTGAAAGTCTCTGAGGTGGCCCATGCGTAGGAAGTAACTTCCATCCTGTTCCACAAAGAAACAACCCTCAGTACCTTGCTAAAGTTGCACCTCTCATGCATGTGCCAACACAAATACATCAGCTAGGAAGGAGAACCCTGGCTAAGGCAGGGCTTGGCCAAATAATCTGACCTCTTTCTTGGTTTGGCTCTGAAATTTATGTGAAATGTATCAAACCATCCCATTCTGGCTACCTGCTGTGCCCAAGACCATTGGTCAGCACAAACAAATTATTTTTTAAATTAACACTCTGTAGTGTTTCCTTAAAACTTTAAATGCTAGTTAATGGATGCAAACATGAGATACAGGGAGCAAAGCACACCTAAAATTTGGGGTAGCACATACTCAGGACACATACACATTTAGTCCTGGAATCGCATTTATGCATCGGCAATTAGCCAAGCCAACTTTCCAACAGGATATATTCCTGAGGTTGACACTAAGGAATGTGCTTTCTTCAGTTACATTCTGTTACAATAGTTTCGTTCTTCTGCTCTTCCTTCTCTTTCGCCCAAAGAATATGGACAAACAGCATCTTACTGTGACTCAATAAGAAACTTTAATTCTGCACATTTCTCCACATTGAAAGGAAGATTCAGCAGTGACCTGATTTTAATAAGATTTCTTTCTCAACTTTACATGAAGTCAAATAACTGTTTTTGCATTGGTTTCCACCTTGAAAGATTCCAGTTCCCTTTCACAGACCAGAAGAGCCTTCACTGTTCTTGCACTAAGAAGTTGATAAGGGCAGTTCTGGGAGACAGAAAGGCCTTTTTAATGGCTCGTCCCTGGAGATGCTTGACTCCAAGTTCACTTTGAAGAACGAGCTCGTGGACTTCTTCAATATTACGGGCTGCCTGCTGAGGCACAAAAACTTTGCCGCAAGCTTTGTTATTGATCTGAAAAAGAGACATGAAAACAAGAAAAAACAGAAGTTTAACTAGATTGTTTCCTGTATCCAATCCATCTTTTTACAAAAGGAAAGGGGGAAAGTGGAATAAACTCTCTTTTCTCCAAACCCACACTTTCTAAGCAGAGGATACGATTCTTCCTATCTCCTATCCACCATAAAATAAAACTCTGACTCATGAGACTCAAAAAAAATTGGAGAAGTGGCCACAGGAAGTCTCAGTTTTGAAGACAGCAAGCAGCATGTGACTGTGCAATGCAGTGATCTTTTAATTTTAAAAACGTGACAGTCACATAAGCTGCATAAAATGTCTGGTGGGAGTCTTGGTTTGTACATACTTCTGGGCAGCAATTTGGATTCTTTACAGCTAAGCAATGTCTTGCAGAGATTCAGATGGAAGATATATTATTTTTAGAAAAATAGGCTTTTACTTAGTGTGTTGCACTCATTGTTATATGTTGCACTCAACCCATGGCTCATTAATCCAACACTGACCACAAAGACGTCAAATACTCACTAAGTAACATTTTCCTGTGTGTGGCTGGTTTGCAGAGCAGCTTCCACGCTGGTTTTGCTTCAGTGGGGCAGAATCATATAAGTAAAACTGAGTAAGTCCTTTGGTAGGAATCACCTCAATTTATAAAATGGTTTTATAAATCCTTTCTGTCATCCAATAAGAGTAGATAATGGAGACAGACTACAGAGCCTGACTGAGTACCATTCTGGAGGTGCCATAAAATTAATTATTACAAAAGCTTTCAGATTTATATGGACTATTTTCAGTGGCTTAATGAGAGGAATGTCAATCACACATTTTAGAAAATGAAATAATTTGATTGTTTTAATGCAAGTAATCACATTACTTGCATGATAATCTGTGTAGGTACTGCAGATCTCTGACCCCTAGGCATCATTTCAAGGAGATTTCAATCTTCTAAAAGAAACACACATTGCTTCATGCAGTTTGGACATAAAAATGAACACAACTTGGTCTTCACCTGGATTTTATCCAGGATATCTGTATGCAACATAAGACAAATGAGAAAGTCCTAGTTCACTTACCTGGTTTGTATTTGTTTGTATTTTATTTTATTAAAAATAAAATAATTTGTGCAATTCTTGGAGAGAGGAAGTTGGGACAGATTTTTAAGGAACAAGATGAAGTCTCAAATGCAGCAAGGATGAGCCACTTCTGTTTTTTGACTATTCTTGACAATAAACTGCAGTGATAATGTCACTAGGCTTTTAACTACTCCTATATACATCCATAATGTGGCATCATAAAAGGCTGGCTGTGTTAAACTTTGCCTTTAGCACCTGGTGTAAAGTAAAATCCTTGAAAAACACATAGGAGCTAATTTTTAAAGCTTTTGTGAAAAATAAATACAAGCAGTTCTTTTTGACGATTCACTTCAGAGAAGAAATGCATTCCACAGGAAAAAGAAAACAGTAAAATCTAAACAGATACAGTTTTAGTGGGAATATAAAGTGAGCTTCTCAGCTGGCTGCTAGGACACGCAGCCTGCAGTTCAAAGCTATGCCTGCCTAGTTAAAATGTCATTCACTGTCTTCCATCATGCAAATTAATATGTCCCAGTGGATGGATGTTGGCAGGGGGAAATTTTCCACAACTGGCCTATTTGGTGCTGTTCTCAACAGAAAAGCCAAGCAGTCTAAATCAACTTGGTAAATAAATGACTGCTAGTGGTTGTGTTTTCCTAGAAAGGTCGAGAAGCCTGGGCGCCCTGGCACTGTGTACCTTCCCACAGCACATCTCCACCTTCCCACAGCATGTCTCCTGATCTTCCCACACTCTGCTCTGAGCTGGGACCAAAACTCTTACCAAACAGCAGACTGGTTATGGTTTCACCACGTGTTTGAGCATGGCTTTCATTATATCATAGGTATCATGAAGCATTTTAACACTATTCTTAAAACAGGCAGCTGCAGATTTCATCACATGCTGTGTGTAACAAGCATCCTATTCACATATCCTTTTAGTCCAGGTTAGATTCTCAGTAGGAGAAATGCCTTCTGCTATTCCTCCATCTCTCTCTCTGTATCTCACTAGACCAGCATAACCCTTGGCATTTCCAGGTAAACGTGCCAGCACAAGAAAATTGGGTGCTGGCAGCCTTGTTTCTCTGAAAAACCATGGCAAACTGCAAGAAGAGAAATACATGAGTCTTAGGTCCTTTCTTCCCCTGAGGAAGGAGGCTGTTGCTTTTTTCTTCTCTTCTTTTCCCTCATTTCTTTCTTTTTTTTTTTTAACATTTGACATTCTACACTATTCCGGATCTACAGGGAGGTAGTGGTAACTACAGAAGTTATAAAAGTTGAAATGAAATCACAAAAGACTGAAAAATAAGCACCTTGAGGCTGCAGAGAGGAATTTTTAATTCAACTCAAATATTTTTTTACCACTGATGCATAATCCTTCTGAGAAGTTAGAAAGAAAATAAATATCTGTGCACTGTTAGGCTTCCCTCATATGCCAAAGCAAGGAAAATGACACCAACTTTTCTTTATTTATAAAAACATCAGTTATAAGACCACATCTGCTAACAGTTCTGCACCACGTAGAAAATGTGAGGAATTCTAGTCAGAAATGTGTTTATAGGATGAAATGCACACTACCTTCAGGTCAGATTTTTCAGAGCATTAATAATATACAGTATTATTAAAAATACCCAACTTTGCAATAATATTTAGAGTAACAGATACTGTGCATACCCAGTGAATTTAAATGTCTTTCTTGTAGGCAATTTTTATTGTTTCAGCCAAAGATACAGTGAGTTGGTTGCTTTTGTTGCTTTGGGTTAAATACGGAAAGACATAATTCCAGCACAGACAGGAAATAATGAAGTATTTTGTGTGAAGAGAAATAAACCCAGAATGTCTCAGCAGACAAATCCCTGGCAGCCTGAGGCAGTTTGATGGCTTGAGAAGAATAGGGTTGTGGCCCAAAGACTTGGTTTGACTGTACAGCCTTGTGAAGAGACACTGACTCTTTGCAACTAACCAATTCCTCTGTATGGTGAGTGTTTCTTGGTTTAAAGAGGACAATTTATTTTTGCAGCCATACAAAAACCTTCAGTGTCCACAAGACTTTCCACATTCCATGCACACTCACATTCCCTGCTCCCCCATATTTCCCTTTTGCCTTACTCTTACAGTAGAAAGCCAGGCATGCTCTGTAGGCACTATTGCTAAGAATTATTCCCAGTTCAAAAAAGCAACTTGTCTCTCTGGTCTTCTAGTCACTTGCTTTCTCAGAAGGAAGGTGTTTACATGCATCATATAATTCCATGGATACATACATGACTGAGAACCCAGGGGTTGTTTTTTCTCTTATTACCATAAGTCTGCTACACAGGGCTATGGCTTTAACAAAGTCAACCAGGAAAAGAAACAAGAATAATTTTCATAATGGCTACAGAAAGCAAAATTAATTTTTTTCTTGTTCTTTTTTATGAGAAGGAAAATTTTGTGTCAGCAGAAAAACATCAGTGAAATGTTTAGGCATTTTCATGTTTGGTTGTGTAGTCTTAAAAACATTGTGTCCAGAGCTCTCACTGTGTTGCTGAAGTTGTTATTTCAAAGACATATTAAATAACATGTTTGCTTTAACCAAACTGCAAAGACGTTTCTATAATTACACAATTTCTCATTCATGACTTTCTTATAAACGGAACACTGGAATTCAAGATGTTTGCTAGCTGTGCTTGGATGTGAAGGCTTATTTTGAGCTTGAGAGAAGTGATCGTACCTCAGTGAAGATTTTTACTGTTAGAACTAAATGCTTATCACTTAAAGAAAGAAAGAGAGGGCAAGAAAGAGGAAAAAAGCAATTCACTCACAGTGACTATTAGGCTAAGTCTTCTATAAACCCCAGCTGGCAACTGAGTCCTTCTCCATGGTTTGGAGAGATGACCATAGAAAATTTCCTTCAGAAAATTTCCTTGCTCTTTGTTAAGTGTGTATGTTTAATGGTGGAAAAACTAGTGTTTTAACAGTATTTAACAGTATTTCTCATTCTGTTCAAATAAACTGATAGAGAGATCTGGCAAGATATGAAACTATTTGCAACGATACTTTGATTAAGGAAATCTACGGCAACATGGCTTCCCCTAAATTCAACCAATCTCTTCTCTCCTCAAAAACTCAGCTCAACAAAAAAACCCCAACTGCTTTGCTCCCTCCCCCAAAGGGGCGAACAGAAAAAAATACAACTCAACTGCATTGCTTCTGTTTCTTTTACACACAGAGAACATACAGTTTTACATGACCAAATGACATTTCTTCTATAGGCTCCATTTCATTCAATGTCCAGAAACACAGAAAGTGTTTAAGTTGAAGCGTTTAATTTAACTTAGAACATTAAAGTTTAGAATGTTTGCATTAAAGATTATCCTTTGGGGAACTTTGCCTGAGTGGAAAAGGCAGGACTCCTGCAGCTCTAGTAGCATGCAACTACGTTAATTATGAACTATCACAATGCCTGTGCACGAGGAACTTGAAGGCAGGTGGAGCAGGAGTCAGTCAGTGGAAGAGCTGAGACACTGCTCAGGGATCCCATGCCTTTGGCTCTGGGCATTCATTCCCTCTGTGCCCTGTCTAATGACCAAGCTTTGTGAGGCCTGGGAGCATCCTGAAGTGAACTAGAGCCATAGGAGAGAAGACAGTAAATTACACTGTGCGCACGCTGGAAAACTGGAGATTAACTAAAGGTAGTTACATGCCCACTCTTCCACTGAAGAGCTAGCTCTTTCCCTGGGCCACAGATGTGTTAGAGCTCACAGAGAAATCGGAGGTTATAATATTTCCAAAGATAGTTGGTTTTCTCAACCCCATTCCTGCAAATGCACTCTCCTGACATGTGCCAGAAATTCAGCCCAAGGCAGATGGGAAACATCATTTGGCAAAAATCACAACTTAACCCAGCTTATGACTGGTTCTGCTAGGGAGCCATAGCACTACTGGTACCACAAGAAATATCACCTAATTATAAATTTTTGTACAGGGTTGAGTTAATAAATGCACTGTCAGGCAAAAAATCTGGGTCTGTATTTTGATCCTAGTTTTGACTGTATCATCCTTGCCCATGGCTGTTCATTGGTGAAGTCTCCACAGGTACTAATATGCAGTCACTCTGAAAGGTTTTCATTTAGGGCATCTGTCTTCCAGACTCACTATATCTTTTTGTTTAGGAAACTATTTTAATTACTCAGTACAACTGTAATAGCAGCTTCTATTTTGGACTTTCACTGAGCCATCTACTATGGGAACTGACTTCCACAAGAGAAGAAATTCCATCATCCTCTGGGCCAAGTAACACATTACTTGGCCACTACTGAAAATAAATCAAAATGCTCTTACCAGTACAGACATCTCCACAACATCTGATGGCTGAAGGTACTCTGGGTCTACTTTGGGCCAGGACTGATGCAGAACATCAACATCCCAGTGATGATGAGTACAAAGTTTATTTTGTATATGTGCCAAACCTGGAAAATTAAAACAATAAAACATTCATCTGTATGGTAACCAGAACATTTGGTCTCTGGAATTTGTTTGACAAATTAGATCAGGATAAAGTTGACTTTAAAACCAAGTGCCATAGGAGGAAATAACATTGTTTAGATTAGCATACAACACATTATAAACAGAAAGATATACATCTTTGAAGCATTTGTTTTATACTACGAGTAAGGATATTAACAATGTGGGCACACTTTAGATTTAAATTAACGCTCTATAACTTTGCCAAGAGCACAGAAGACCACTGCTTATTATTTTAAATTGCAATACTGCAACACAAGCTGACCTCTGCTTCTAAAAGTCAACCATAATACTGCATTTATTTTCAGTAATGTGACCAGTTTGATTAGAATTTTACTAACAACTGAGAATGACAAATGATTATGGCTCATTTTATCACCTGTAATATGCTGGGTAGTTTCTAAATTTGCAAGTCAAGCTACTTGCAAGATTTTCTCTATTTTGTGAAGTATATTTTCTCACAAATTAAAGGTGATACAAGGGAATGCCTTGCACAGCTTGCTCTCCTTCTTACGAGTTTTATCCTTTGATTTTATTTTTAAGAATTTCTAAAACAGCTATAAGTGATCTCCTTTTATCAAACTGGCTATGGTCTTCCCAAGATAATTAATTCCTGATTTGTTCGAGTAATAGAAGAATAGGACACAAGACATTATGAAGCTGCCTTCTGTAACTGAATAGAAGCTCCTGAGTGGGATTTATGTTGCTGTTTACTGCAGCTGTATGACAAAATAGAAAGATTTCATTTAACAAGATGCTGTCAAATATGATCAACATTGATGATGATTGCTCTTGCAATTTTCATAGAGCCAGGGGATTTTTAAATTAAAAGCATTCTCTGCTATGAATAAGAACACAGACTAAAACTTTTTATAAGCACACGCTTCATTCAGAACTGCAAAATGTACATGAAATCTCATGTGGTTTAGAGAAACTCCAGCAAAAGCATAAAGAAAACCCATCAACACAAGACTCACTGGTGAGACTGAGGCACTGAAGCTGTTCAAAACAGCACAACAGCAGCCATAGGCACACACCCAACCCATGCACACTGCATACATCAATTCAGCTTACTGGATTGTTTAGACTAATATGGTAGCAGCAAACAGGGACATAGAAAGCATGCACCTTCCTCCAGAAAAATCCACATTTTTGTCAGTGCTTTTTCAGACAAAGTGCTTCAGTAAAATGACACACAGCTGTGCTATTTGTGGAATGACTCAGAGAGGGACAGTGGGGAGGACTGATGGGAGCTATTTCTAACAGCAAGCAAGAGCATGCACATTTCCTAATGACAACAACTATTTATTAAGTAAATAATTTATTAAAACAGTTCAGTGGCTCTGATTTTGTGTATATTTTTCTTTTGCAGCAGTAGCTCAGAAACTGAGATAGCAAAAGATAGGAACTCAAGCAGAAAAAAAAATCTTCATATTGATGATTCATTATCACATTGAGTGTAAAGAAAACAGCTGTTAGATTCTTTCCTTTTTGGCTTTTGAACATCCAGATGACCTCATTTCTTTCCAACTGATCACATGCCTTGTGGCAGAAGCATGCATGCTGGCCACTCCTTATTTTACTGCTGAGGAGAATTCTTCAAACTATTTAAAACCCACTTTCTGATATAAGAGTTTCTATCTCCAAAGGCAAAACCAGGGTCACTTTTAATTCCTGTGGAAGCTGTCAGTCCTAATAAACTTACTAACAAAAAAATAATTAAAAGGTAATCTGAAGCAAAGTGTGAGTAAGCTCAGTGTCAATCTTTTGGTTCATTTTCTTGTTACAAAATGAGCTATGAACTCATCCATAGAAAAAGAGAGTAGAAAAGTCAACAGAACTAGTTTGAGAAAACAGTTTGACAGGAAACCAAAATGAAGGTTTTAGTTATGTTGCCTGTTTGGCTTCCTGCCTTAATTCACATTTTGTAAGCTGTTGAACACAGAAAACACAATGATTTGGTTTGTATTTTCAAATTTCAACACAGTAAACCAGAAACTTCATCACCCTGATCCATAATGGTGATGGTCCACTTGTGAGGACCTAGAGAGAACCCCTCTCTACCCTTCCCACTGAATTCTGACACTCTAGAAGAAAGCACTGTTTGATATATTAAAAATGGACCATTCCTGAAACTTTGATTGTGAAAACATGAAAAACCTATTTTGTTGTCTTACTGTATACTGGAAAGTGTCTAGTGTAGTGCATTTCATGAAGTGGTATGCATAATTTTGCATCATATTTTTTGGATGTATTTTTCTTTTATGGCTACAGATTCTCTTGCAGATGCAGGACAGAAAGCTAACTGAGTATATTTTTACTTACTGTAAGCTTTTTACTTACATGTATCCATCTGTACAGGACAGATCAAAAACAATACTTGTGCTCAGTCTGAAGCCCCAATCTTGCTACTGGATCTGCTTCAATGAACTTCTACTGACTAGCAAGCTAGTATTACAGCAAGGTTTCCCTAACCAGTAACTCACAGCACTGGAACCCATTTTAAAACACCAAGTTAAACAAGTACTATAGTACTGTAAATTAGTGAGTTGAGAGAAAGTGGGGACAAGACCAGTCTAACAACTTTTCAGCTCAGGGCAATGTTTTACTAGCATTACAGGAGTATTTCATAAGCATAATACTTCCCCCAAGGTGCTATTTGACAGGGCAGAACAGATTCTCATTTTAAAGAGATTTAAGAAGGAAGATGTGGGAGCAGCCGTGTATCAGCAAGGTGTTAAGACAGCAAGGTAACTCTAGTCTTACAGAAAAAAAGCACTGGAAAAAAATATCTGTAAAATTTCAGTAATTGTGCAGCTACTTAGACACAAAATTTTGTAGGCTGGAGGAAAAGTTGTGGTTATGAAGTAAATTGAGGAAGAGCTGGCTTGTGACAAGCCCTGGAACAGAGAGGTTAAAGCAGAGAAGGAAATGAAGATGGAAGTTTTAATGGGTGATAAAAGGAAGCTAATGAAGGTGTCTGAAACAATGGCAGTGTCAGAGTTTAGGACTAGGGATTTTTGAACAGAAAATGTAAGAAGATCAGAGGGGGAAGTATAAGATAACTGTGAGGGTGAATATCCAAATACTGCTAATTTTTGGATTTAGTGAAATCGAAAGAATAGAAATGTGTGCTGAGTATAATGCACCACACTAGCAGACAAAGCAGGAAAACTTTTTAAAAAGCTCAGATCAGGAGTGTGTAAGGGCAAGTGGAGAGACATTTTGGGTGAGTATCTACTTGTCTGTGTAGCCTCTTTCTGGTATTGTTACCATGTTACTTTGCTCTTGATATGCTTTGTACTATTTAATGAATCTCCATATTTGACAGATTTGGGCAAACAGGATTACATATCCAAAAATACCTTTCTGCAGCTCAGGAAGAATATGTCTGTCAGTCATGTGTGAAACAATCTGCAGTCTCAAAGAAATAGTAACAGCTGTTTCCAGACAGCTCTGAGAAAAGCTGTATTATACCACTGGCATACTAGTACAGAACTAAGATGTGAAAAGCCTGGCTTACTGTAAGCTAGCTCTAGGTTGTACTTGCAATCCAGCAAACCCCACACAAATCCTTTTAACCTTAAAACAATCTGTCTTCCTCCATTTGAAAGACTTGCTCTCCTTCCTTTTACATTATTACTCTTGGAGAAAAAAGAGTATTTTTTAAACTCCAAATCATGTTTCTAATGGGATTTGTGAAGGGGGATTTCCACTTTCAGATTTTCAATGAAAACCTGCAACATCAGTTAGCTTTTACTCAACTCTATTCTTTCCAAAAGCCTTCTTGAGCAAGGGCTGAATTCAGACAAATTTTTGCAACAGAGCTATTGTAGTGACAATTAAAATATTGCTAAGACAATGATACCATTAAAAATTCCAAAAATTATGTTTAATTTCTGTATTTCCTAAGACATGTTTATCAAAGGTGTACATATCTTTCATGTGCCATCTCTAATAAAAATTCAGCGACTCACAATAAGCAGTTTCATATCCTTGTCTGAACAGCAAAACACTGTACTACTACAAACAAACTAAAAAAAAGTCTCAAATGGTGTCTGTATATTCCTTAGATACAAGGCTTCAGGAAGGAAACTGATTTCCTCATCCTGTTAGTGTTCATAAACTGCCAAGATATCAGCCGGATGAACTCTTCCCACACTGAGGGGCTACAGTTGCTTTTTATGTTATTGAGCGATAAACCAGTGCATTCACTGCACAGTTAACACCATCAGGCTGACACACCACAATACCAAAAACTGTCCATCCTCTAAGGCAGGAGAAGAGCTTCTTCACACACAAAGTATCATGGATTGCTATTGTTCAGCTGCCAAAAGGTGAGGCACTTACAGAACAGCATTCAAGCAACTTCCATCAAAGAGTGGGGTCCACTGCTATAGGTGCAATTTATAGAACTAACAATATACCAACTCCTTTTCCTGACCAATTTATGAAAGAGGAAGCAGCATTATCCTGACATTTAGATGCAAAGACAAGGTACAAAAGGGGAGACTTATTCTCTCTGAGTATGGAGAACTAAAGCACAGAGAAAACTAAACAGAGTATTAGGAACCTTAATTTTTATACTGAAATGATTTAAAATAGTAAAGCATCATCTCTTATACGCAACAAAGTTTGAGAAGTTGGTTACATCAGAAGAGCAACAGGACTTGGTGGAACCAGAGTGCAATTCAAAACTTGGGGAATCTTTAATATGAAATCTCAGTCCCAGGAGAGAACTGATAGATGTTGGCTGTTTTAAAATAATACAGTATTCTTACCACAATGCAGCAGTTAAATGCAGTTACACACATTCTCCTGATAAAATTGTTTAATAACTTCAGTATAATGCAATGATTACCATGCTAAAAGATACTGTCATTTTCAAATTTAGAAATAAAATTCTTCAGGCAATAATCAATACACAATTTTTTTTATGATTGCTGCACTGAATTACAGTGCGCGTCTGTGGACCACACAAGTAAAATTTTATCTTTAAATGCAGACAGAGGCTGAGGACAATACACTTCCAATTTTTATATGCTTCCTTTTCATTCTTACATCAGAGGGAGATCCAGAAAATGTTTATTGTTTTTATTCTCCAGTGATTTTAGTAGCAAGAAAAGACTTCCTTATCTGACATTCAAAATGCTACAGGATTAAGCTTCATGTTTGATAAGTTAATTAAAGAGACCCTAGTGCTCTTTGTCATTTTATCAACCATAGCTGATAATTCTGTATTTCCTAACATGTATTAGAATTCCAAGTTCAGAAGGCACTGTATGTATAAGTAATTATCCTGGATTTCTTCTGCCTCCAGCTCAGCCAATGTGGAAAACAGTCATGCTAGTTACTTTTATTCAGTATTATTTTAATTAGATGACACATCATAGTATAAGACCAGATGGATCATGTCTGATGCCACTCTTTATTCTAGACATTTAAACTTCTATTAAGACATTTTAAAATCACTGGAAATGAAAACACATGCAAAAAACCCAACCCACTCTCCCTGCCATATCTTCTTGTTTCTGCAAGCTCTGCTTCTTTGTTACTGCTCTGAACAAGAGAGGTCTTTCCTTGGCAATTAACATTACAGGGCCACGCACAACACTTAAATATAATCTGTTTAGTAGCACTGCTCTGCAAACACTTGATGTTTTTTGGGATGACTGTTGAAAATAAAACCATTAAAACAGTATCCAAAAGCTAACATTAGGTCCAAAACCACACAGCAGTTTGTGGCCAGCCACAATGCAGAATATATTCCTATCTTCCCACATGCACCTTGGGACTTTTCCCAATAAACCTTAAATTGAGTTGCTAAACCCTGGCATACATACCCCTTATTTCACAGGCTTTAACTGTATCAGCATCACACAACTTAGCCCATTTGGTTATCTACAACTGTGACAGGTCTCAGAAAAGACACCCTGTCTACCGTTCCATTCTCCATGGCAGGTTAATTTACAGCATAGTGTCCCTCAGTCTCTGGAGCATCCTAAAAGAGTAGGATTTTTATTGGACACTTTTTTAGTCTTTTTAGTATCCAGCCCTCTGATATAGTTGGCTTTGCTTGAATTCCTGAAACAAAGTGTTTGTAGTCCAAAGGCTCTGACACAGTTATTTAAAAAAGGGCTGTTTCTGTCCTGGTGTTCAGCTCTTAATAATGCCATCCATATTCAGGAGCAGTTAGCAGCTGACATATGAATTCCTCATGCAAGTCCTGTCTTGAATTTTTCTGCTATCTCCATTTCTCTGCCTAGTTTCAAGAAATCCACCTCTGTGTGCAAGGAAAAAGAAACCAAAGGCAAAAAAGAGAGATGTGTGAATGACACAAGGTTCAAATTTGTTTAACAGTTATGACAGAAGGTGACAAGGTAGATAAACAATTCAGAGGAAAGTGACACGTACTGAGTTACAGACATTTCTGCAAATTTCTTGTCTCTTTTCCTAGAACACCTATATGAAGTTTATAAATACCTTTCCACATCTCTGATGCAATGTGGGGAGCCATAGGTGCAACCATAATGCAGAGTGAAGCCAAAGCATCTTCAAATTCTGTGCTGTGGAGAACAAGAGGCCGAGGAGCTTGCTGAGCAAAAAAAGCAAGGAAAAAGAAACAAACTATTAACATTCTGAGGTGGGGGGGAAAGTAGTTTAATTAAGAAGAAAATGCAGTAATAAAACCAAAAATCAATGTCTATGCTAGGGAGAGTGTAATTTCACAATAAATTGGAAACTTATGAAAATGGAGAATTAAAATCACAACTCTTGGACATAGAGCGTTCTCTAACACTTAGAAGCTAATCCTAAAGTGGCTGATGAAGACCCTTGGGGATCTGCTCTAGCACAGAACTCTGAACACACATTCATGTGGACAAGAGTGGCCCACAAAATCATATTGAGTGCTGCCTTTTGTAGAAGTGCAATCTTAGGCAAAACCAGAGCTATCTGAGAAGAACTGAAGCACTTGTATATGACAGTCAAACTGTGCTCAGTGAACAGATTTTGTTGGGACAAGGGTCAGTTGTACAGGATCAGAGTGGCTCCAGTAAAGCTGAAATTAGTGGCAAAGTGAGGTTTTAGAGCTGAAGGAAGCTTTGGGAGTGAAAAGCACACCAAAGTCTTTTACAGTTTTATGTTCTCATTTTAGTAAACTGTCTGGCTTCTTTAGTATAGAAAATGTTCAATTTCTGGCAAAAGGTAGCTGGAGTGACAAAATCTGAACTTCATTTCCCCATTTAATTTAACTTACAGAAAACTTAAAAGAAAAGATACAGCACTAAAAGTAATCAGATGAACGAACCTTTTCTTCCTTTACCTGTGTTAAGAGATTACACCCCATGCCAAATTCAGCTGCTGCATTTATTTTGTAATCTATCTCTCTAATAAAACAGCACAAAAAATGTCAATACATGTCAGCTTACAAGAATTATTTGATGTGATGAACACTCATTCTCATCCACTAGAAAACTGTCAGTGATTTGCTTGACCGCAACTGTTATCAGAGGGCATCTTATCACTTACAGTGAAACCTATATTTGAGTAAGTTTTAGTAATTACTACCCACTTTCAATGTTTAATCCTTGCCCACTTCTCCACTTCCTCCTTTTAACTGGAAACAGACGAGGAAGTGTCAGCATGCTATGCAGAAATGCATTCTTCAAAGATACAGCATGGTCTTCTTTGCTCAAGAAATACATCAGTGTTCAAGTATCTGGCTGTGTGTAGGACACTGAGTTTTAAATTTTTTTAACATTCTTTATACCCTTTGGGACTATCTACTAGTCCCAAATGCCTATGAGTAATTGAGTTGGAGATAAAGAACTGTGTGTTACCTTCCCAACACCATACACGATGCCAGACTTAAGTTGTCTCAGTACAACACCTCAGTACAACAACCTATTTAATTTTTTGTTAAGTTCCTTGATTTTGCCAATAAGCACCTTGGAATCCATAAGATATAAAATGGTATTTCAATAAAGAAGCTGAAACTTTCAAAATTATATTTAATTTCTGGTCTATATCAGGTTACCATTATATGCCTGAAATATTGCTCAACCAGATCTAAGAGTAATTAATGAAAATAATGATAATAGTTTATTATTGTCCTGGGTTGTGGTGTAGAACGTGCACGGAGTATTCTACCACCATCTTCATGAACTGTGGAAACCTATTGCTGAAGCAGCATTCTTCCAGACTCTCCCCTCCCTCTTTCTGTTAGGGTGTCTTTTGTTAAGGTGTCCTCTGCTAATGGGTCTTTTGATAACGTGTTTTCTGTTAATGGCCTGCTGATGACTTACAGATAACTCCCACCAGGAGTTATCTCCCGTTAATGGGCCATCAAGGACCCCCCTGTATGACTCATTATTCCATTGTGAGATGCTCCACCCAGGGGGAGGAGCCAAGCATTCTCACCTGCATATAATCTGGGATCTGGGACAATACGGGGTACCTTACCCACTGGATCTACAGAGGATCAGAGCTACCAGACCTTTCTACGGGATTGCTGCTTCCATCATCTTGCTCAGGTTGTATTCTGACTCTGTCAGGGGTCTTTTGTATTATTGCATTTATTTTATTTCTTTTTTTTTCTTTTTCTATTAAATTGTATTTCTGACTTGGAGCCTCTCACTAGTTTTGCTTTCAAACCATCACAATTATATTTCATCGATCACCACTGGCTGATAAACAACATAATCTAAATTAAAAATCTTAAAACTTAAGTTCAGTAGTGTAAGCTGTCTTTGAGGACTGACTATGTGTGATTTTCCTTGCAAAGAATAACTCTTAAAATCAGAATGTTTGGTAATTCTGTAATGTACTACTATACCCAGCTACCTATCCAACTTGGCTAAAATTAAGAGAACAAAGAACAGAACTAAACAAAATGTATCCTCTTCAAATTACAGGATGTAGGCATAAACATCAGAATCTGGTGGATCTAATGCCATCAAGCTCCTCCAGCAAAACTGTTTATATTTCAGGGTTACAGTGATACTAGAACATGCTGCTTTTGAACTGAGTAACTCAACAAGGCTCTTGACTTCGTAATACTGTTTATGAAGTTGATGACTTACAGAAACCTGGACCTGTAGTTCAGGCAGCTCCTGCTTTGCAGAAAGACTGACAGAAGCAGTGTCTGAGAGAAAAATACCTTAATTAACATCACATACTTACATAGAGTACATTTGTAAGGCTCATCAATCGGGAAATAGCTGCATTGAACAAATGATCCTTTGTGAAGTACTCAGTTACCTGGTATTAGAAGAAAAGGTCTGTCATTAATTACTTATAATTCTCAAACTTGGAATACTGCGCTTTTAAATGAAAAACAATTACTGATAATAAATTTCAAATTGTGAAATATGTGCATCTTACCTCTTACATGAAAATCACTTTGCTATGCAAACACATCATATGTGCAATCACGTGTGTGGGGGAAGGTAAATATCATATAAAAATTCAACTGATTATCTTCCTTTTTGTTTCAGCATTTAAAAAGCTTCAATCAATGCTATGAAAAATGTGCATTAGTCACTCTTTATTTTCTTTAATAAAATATCTTCCCTTTGCCCCTACAAGAGGCCTTCTCTCTTGTAAATCCATTTATACTGGTGAAAACTTGATTACAAGATTAGAATTATAAAGCCTGTTAAATGATCTGGAATATACCTCACAGCAGAGTTTAAAACAGCAAAAGTTTTTATTCATAAAAAAATATTTGAAGTTAATTTTGCGGGTATTTATGTTTCCTTCTGAGTCCTGGATAATTGAATTGATACTAATCACAGCAGGAGACAACACATAACAAGAGATGAACAATACTTTAATATTTTTTTCAAGGCTATGCTAATATATTTTCACCAGTAGCTTTTTTTCATTCTATATGAAACAGTAGGCATGATAATGAGGTATGAAGCAAAGAGACCAAAGCTTTTGTTAGGGTAACCTACAGAACTCATCTGTGGTTTTGTTACTTGAAATGGAGTTACTTGAATCCCAGATTGATAAAACTTTAATGTCGTAACATTTCATTCCTTAAATGAGGCATACATCCTTTAAATAAGTTCTGTCCCACAAAATTTGTAGGTAGATAAAATTATTTACAAAGAGAATATTTCACTTAAAAAAATTAGCTACTCATCTGGGGAAAAAGCTTTTGGCTCTGTAAGTCAAATATATGGTTTTAGCATAAGAAGCAACTTATTTAGTCACTTAGAAACTATGTAAGTGTTTCTTTTAACCTCAGAAATCACCAGATTCTTCTGCTCCCAGATCTTTCTGGCTTCAGTCTTCTCTTTCTTATTCAGAAGCTCAGGATTGGGCATGGTTCCTGAAGTCCTTGCTTCAATAAGTTTGGTAACAAGCGCCCAGAGGCGCATCTGCCATCTCTGAACGCCGGGCATGGCATCAGCTGAGATTAATGAAAGGTTTCAGAAACAATTGTCAGTTACAAGTAAAGAATTCAAACCTTTAAAGAAAAGCACGATCAGAACACTGGAGCTAAATATTCTTTAAAAAAACTCTCTATTTTAAATGAAAGATATCAATGCATTTAAAAATGTCTTTACAAGTAATGCTGAGTTGCTTTAATGGAAAAAAAAATCAGTAAGATAAAAGTATTTTTCTTCAATGACTTTAAAGCAGATATATATATATATTTATATATATATATATCTATATCTCAAGAACAGAGCACAGAATATTTACTAAAATCTGTAAAATAACCCAATGTTATGTCAGCACTAGAATGCTCATCTAGTGTTTTAATGACTCCACAAAGGAGTTGTACATGCTCTTATTTTTTGAACTCATGGCAGAATACAAACATATACACAAATATGCACAGACATATTTTTTCAAATGGAGACGTTTCCATTCAAATTTGATTTTAGCAAGTACGTATACTTATGTTGCTAGAGGTGCTATTGTGCTAATAAGTATAGGCTCTGACCCTTGGTACCCTCTTTTGACACAGCTTAGTTTGCGATGGGAAGACCATGAAGCTGTTGACCTCGACCCTGAAGAATCAGTCCTACTCCATGGCTGCTCACACCACAGGAGAGAATGACGTGAGGCCCTGCCTTGATGCCCACCACTGAAAGGACAAGGAATTCAGTCTGAAGGGCAATCATCCAAAGGCTATCACATCCAGTGGAGAGAAGGATCATGACAACTGAGAACCACTATTTAACATTCTCTGAATGAAAAGATTTCCTGTAATGGCTTTGCGTGGCAAAGTTTTGGTAGGGAGGGCTACAAGGATGGCTTCTCTGGGAAGCTTCTAGGAGCTTCTCCCATGTCTGACAGAGCCAGTTGAGCCCAGGAAAAAGGGAGGGATGAGAGGAAGGTGTAAATTTGGTTTTACTTCTCATTAAGTCTAATTTCAATTGGTAATACAGTAAATTAATTTCTCAGTCGAGTCTGTTTTGTCCATGATGGCAAATGCTGAGTGAGCTCCTTGCCCTTACCTCAATCCACAAGCCTTTTGTTGTACTTTTCTCCCCCTGTCCAACTGCAAAGCAAGGAGCGACAAAACAGCTTGGTGGGCACCTGACATCCAGCCCAAGGTCAAACCCAACACAACCTGCTTAATTTCTTTAATTTAAGCATTCATAACTTTGTTATCATTAAAAAATTCAGAACAAAGTATAATGAGATTTAAGAGATGCTTTTCACCTAACTTTCTATTTTCTTCTCCTCTGGAAATATCTTTGGGCTGCTAAAATCTCCTTTTGTTCACATTTTCCAATACTTTTAACATGAGATGATGCCAAAATCTTTCTTTGTATTTCTCAAGTGGTAAACAGATTGGCTTGAATGACTAAATGCATTTTTGCTAGCATTATAACTGCATGTGCTTTCTTACAAAATGTTTAACCACCAAGCTCTCATATACTTTGCAACTAAGATTTAGTACACACTATTCTCACAGTAATTTAATTATTTCATTTTCAAGATCAGAAAATACAGCAAAAAGATTGTGTATCACCAAATTAACTGCCTCAGAGTGAAATCTGTACCTGTGTAGTGTTTGGGATGCAGCTGTTAAGGTTTGATTCTAAGGGGTTCATTTTTTTAAGAGACCTTTACAAAAGCCTAGCTCACTACTGTTGTGATTAGGTGGTAACAGAAAGCCAGCTGAGAACTCATGAAGCCCACTCCTCTAGTGCATGCAATAGTGCAATAATATATAAAGGAACACAAGTGAATATAAAGTGTGACAGAAAAAATTGAAATAAAGTTTAGGGCAGGCTGAACTACGGGGCAAGAACTTAACACGAGAAGGAATGAAGAAATACGCTTTGTGAAACAAGGAATGGAGTGTTTTATTAAAGCCTTAATAAAGGAAGGTGAAATGTAAATGACTGTATAAGACTACATTAAAATGTATGAACCACAGTAGATAAAAGAAATTAAGACCTGTCAGTATGAAGAATTGCATGATAGGAGTAAATAAGTGCACAGGAGGGTAATTCTTAACTTATTCAAGAAGTAAGCTCATAAAAATGTCATATCTAGAAATATTAATTACTAAGAACTCTGATTATCTTCTAATGAGATTCTTCTGAGAACTATTACATAGTCCAGCTTACAAAAGCCACTGGATGTGTGTTAATAAATGGAAATAACAAACTATTGTGAAGTTGTATCTGTGATCTGATATGATTAGAAAAAACAGATTATAAAGAAAAAAAATTTTCAGTTAATCAATCATTGCTAATTTAAAAAAGATAATGAGGTCCAAGTTTTCAGAAGAAAATACAACTTAAGAAGTAGTTTTCATATGTGCTTTTAGCTTATAAGAGGTAAGCTCCTTGCAATAATCTTTCAAGTTTGCCTCTTAGTGACAGCTTTGTGACCCTCTCTCCTTTAAAAGAAACAAGCAATAAATCCTCTTTATGATACTTTTTGATTATTTTTTTCCAAAACTTGGGCATCAAGAACTGTATTAATTTTGTGTTTAAAATGTAATACATGAGAAAAAAGAAACAAACCCACAACAAAACAAACTACAGAAACCATCTGACTTACTTTTAGCATCCCACAAAATGTCTTGTTCTGGAGGAGCAGCAAACAGAATGTAAAGACGCAGGGTGTCAATGCCATATTCTTTCACTATTTCCTCAGGGTCTATTCCATTGTGTTTAGATTTGCTCATCTTTTCCCAAGCAACTTGGAGCTTCTCACCAGTTTTTACGTGAACCGGTTCACTTCCTAAATGTTAAGACGTACAAAAACTAATGAAACGAATTTTGCTTACTTGTAACAGCAATTAATTTTGTTCCCTAAGCATGAGAAGAAACATCTACTGCCAGTGTTTTGGGGTTTTTTTTCCAAAATAGCTTAAAGAGGAATACCACCCATTCCAAAGACTCTTTTCCCTCCCAAATTTTTCCTGTGTTAATGTTTTTAACACCAGTAATATCCTAAAGCTCCCATCACATCATGACAAAAGTCTCCTACCATTTGGAAGCCGTATCTGGCATGCATCCTAAGTGCTGCCTGGACAGCTCCTGATATTTAAGCTTTTTTATAACCATGACATTTAAAACTGCCCAGATAGGTGTGCTGATTTGATACAATTCTGACCTCTACTTGGCTTTTGCAAATACCAGATTTATAGGTTCCAATTGCAGTAAGTTATCCTGAAAAGAGTGTGTTTTCTCTTGCATGAATTTAGCAACAGAGTGCAGCATTTACACTGAAAAAGGTGCAACTGAACAAAACCCTCTGCTAAACAACCCCAATCTTTTCTAGAAGAAAACAGGGTAGTGGAGAGTGGCAAAACTTAAGAGGGTGGGTGGGTTGATTGATTTTTAACTGTCTTACAGGGTTTGTATTCAGTGAAAACAAGGATGTATGAGAGGAATGCTTAAGAGAGGCAAATATGACCAAACCATTTCTGTTGCTACAGGTGCCAAAGCAATGACTGCTTATGCTTATGCAGTGAAGGCTCTGCAAAGAACTTGAGACTGAGCACTGTTTCCTACAAATTTTACATTCCTAATATCTACTGAATGCACCTGCACCCGTGTTAGTTCTGCTGCAATGTTTTTGTAGGTTGTCTGTTTGCTGGGACTAACTGGCTCTATTCAGCAGGCTGCTGAGCACCATCTTAACAAAACTGACTTTTGATCTTTTGGACTACACTGGAGCCAAAATAATAACACAGTACTGTTTCTGTGTTTGGATGCAATTAAAAGCTGCTGTATTAGTAGGACTTCTGTGCAGTCAGCAGTATGTGTGAATTCAAAACTCACAGAAGTTGCTCTACAGTTTAAATATTAGAAGGACTGATTTTCTCTTCCAAATTTTCCCAGCACTGAAGCAGTCCCTGGCTTTAGGGACACACCTGTGCTGATTTTCCAATGTAGTTTCTCTTACCAGTTAGATCAACCTCCTCTCTCTTCAAACACTGGCCTGTTGTTTTTAGTCTGAATGTCTGATTCTTGATAAGACCTTGAACCAAGAGCTTATGGAAAGGCTCCCTAAGGGTGGAAGGAAAAAGAAACTTCTCTGTTGAAAAGAGTTGTCAAAAGCATACTTTATGATAAGCCTCAGGTGTTGAGCCAATCAGGCATAATTTTTTAATGAAACAAGAATTTCAAGTTGACTATACATAAATAATTGTCACCTTAGAAAGAGTACTTTGTGCATTGATTCATGGTGGTTGGCTGGCAAGTCTTAAGTACTTATTTGCATTCTGCTCACATTCTTGTAGCCTGATTTAGTACTAAGTTATTCTAACATCACTTTTCAAATTAGCATATGGATAATACACAGAAGTTTCTTGGCCAACAGTGCAATTTCCCGAACTTCAAGCTAAATCTCTTCTGTAAAAGCATTCAAGTACCTGGCCTCGTTATACAAATATTTAGCTCTATCTTCTCTCTGAGGAGCACAGGATTTTGAACAAATCAAAATGTTGTTGCACATTTCTTTCTATAAACAGATAAGACAGTTTTTCTAACATAAGCACCCACATTGCCTTGTCCCTTTGCAGAACTAGCCAGGAAGGCCTAGCTGTATAAAAAAGTACACTAGAAAACAGGCAATGCTGAAAAGTTCACATCTCAGTGCATCAATTATTTAGCACCTTACTTTTCTAGCAAAGTTTACATCAGGGAGAGCAAACTCCCATGAAATGAGTATATGCCAGGGCTAAAAAGAGCCTTGAAAGGCAGTAGTGCACTCAGCAAGAAATAAACTCCATGTAAACACTGCTCTGGTTGACACACTATTGTGGCCCCCTCCTTTAATGATCTCGCATTTCTAATGCATTGAGTCACACGTCTGTCACTGTTTTCACTGAAAAAACAGGCAACAAAATAATCTCTAAAGCTTTTGGTTCCCACTCAGTAGAACAGGAAAGTAAGGCAGTTCTAACACAGCTTTAAGAACAGGAGGGGCCAGGGAAGGAGGTACGGAGCCAGCCCCAGAAAGCATATACAGTGTGGAAGCCTTCTCATGGGACCCTCCAACACAGGGACATCAGTGACCATCATTTTCGAGGACATGATCATCAGCACTGGTTAATACTGACTTGCACCTCCTAATGCTTACATGTGTGTACAACATTAAACAATCTGAATTTTCTATGCTTTTATCTAATGAAACCTCAAATGTGTAGAAAACAACCTGTGTAAAAAGGATGCATTATTCCTATTAACTTTTTTTTAAAAAAAGCCAGAGTATACCCATCTAAAAAAGAAGTAGTAAAACCAGACTTCCACATTTTATTTCACATGTGCAAAAAAGTCATAATCCAAAGCATGACTCACTGTTATGGAGTTAATATAGTATTTTACATTATTAAGAAATATAAATTACATGACAATTTGTCTCATGATTTAAAACATAATAATTTAATAATACAATAAAGCATTATTAAATTATATAACAATTAGGCATGTTTCTACCATACTAAAGCAGGTATCTTCCAAGTACAAGTCCTTAAACACTTTTGATGACTCTGAAGTAAGAAGATATTTGAAAACAAAACTATAAACTGGGAAAGAAAGTAACAGGCATCATATTTTATCTTCAACACGTTCAAGTTTGAACATGAGTTTCCTTCCTTTCATATTTTGTATACTTCTAAATATTGTGCAAGTACTGGCACATATTGATGTATCACTCAGTCACAAAGAAGTATGAGTCTCTGCCACGCCACCTGGTTTTATCAACAATGTTATGAGCAACAACTGAAGCATCTTTATAAATATTTTGTAGACAATACTTCAGAGGTTGACTGAAAAATCTTGTTGTTTAGAAGTAAAGGAACTTAAGGGAATGAGAACTGAAGTCAAATTTTGACAGTAAGACTAAGAAAAACTATTTTAAAAATAGGAGGCAAAAATCATCTAAAATACCAAAAAGATGTTATAAATTATCCAAGTGAATTAGAAGGTTAAAATTGGGAACAAAAACTCTGTAATCCTATTAACAACAATGGTGGGAAAATGCTTTAGGATATAACAGTTTAATATAAATTTCTTCTGTCTCTACAAACTAGAGATATTATACCACAGGAAAAAAAAATCCCTCCCTATCATTCAGTACTTCAGTCTGTTTAAGATCTCAAACAGTTATTAAAATAGCTACACTTCCTGCTATCTAAAGTAAAGCTAATGAGGTAGCCAGATCATCCAAATCAGATAGGGCTCTCCACTGGAAGTGATTTTTCAAGGAACACTTATTTTTAATGACAAAGAGTTAGTTCAGATCATACGCCAAGTTACTAAAAACTGAATGCAGGAACAAGCATTTCTTATTTTTGTTTATGCTGACAGAGGCTACAAAAAGGCAATACAAAATACATTACCAAGTATGGGGAAAAAACCCCCAACCACGTGTTCCTAGTGGGAGACCGCAGGAGTATGGAGACATGCCCAAAATGAGAAAGCCAGAGCCTATCTGCTAAACACAGGGCTCCAAACCAAACTGAGCCCTGCACTGAAAGCACAGTGATCTTGGCGGTGTTGTGGTGGCTCCATCTCATGTTCACATGCAGAGTTACACTTAAATTCATGTCAACAAGCACACCTCAAACATTCCCCTTCAAAGGTAGGGATGCACTTCTTGGCTGTGAAAGGGAACTGCCAGGGGCTGCAGCACAGCAGGATGATGCAAGTCTGACCTAAATATTGCAGCACCTGGTCATGGCATCATAAATACCTCCTGATCCAGAACAGCAAGAATAATGAAATTAAGCCATTTTCAGACACACTGACACTTCTGGCACATAAGAGGTGTTGGGAGTTCCTTTGAATGCTCAGTCATGTTTCACATTGTAGGTATAATGGAATGGGATAGGCCTTCACTTGCCTGTGAAGTTTGTTTGTGCTCATGCTGGAGTATTGGCACCGAGACCGTGCCCATATTACAGCTTTTGATGGTGTTGAACATCCCACCTGCAAAGTGTGCCTGGCACCTCTGAGAAGGATCAGCTGTGCTAGCCATGAAGTCTATAACCCATCTTTTCCTTTCTCTAGTGTTCATATACAGGTTCATCTCCATGAGAGGTCGATCTCTCCATAGAACCATGCAAGAGATGGTAGGACCAAGCACGACAGACAGATCAGGAGTTCCTGCTCAGTGCCATATTCTCATGATCTTTGCTTTGCTCTGTGCAGGGTGAACAGCAAGACTTTCACTCCTAGTAAAAATGACCTGGCTGGAAGAACTCTGTGGAGCCTGCCACAGTGATAAAATAGTGAATTCAGAAGAAGGGAGCAAGGCAGCTCACTGCATGTATTTGTACCCTGTCCCCTTTAGAAAGGCTGAGACAGCCCGAGTGCTGTGCCCTGGAGTGAAGACAAGACTAGGTCAGGCACTATCAGCTGAGTCCAGGGGACTGTGAAACCTGCTGTTAAATACAGCTGTACAACATTGTAGAGGTGACTGAAGAATGTGGAAGCTGGTAATTTTAGGCAAAAAAAAAAAAAAGACAAAAAAAAAAAGACAAAACAATATTGAATGTTCAAGATTCCACACAGTTAACAACTGAGTGCTTTTGCTTAAAATCAGCACTCGTGATAAGGTCCTAAATGAATGCAGAGAGGCTGCATCATCATTCTTTCACAGAATAAGCTATTTCTGTCACACACATATCTTCTTTTATTCTGTAACTCAGCTATGTGAAAAATAGTGCCTTCTTACTCAGCAGATTTGCCCTCTATCAGAGTCAAATCTGCTGACTTAACGGCAACAATAAACTTTTTTATTGCTTTACAATCCTTCAGGGAGAATGTGCTAGATTCCATTTCCAATTATTCATCAGACAGAACTGATTACTGAAGTCTAGGGCTGAACCAAATTCTGTGTAACTTGTACTCACACAACTGAGCAGGTGTAACTGAGAGCGTCAGCACACGCCTGCCATGGTGGATTAAGCTGGAACAGAGGAGGAGTTTTCTGGCCCCAGCTGCCTACCTGGTCCCTCTCCAGCAGTGGTCACAGCTGGGAGGGCTTGCTGCCTTGTGAATTTTTTATAGAACCAATGCATTTTACAGACCAGACTGCTAGAACAAATTGACATCAATTTGGGCTTAATCTGATATCACATGTATGAATACCCAGAGGGTATCACTTATTCTGCCTTGTCATTACTGAGAAATTGAGCAGTACTTCTTTTCCACTGTCTCCTGTCCAATGCATTAAAAAATAAAAGACCATGCCTCATCTTTAGGGGATATTTAAGCTATATTGACGCCTTTATAATTTTAAATGCCTATAAACACTGCATTTTCAATGAGGGTATGTGTCTGTAAATACCTATTTCATACATGTTGTCTGTAACATTTCTTTAATAATCATTTCACCATATTTGGAAGGACTGCTTTGAAAATCCAAACTACAGGCATTTTAATTTCTATTTTCAACCACATTACTATATTAATAGCCATTTTTACACAATTAAAGACTACCCAGAAATATTTCAATGGATTTGAAACTCAGAGGATAGGAGCTAAACAATGAAAATGTCCATAAAGAAAATGTACCAAAATGAAAACTACTAAAGATATGTAGGGGAATCATTAAAATTTTTAAGGATGCCAGATGACACTTTAAACAGTGGCAGCTCTTGTTAACTGAGATATAACAATTTTATTTATTTAATCAGTGAAAAAGACCTATGCTACTAGAGAAAGACTGAAAATGCACAAGAGGGCAGTGTTTTTTAACATTTTAGTGTTTTCCCTCAGAGCTGTGGGCTTTGACATCATGACTTCGAGATTCCTAACAATAAGCCTGTTGTTTCTAATTACACTTTTCAGATCTTTCAGAGCAGCCCTTGAGTAGTTCAAACAGAAGTCTGAGCAAAAGCAGCTTCTGATTAACACTAAAACATTTTAAATGCACGGTAATATTTATAAAGAAGTCATGATTTCCATATTAAACCAAAATTCTAATTTGACTTCATGGCTTCAAAGCAGCTAATGCTTTACCTTGCACAGAGCTAAAGCAAGTTAACAATTTTGTGCCTGATGATGAATTTGTTACAGTCATCTTGCAGTCTGAGCACACATCTAAGCAGTTCCTACACCCGGCCCTCGGGGCAATGCTGTAACAGATCTTCACAAGTGCAACAGTTCTTGAGATTGTATTTGGTGCCAAAGGAGTTCTCCACAGTCTTGCAAACTGCTTCTACAGAAAGCAATTTTGATTTTCTTCTGCCATTGTCACTAGACGTAGTCAGTGCTTCTCAAGGATTTTTTTCATTGAAGGTAGAGTTTTCTTTTGCAAATTACTATATTTAGACCAGGCTACACTACACAGCTTTTGTGCTACTGCTCTGTCACGCCAGAGTGTGAACAAAACACATTCCAAAGTAATGCAGCTATGGAATCACAGAGTCCTTAGAATAATGCAGGTTGGAAGGTACCTTTGGAAATCATTTGGAGCAACTCTTTTCTCATATCAGATCTAACTTCAGGTTGTTCAGGGCCCTGTCCAGCTGCATTTTAAAAATATGGGATGATGGAAATGTCACAATGTCTCAAGTCAAACGGTTCCAGTCTCATCACCTTCCCTGCCAAAACTGTATTCCTTCTCTCCAGCTGAACCTTGCTGCAGTCTATGACTCCTTTCCTTTCTCCATACATGTCTGAGAAGAGTCTGGTTCTATCTTCTCTATAAACCTCCTTTAGGTAGCACTAGATAGCAATTACATTCCCTCCTTAGCCTTCTCTTCTCCATGGGGAAGACACTTAACTCCCTCAGCCTCTTCTTGTATGTCATATGCTCCAACCCCTGACTATCGTAGTGCTCCTCCAGTAAACCCTCTTCAGTTTGACAGTGTACCTCACAGTGGGGTGAGGGCCTCAAAACTAGACACAGTATCCCAGTTCTCCCTGAATGTTGAGCAGAGATAACCAAAGTTGGACATGGTTTTGCCAGCAGAGTATACTGTCATGGCAGCTGCTGACCCACCTCTAACTTGGTGTTCAACAGGACCCCTAAGCCCTTCTCTGTTTGTAATCCTCCCCACACAGATGGCACAGCCCCAGCTGTTCTGTTGAAAGATATGCACAGCTCTCTCCTCATCCAGAGATGGAATCATCTCACCATAGAAGGAAAGCAGATTAAGTTGGGCATAATTTCCTCTTGGTAAATCCATGATGGCTGCTCCAGTCACCTTGTCTTTCATGCCTGGAACTTGGACGTGTCTGGTTTACTTAAGTGAACCCTAACTCAATCCTACTCCACAATGGGCAGTATCTCTTGCCTTCAAACTTTCCTGCTAGGCACAGGCCTTCGCAGCAAAGGCCAAGGCAAAGACTTTCCTTTCTACTTAGGCTCTTTGTTGGATTTTGCATCAGGCCAATCTCTTCCTTGGTGTTCTTTTTTCAATGTATGTCCAGAATCTCTTCTTACTACCTTCACATTCTTCACCAGTTTCAATATCTGATGAGCTATGACCTTTGCATAATCCATATTACCTATCCAGTAAATGTTTCTACATTCCTCCAGGGGTAGCCTATCCTTACTTCCACTTTCCTTACACTTATTTTGGTCTTCTTAAGGTCACACAAGAGGTCCCTTTTCAGTCCAGCTGGCCTCTTTCCATGCCTTCTTTTCTTGCACACCAAAGCAAACCGCTTACTTTGCAAGAAAATCTCCCCTGCCCTGTGATCTCACTTTATATTGACAATACTTCAGCCACTAATGTGGTTAATGTCATTTTGGAAGTTTGAAGAATTTGACTAGCAAAAGAACATTTTGCTGCTGTATGTTACAGCTCCACTAGATGGCTGATGCATTGATTAGGATTGTAAAATCTTTTGTAGAATTAATAAGCCTAAAATTGCCTGCAAGAAAAACTTTTAAAATTCTCTGCTTGAAAGCATAGCACCTCTGAGAGGAAGGGTGTGCTTTGAAAGGGCCACTCTGAGAGAGAAGAAACAGCCTTCCTACTGCAGCTACACCAGCTGCAGACAACAGACTGAAACACAGGTACACAAATCATCTACATCCAATATTTCAAACACAGCTTTCACTACAAACTATTGCACAGCCAAGAATGAGTTATGAAAACAAACACATTGCCTGTTTTCATCAAAATTAGGAAATACCTTGGGGAAACATTCTGCACTGCAGTAACTTGTGCATCTTTTTCTGGATCACAACTACTTAAATTCTAGTTTTGTAGCAAAACTACAGCATTCGAGTGAGTTCAGTGACATATATATTTCGGCTCCTCTTTTACGTCAAGGTTTTAGAGGGGATACTTGTAAAGAATGAATTTATATGAATTGTGGCTGAGAAATTACTGAGCAGTTCTTCTCATGGGGCCATTTATTTTGACACAATCTATTCAGTCATCTCTGCTGACGGGAGAACAGAACAGAGCATAGGCCAGAGTTTCATTGTTCTGCTACTAGTACTCTCCAAGCTGAAGATGGCATTTTAGGGTACAAAAGATCTGAATTTCAGTGGAAACGGGGTTGTTAAGCTCAGAACCTCAGAGAGGAAAAAGAACAGAACAGATGAGTCACCTTCTTCCATCAAACTTTACCTCTAACCAAAACAGAGAACAGTGAATTAGGCTATAGCAGCAGCATCAACAAGAGTAATTAAAAGTAATTATATAAAATTCATTAAATAAAAAATAAATTGACATGAGATAAATATATTGCTTTTGCCTTTCAAGAAGTGTTTTGTACCGCTCAGCTCCAATAATACAGTGATTTATAGGGGTGCTTTGTTTTTTACATATGCATGGTTCCACTGAAATGAATGCTATTAACTGGTATAGGAAGTTACCTAATTTGAAAAAATAGCACTACACAGAATGCCTGAAGTTACTAGTTTGTGCATGCTTTTGCAGGATGGAAATCTACAGAAGCATTTTATCACTTGCTCTGAGTCAGTTAATACTCGTGCAATAAAAATATTTGTATGAACACACAGGAAGTGCAACTCACTGTGAGAAACCAAGTACTGACAAAGCAGGAAAATTCAGGATTATCCAATGTAATGTTCCACCATCACAATAATGTCCACTAATACTCTTGCAAGTCAAATGAAATAGGAAAGATTTTAATAGAAATATGTAAGGCTTACTTGTGTTTTGTCATCTTTAGATCATGGCAAAAATGATTGAAGAATCTTGCATAGAATAAGTGCATAACTGCATGTTCCTTTCCTCCAATGTACAAATCCACAGGCATCCAGTAGTCTGCTAAGTCACTATTAAAGGGCCTGAAAACACACAATTATAGAAAAAAATCCAATGTTGAAAAGAAAGATCAGCGGTACTATCATCCTTGACTGGACAACACTGTTTACTGAGAGCAATACCTGCATAATACAACTTTGATTTTGCTATCAGATCTTTTTATTTTTTTAAGAAGTGAAATGCTTATTATAGACAAAAATTTAATTTCCACTGGGATGTAGATCCACAAAAAGATTATTTTCCTGTATTTCAGGCAAGCAGTTACCTGAGAAAGCAATGAAAATGCTTGACTGTTCTTTAAATGAATTTTTTGTAAATACCGTGTGGCCAGCTTTAAATTTTTTAGTATTTATCAAGCTTCATATACAAATATATTAGAATGAAAAAGAAAAGACATGATCACTTAAAACCAGTTGATTTTTTTAATCGATTGTTTGCATTGCTGCCATTAGGGGGCAATGATGCAGTTTAAGGCTGCAGAACCCTCTGTAGAGTGAGATGGGTCACAGCACTCCAACTGAAGGATGCTTGATGAAATGACAGTAAATTTGTCTTTTACAGCATATTTACTGTGTCGTTGGAGGTCACCTGAATGGTTTCCCAGCATTGCTTACTGCTTCATTACATATTTCCATGTCTCCTGTAGTGGCCCTGCAAAATACCATTTGTACAGAAGTTCTTCTCTATTGTAGGCTTCAAACCCCTGCTCTAATAAATCTAATTGTTTTGCCAGTCTGTCTGATAATTCCATCTGTAATTTTTGTTACAGTGACACTTTCTTCCTTACAAATGAGCCCAGAAGCAAATCATGGATCTGGAATTCATGTCTTTGGTGGAACAAATCAAACTTATCATAGGGTTCCAGAATCAACACAGTAATTCTCCTGAACTGCAGACCAGTGAAATATGGTTTATGGAAATGAAGGGTTTACATTTTAGCTTAGTTAAAAGAACTAACTAAATAAATCAGATGCGGGCAGCAATTTAGTGCTGAAGTCCATATAAATATCCTCATTTCAGGGTAAAACAGATTAGACTACACTAAGCTGTTACTTTGACAGCTGGATATTACATCTGACTATTTCTTCTTCAACTTCTGGACAAGTCCCTCTTGCCCACACACAAAAAATACTTCAATATGTCATGGAGAGGAAGCAATCTGCCTAACCAAATAGTAATAATATATTCATGCTATCACTAGAAAATAATTAAAATTGGCATGAAATAGAAGTGTTCACAGAAGATTTTTCTCTAGTTTAACCAAACTAGTGCTGCAGTACAAAAAAAAAAAAAAAATCAGCCCAGCAATATTAAGTCACTGAGTTTACGCAGTATCTTCCCAGACACTGCTCTGCACAATAAATAAACAAATACTCGCCCAAACAGCCCATCATGTGGTATCAATGTTTTAAAATGCAATTCTTCCTGTCTTCCTCAGACTACATAGTAGGGATGTTGCACTAATTCCTCTTCGGAAAAAACCAGTGCTATCAAGCAGCGCTACTACAGGCAGACTATGAAGCAGAAAAACAGCTAAATAACTACATCTGTCTTCCCACACTCTCCATGATGCAGACACTAGTCCATGGCACATGAAAAATCTCCTTTCATTAATTATGCATGTAGTGGAAGTGCTGACAGAGCAGGAGATTGCTGTGATGCCTCTTCACTTGAGGTCTGTGCACAAGGAAATGGCAAGAGTCACCAGAATTGAAAAGGAGAGAAGTGAAGGTGCCAGGCTTGGCAGCTGGATGTTACACTGGACTATTCCCCTTCTTAGCAGTGGAACAGCACTGCTTGTGCACACACTGAACTACTCAGTGCATTGCCAGGGAGGGTACACTGCATGCAATTTACCAGTCTCAGAATCATGGCAGGCTGTAATTCCTGATGGCACCCCCCACCAAGGACTTCAGCTCCTCAGCTGAACATTTTCTCCATGCCCTGCCCCATAATTCCCATATATGCAAATTTCTGCTCCTTGTCCTGTAGTTCCTGTCCTTACATAGTTGTGTTTACATATCCTGATCTAGATCTCCTGACATAGGAGCAATCAAACACCACATTTTTAGACCAGTTCCATATATTGTCCTGGTTTTGGCTGCGATAGAGTTCTTTTTTTTCTGAATAACTGGTACAGTGCTGTGCTTTGAATTCACTGTGAGAATAATATTGATGACACAGATGTTCTGGCTGTTGCTGAACAGTGCTTACCATAAACCAAGGACTCCTTGGTCTCTCATGCTCTGCCAGAGAGCACATGCACAAAGAAGCTGGGAGGAAGCACAGCCAGGAAGGCTGACCCAGACTGGCCAAAGGGATATTCCATACCACAGACTGTCATACCCAGTATATAAACTGGGGGAATTGGCTGGGAGGTGCCATTTGCTGCTAAGGGATGGGCAGGGCAGCGGTCAGCAGATGGTGAGCAATTATATACTGCACCACTTATTTTTCCTGGGTTTTCTCTCTCTCTCTCTCTCTCTCTCTCTCTCTCCTTCTCCATTTTATTATAATTATTATTATCACCACAATATTTTACTTTGTTTCATTTATTAAACCATTCTTATCCAAGCCATGATTTTTACTTCTTTTTCCTCCTCCTGACTGTCCCTCCCAGCCCACAGGGTGTGTGTGGGCAGTGAGCAAGCAGCCGTGTGGTACTTAAACGCCAGCTGGGGTTAAACCACACCACCTACCCTGTGCTGTGCTCAGGCCCAGAGGGCAGGCACATAATGGGGGCAGTGCAGGGATTTACACTGCCAGTAGACTGCAGCTAGAAGTTGGAAGCACCTGAGTGTGTGGTCTCTTTGCTCCCTTCTCTTCGGTGTGGCAGGCTACAGTGTCCCTGTGCCCGCAGCCCTCACCTGTCTGTGTTGTGAGGGTCGGTGTACCTCAGGAAGTACCAAGCGGAATCAACAAACGTGTCCATGGTATCGACTTCTCGCCGTGCTGCTGCCTTGCACCTGAGCAAGAGAGGAGAAAAGCTTTTCTTAGATAAGTGACAAGCTTGGAAAAAAACCCCGAACAAACATGGATAGAGTGGCCACAAACACATTTAGATTGAAAACTGAACAGTCTGAAGAGTGACATGATCAGAGAAAGTCCAACAACAGTAACAGTACTGACTATTTCCCTCTCCCTCCCAAAACATAGCAAAAGTAAGCAAAAAAAAAAAAAAAAGCCTGAGCAGCCATCACATCCAGCAATAGGAGAAGATGGCACTGCATTGGACAGCCCTCTCAATCTTGGAAGTTTTTGGAATTGCCATTTTAAAAAATACAAAGCACAGACAAGAATACTTTGCCATAAAGTTAATGGGTACTGAATATAGATGACACTCGTTAGGTACCAGCAGATTTAGCAGAAAGGTCAGGTGGTTGCCTCTCACTGATTGTCTGTACAAAACAGTCTTTGCAGATTCCATTTATTATCTCTAGAAAAAATTAACTTAGTTTAATTTCAGCTTTCACTGAGACCAAATCTCTTCTAGACCTTGTAGCACAATTTTAATTTGTGATTACAGCAAATTGATTTTTGCTTGTAATTATATTGGGAGCCCTAAGGAACAGTTTCAAAATAGATTTTAGAAGCTCAGGTTACTTTCTGTTAACTTCTCCTTGAATATTCATTGCTTGTAGGAGCCAATAATCACATTTAATAAACTTCATTTGTCGTAAATGATCCCTCTTAAAACTCTTACTATTAAAACAATGGGATTATTCTAATGTCAACAAAACTTTGCAATCTGTGACACTCTTGAACATAAATGCCACGGATTATATGTAAGAAATGTACACAGTTTATAATTGTATGTGAGTTTAGATGTATATTATGTATAGTAAGTATACATAATAAATGGGGACTGGCTATTTCGTATTTAGTAATTGCATATTTAGTCTCTGATCAGTCTTGATGAGTGAGCTGCAACATGTATGTCTGCTTGTCTGCCTGATACTTCAGCTTGACTTGCCAAGGCAAGTTTACGAGAGCATCACTACTTAACATTTTCCTTCATTCTGTCTCTGGACCTGGTCCTCTTCTATATGCAAGTTTTTCTTCCAATGAGAGTAATGTAATAAAGGAGTTTGACTTCTAACTGCTTTTTAGTGTAGAATAATAGTTTTATTAAATTGTACACATAAGCAAAGACTTGGCCAATGTAAAAGACTGGCTTTTCTGTCAAAAGTAAGAATACTTTACAATCATTGAACCATAATTACATCTGCTTCATGCCTCTGTGCTCTAAATGGACATGGCTCACTAATACAGAGACAGCATGGGCATCTTTCAGAGTTTATACAATTTATATCAATATTGTGATTACAGGCACAATACTGTAATCTCATTAGACAATCTACAGATGACTAACACAATTACCTGGACTTGTGTAACAAAGAATAACTTGGGCATCTCCTCCCATTTATGATTGTTAACATTATTGTCACTCAAATACTCAGACTTGTATCTTTCCATCCAGCTTTCCTTATTAATTCTAGATATTAAATGAAACCAATAAAAAACCCTGTTACTGGAGAGAAGAACTAAAGGAAGGGATGATGTAACTTCTCGGAGCAAGGAAAAGCAAGGATGACTGCACACAAAAGTAATAGCTCCAACGATTTGAAACTGTAGCAGCCATGGATGAGCAATACTGATGATAGCTGTCAAATAGGTGAGAATTAGGAAGACAAACAAAGATCAAAATTAAAAAAAAGTTAATTTCGGCACACTACTACATTTTCGGCTAAGAAACTAATTCTGAGTGACTTTATTTCTGACTAACCAAATGCCTTTGATTAACTTCTATGCAGTGCAGACACAATAACTATCCAGAAACCATAAGGATTTGCTATACATCAAAAGTATGTTATTGCCTGGTAAACAAAAAAATAATTTTTAACTAAGGTTGTGGGGGAAGCCAAGAGTGCACACAGTGACTTTCAGTCACAACAGGAAAATTTTTCAATTGAAATTAGGAATTGCAGACCAAGGCATTTCCAGGGGTTTTACTAAACCTGTGGATCTTACTCAGTAAGGCCTCACTGCAAAGGTCACACTTCAAAATACACTACTATGTGCAATTTCAATAGGCACATCTTACAAGAAATTTTCTTTGCAGAAACATGGGAATAAAGGCCTGTTTTACAAAAAATTATATGTTATCAACAAAGTTCAAAATACATGTTTCCAGAGAACCATGGAACTGCTAAAATTAAAATAAATTTAGATGTTATGAATCTGCTGAATTATCAGTGAGAGCCCTCTTGCCATTTATACGTCTGATTTCCCTGCCTTTCAGTCTGATAACATACTTCCCATTTGGTGAGTCTGCTAGGAACAACAATGCATTGCACTGCTAATGAAAACTTCTCTGGGATACCTCACGTCCTACCAGTTCCTCCCACAGAACCTATAGGCAAACTTAAGTGTACAGAGTATCTAAGCAGTTCTCAAGATTACAGAATTGGTTTTTACAACACATCTCTCACTACATAATTTAGACTTTTTATTTCTTGAACAGATGGGACTACAAACAATAAGGATTACAGTGATGACAAGATGCATTTACTTTCAAATCTGAATTACATGCTATCTGTAAGATACAGCTTCATGATAAAGATTTATGTAGCTGAGGGAACACTTTATTGTTGACTATTGCAGGAAAATTAACACTATGTTAGTTTCCTTAACAAAAGGACTAATTAAGTAATCACTCTAGGCTTTATATGAACACTGATGAAAGATAATTAAAATAACTGTAGTAAATTAAGTGAGAAATACTGTTAAGAAATGGGAAATGGAGAAAATTATTCTGTTTTTCCTTTGTTTCCTTCCTCTAACTTAAAACCAGTGAGTTTTGTTTCAGCTTGTTATGAAAAAAAAAGCAGTCGGCATTGAGTGTTGCAAAAAACAAGGAGTATTACAGTGTCCGTAAGAAAAAAATCCCTGTGCTGGGTCAAACTAAACATCATTCTAGAGTAGCATCCTGTCTCAGAGCAGTCACTTGCCAACACTTTGGGAAAGCACACGAGAAACAGGCAGGTGCCAAGTGATCTCTCCCAGGCTGCAGCAAACACAGCACTGCCTTACCTGGGACAGGAACAGTTCACCCATTCCGGGGCGCTTTCCAAAGGTGAGGCTCCCTTTCCTGTGAACTTGGTCACGTTGGGCAACACCACAGGCAAGTCCTCGTAAGGCACAGGGACGGTGCCACATGCCTGGCAGTGAATGATTGGAATGGGCGTTCCCCAGTAGCGCTGGCGAGATATTAACCAGTCTCTCAGTTTGTCACTTGTCAGGTCTCCACCTATTCTTTTATTTTTGGCCTGCTGAGTAACAGCTTTTAAAGCCTCCTGCCGAGTCATGCCAGTGATCTGATTGGGGAAAAAAAAAAAAAAGAGAGACGTGAAAAAAGAAAGAAAAATTTATAGCTGCTGTCGGTGAAAGTGCCAGAACAAATAAAACCAGTCAGTTTTTTGAGAGTCAAACAAAACAATAATTTCCCTCTTGCCACTGGTTAACATCCTGCTATCCAAGAGACTATCTGTATACCAACTGCTCATTTGAACCTTCTTGCTTAAAGGATCATATTCTTGATGGTGTGAATAGAAGAAGGGTGAGAAAGAGTCTTGTAGACCCCTTCAGCCATGACTGGCAGATATCTGCATTTACTGCTGATATCTTTATCAGTTGCTGTACGCCAAAACTTCCAGAATTGTATCACAAACATAAGGTAGAGACTGAGGAAATGCAAATGTTAAAACAGCTTTCCTTCTCCTGTGCTCATTTCAGGTTTTTCTATTCTTGCTTTCACATACATTTTAACCACTTAGACCTTACCTGTGACGTAATGTGTCTACCATTAAAACACATATTTTCAAGAGCTATAGCTAAAGATAAGATTCCTGTGTCTCTTGAAGCATTCATGATACCACAAAAGCTGAAGCCACATTTCAATGAATTTGTGGAAGAAGGACTAGTGTATGTTTTAGGTTAAAAATCTATTGAGATTATGAAATAAAAATCAACTTTTAACATAGGTTAAATTATTCCGTTTCCATTATACAACTGAGACCAATACAGAGGAAAGTTCAACCTTCCTCTCATGTACAAAAGGAAAAAACTTATTTTATTGCTACAGCAGAGCCAACATATTTCATCATTAAATTATTCCCAGAAATTTGGTAGCATAAGCTTGGCTTGATTTAAAAAAAAAAAATCCCTTTAATCATACAAATTATATGGCACTCTTGAGAAAACAGATTTAGCTTGCATTGTTACTGGAAGTTGGAAAGAAATCTATACTCATATACCCACCTCTGCAGAATTAATGACCTTCTCCAGACCATTTGGCAATGTCTCAATGACTTCAGTGAAAGAAATGCCCAGATTCTTAGCTACTGTAGTATCTTCTGCACTAGTACTAGGAATTCCTAGAAGGGATAAAAAAACATTTCATTTCTACGGCACTCTCTTTATAATGACTTATGTTTTCACAAAGAAGATGATTTGTGAAGAGTAAAAATGTTTTTGTATTCTTTAAGCAGTGAAATTCAAACAACAATAATTACAAATACACTTCTCAGTTCCTCTGTAATTCAAATGTTCATCAATGTCCTGTCCATCTTTCAGAGAAGTTTGAAAATTTGATGGTTCTGAGAAAACTAAAAATAAAGCTATAAAATTTGGATAGAATTATGGAACTTTCAATGTAGCCATATTATCTAAATATAATATATTTAAACAATACAAATTTTAATTCTATTTGCTAATATGATAATCAAAGACTAAATAAAGAACAGAGTCTTCCTGTTTCAATATTAATTTATCTCTTTCAAATTTCATAATTTATTAAAATTTACCGTAATGCAACAGTCTCAAACATTACTCTCCCTTTAACTTACTAAGAAAGACATGACTTGTTTATAAACTCAGGGAAACGATTCAAATAACATCAGTTTGCTATTCAGACTAGTGAGAACACTTCCTACAGCTATTTAGATGAGTTTCTCAAGTCACACTATTTAAAGCTCTCAATGCTCTCTTCTCCTCTGCGCTTTATTATTTTGGACAGTCATGCATTTTAATTCTGCTCTGGAGGGTTACTTTTCACAGTGAATTAAGAAATTTCTTAGCTTGCTTTATTATCACATGTATTCTGAAATAACATTAAGATACTAACAGGTTTATTTACACAGAGATACACGTTTCTGCATATTTTTCCTCTTCAGTGATAATTTAACTAATAATTTGAACCATCTTGCACAATTACTGTCATCTTTAAAAGGCAAAGAAACTTATTACAAAAAGACAATGCCAGCATTAAGTGGGTGAAAACTACACACAGAAGTTCTCAAAATATTTGCTAAGCACACTGGATTTATTAACTAAACCAGCTTAACCATCGTCTTAGTTCAGGCAGTGAAATGCCTGCTATACTTCAACTCTGCCAATATGTGGAAGTTTGGAAGCAGATGACTAAAGAAAATCAAACAAAACTCCCCTGTGACAAGTAACTCCTTAATGAGAAAAACACAAAATTGCTATTTTATCTTTCCAGCAGATGCACACTCTTGCCATTTCAAGAACAATGCTTGTATCTTAATTTGTCAGACAGCCCTGCAGCCTGCAACAGGTGACTTCACAATACGCTGTGTACGAATGGAAAAAAGCAGGTCCCACTTTTTGGTCTGCTTCCTTTTGAGAAGATGATGCTATTAATGTACACTGGCAAAGTTCAACAGCTGGCACCCATAGCTTGCCATGAAGAGCTGGGCTGTTTCCAACAGACATAAGGCCAAAATATGTGCCAGCAAACTGGAAGATTTTAAGAAAAAATAAGATTAGGTATCTCAATTATTTGGCTTCTCCTATACAAAGAAAACCTTTGTTTCTCAAAAACAGATTCAAATCTAAAGCATAAGATGTGGGCAAGTTACAAACAGCCAAAATGGGTAATTTCCATCAACCCTGTGAGGGTCATCCAAGATATTTTTGCACAGTCAGCTGTTTTCTTCAGTCCAGTTGTGCAAAAGTAGCCAATATAGGCAGCAGTGAAAGGAGCAGCCCCAGGACAGGAAAGAAGTATCAGCGATCAGCAACAGGGAGGCAACAACAGGAGTTAAGGGATAAGGAATGCACTGGAAAAAGGGAAGAAGACATAACTATTTCCCATTAGGATTGGCACAGAACATTGCCTTCTCAATGCAGCTGAGACCATGGCAAAGCACAAGAGTAAACAAAGAGCATGGTGGATGCAGATTAGAACAGATATGGTTTTTAAAACAGTACAATTTCTATTTTGACTTATTAGGACAATGAGATTATCTAAGAGTATGTACATAGCTGCCCAGTTTGGGGGACCAGGCTCCTTATCCAGGAAAGGAGTAAGACAGGCAGTTTCATAGGACAGCTTTGAGAACAGAAGCTCACTGCAGGCGATTCAGCATCCTTTAGCAACACCCTCCCCCTCCACCTATGGATCCTCAATTCCAAATCAGGTGCCTTCAATAATGGGAATGCTACCTTGAGAGATAAAGGATCTAAGATAACTGTCCAAGACTACCTGAAAACAATTGTTACTTATCGTGAACTATTTGACAGGCCTCAAAACAAATATTACCAGGTAAAAGTCAAAGTTAGAAGTTTTGTACATTTACCATCTGAAGCATTTCCCTATAAGGATGTATATAATTTATGTAAACTTAAGACACAAAAAAAAGCCAAAAGCTAGGGTTCGTCAAAAAATGGTACAGTTCTGTTTTGATTAAGGATGGTGAAAGGCAGCTAAACACATATGTTGTAGGTAACCAATTTTCTTAAGACATGCAGATCCTCAAACTTAGCTCATTAAATGCACTAATTTTATATATTTCCATTTAAAATTATAATCCTGTAAATCTCTTCACCCACATAGATTCCACATAGCTCCTTTTCTCTTCCTTCTTCCCGAATGAAGAACAGAAATCCAAAATCCAAGAGAGAGAGCCTCTGTGTTCAGCATTTACCACAACAGCATCTTGTGCTCCAACACAGCAGCTGAAAACCATACTATTCCACTTACATATCTAATGTCACATACCTATTTTAGTATCAAGAAAATTATCAAAATTGTTTTTTGCTGAGATGACTACAGGAATCTCCTGATTGGTAAGCAAATTCACAGCTGTCACTGAAGTAAGTGAGTCTGAAAACAAATGTAATGATATGGTAAGTAAAATATAACAGAAGATATGCTAAGAACATTGCTTACCATTACAGTGCAGTTTATCTTACATTTATATGAATTATAAACAACAGTTTTCTTTAAAAAAGAAAGAAAATTACAAACCTATTCACATTTCAAAAAAGCTCAGATGTATTAAAATGCTCAGTAAGTCAGATTGATAAATTTTCATTATTAGAAAACATACTTTTAACAAGAATCTGTATAAAAACAGAGTAAGATTTGGATTATAACAAAAAATTGAGCCTTTGATCAAAATACAGGCAGCTGCAAAGTTGTACAAATTGGTTTTAGTAAGCCCTGATTTATGTACTACCATGCAATGCTACAAAATCCCGCCAAAAATCAGATAAAACTGCAGGGGAGCATATATCCTTATGATTTAATTTCTTACAGAAGAACTACAAAGCATGTGAAATCTTTTTTTTTTAATCTGTATTAAAAATCCACCTAAGTAACTTACTGATTTCCAAACAGGATATTCATATTTATATTACAGATGAGGAACCCAATGTCCACAAGCAAGGGGAGATAGGAGAGGGGAGAATTAAGGGTGAGAAACAATAAACTGAAATTGATTTACAACATGCAGATTGGGTGGCTCAGCAAGAAGAAAACCAAATCTGAGTACTCCAAATTTTGACCATTCGGACCCCAGATCTCAATTTGGGCCTATTTCGACCTTTTTCAGTGCCTTTAAGTTGATGATAATTACAATCATTAAAATATGGCCTGCTCAGAGTTTCCTTTCACCTTTCTTATTAGCTAAGCTGAGGCTATGAGGGCTTGTATTGCAACGCATAAAATTTGCTTGAAGTAAAGTAACAGCAATTTTGAGAACAGGCCTGTTATATCTCATCGCACTTCCTAACACAAAGGATACATTTATTTATTTCTGATTACTACTTTTCCAAATTTTAGGTGTCTGAGGTATTCATATTATAAAGAAAATTTCCCCATTCAAACCACCGCACACAGCTTTCCTCTGTTTAAAAAAAGGACAAAAGGGACAATTTCATTTTACAAAAGCAACTAACCAAAAAGCGTCATGAGCAGGAAGCTGAGTGGGCAGGACACTGCTTTTAAAAATAACTTCTCTCTTCCACCCTGCAATAATTTTCATTTTATGCTGGAACCCAAAATAATAACTGCAGTTTATGAAGGTGCTCTTTCCTGTGCTCGTTTGCTCACATCATTACCATCATAACCGAAAAGAGAGAATGGTACAGGTACAAATGTAAGACGATGTAAGCAGAGCATTATAATGAGATAATGAACAACGCAACGATCAAATCTTTACCTCAGCCACCTCCTGCTGTCAAAATTATTAGACTTACCAGATTCTAAATTAACATACATTTTTCTAGGCAAAAAAATAAAAAGAATGTTTGACAACGGGTTGTTCCATCTATTTAAATAATAGTAGCCTAAAATACAGACATGTACTTCAAGACTAAAGGTTTTAGAAGTTTCAGTTATTCTGCCATACAATAGCTTTTTTTTCTCTCCTAGAAAACATAAAAACATACCCTCCTAAATATTTAAATGAGAACACAGTGAAGAAAGAGAATTACAAGATTATGCCCATTGAAAAGAAAACAATTACACAATTAAATTAAAATTTCAGTGTTATTGAGGAATATTTTACAAGTCTTGGTTAATGTGAAAATAGGGTCTATATAAGGCCACCCAAAATTTCGTTTTATTTAAATGCCATTGTTGTCCTTTCATATGTAATATGCCAATCTCGACTAATTTCAACTGAAAAATGTCTGCAAGTATATTCACAAGTAATAGGAGTATACAATAGCAGAGTTAATGTGGAATTGTGCCCGTTTTTTGAGGACTTTTGGCTGTCATTTTTCAACTGAGAGTTTCTTAATTTAACTCAACCAAAAGCTTTAAGCCTATTGTTAACAGACACACAAAATTCTTTTGCAAGTATTTCCACTTTAAAACAAATATAAAAATATACAATTGTCCTTATTAAAAGCAAATTTTGTACTTTTGTGGTTTGGCTTAAAGCACAAGATCCAACAAAGGTACAGGCACATGCGTGGATGTGTGTTTGTGCAGTTGGTGCTTTGATTTGGCTCAACTGCAAGAACTGCAAATTTGTTCTCCAAAATTCTCCAAGCTTTGCTCACCTCTTAGACAAGGGCTTTATGTACTCAACACAGTCAGGCTCCATGTTTTTTTCTACCAGCAAGCAAACTTTTTTAAGGTAGAAATGAAGTATTTAAAAAAGCAGGTTCTGTACAACCAACACAATTTCCCACAAGATGCCGTTGAAATCAGATCTTATATAGACAATGAAACCTCATCTTTACCAGTAAGGGAAAAAGAAAATACTGAACACCAGCCTGAAGTAAAAAGAAAAAAATATTATATTTACTCTTGTAATTTCCGGGTTTTCCAAACAACAAAAGAATACTAGACCATGGATACTAAATACAGGCAGAATTGGTGGTAGGAGACTTCAGGAAAGCAGTTAACAACAATTAAAGCATTATCAGATGACTGTGCAAGTCATGAACTGCCATAGGGATACTCTGAATTTACTCCATTAGAATCTTGTATTAACTAAGGAACTGCACAGTGGAATATTATTTTACTATGTATCAGTGATTCACTTTGCTATGTATTACTGATCTATTGACCTCTTTAGATTCCTTATGAGAGGAACAAATCATTGCTGCTGCAGGAATTAGTTCTACTGTCTTTGTGCTAATGACAAATTACCACACAGACATGAGATTTTCCATTGGGCTGACACACTCAAATTTGGACTATTCATTTCTGGTAGATGAGGAAACAAGCATCTGTTCCATTGCTTTTATGTACTATGAAGTGTTGCAACTACTATGAAAAGAAGGATTCTAACATAGCTGCTCTTGCCACATCTGAAGCCAGGACAGGCTGATGTGACACTGTGTGACATATGACAAGAATCAAAGGCCTGCTTGCTCTCAACAGGAACAGCTCCTGCTCAGCTTGATACACATTCTCTAAAGATCATTCTCTATAATTGTTGCTCTTCTACAAAAAAATGCAGTATGAGAAAAATACCACCTTTCCCTGGGATGAACTCCCTCTGAATGATTTCCTTGAGACTGCTATTCCCATGCAGCAGTCTGTGAGTTGGTAAGATATATAAATGGGAAGCTCCATAAATGGCTTCAGGTGTATAGGTGTAAGCTGCTAGCTTCTCTTCTGTTAATTTGCCATTAACCTGAAAAAGAGCAGAAAAAAATTCCCACTGGAAGTGCAGTGGTTACAGATTTCCCTTCCTTTTCATACAGCTAATGAGCCTATATCACCCTACAGAAATACACAGATCCAAATACTAAAGCCAGACACATTTCCACTATAGAAATTTTCCAGAATCAAACCTTGAAAAAACTTACTTTTAGGCCTTGAGAAAGTTGCTTTACAGTCTTGCCTCAGTTTATCCAAATATATCTATAAAATATAATTCTAATCCCATATGTAATATTGCACTGTGCTACTGAGATAGACTCAATCCCTGGCTAAGCCACCTGGAATTCTTCTATTCACTTTTAATATGCCTGCCTTGTTTCCAAGAAACTGGAAGGAGATGTTACCTCTGAAATCTAAAGATAATTTAGGATTTTCTCAGCTACAACATGACTTTACACCATACTTCTCTGATGAAGCAAATGTTGCAACTTATGCACAGAAATGAAATAATAAAAGGTGGCACAACAAACAGTTGAACATAAAATGTAAATAGTAAACTTCAAAGACTTTTTAAGAATTCCCATCTGGAACTATCAACAAGGTTTGTATCTTAGATCAACTAACTGTGGAGTATGTGGGGGTCTTGGAAGGAGATTTTTCTGTAATAAGTATTGGTGGAAATTTTCAGAAACAATTGATAAAAACAACTTCAATACAAAGTTATTTATGCAAATAGAAATACTGCATCTTTTAGCAGGGTGCAAATCAGAGGTATTTAAAAGGTTTGTCTCAATTTGAAGTTCTGAAAAATTCAGTACTTTAAAATAAGAAGTCACTTTTAGAGAGTTAGACCAAAGTAAATAATCACAATAAAGTTTTGAAGTACAAGGGCTGAAATTCGATCAGGGTCTGTGAAAATCTCTTCTGTCACTACCATATTCATGGAGCCTTGTTCATCTCTTGACAAAAACCAGAAAATCTGAAGTCCTTCCATAGATGATGATTTTTTTTTTCAGGTTTCCTTTTCCTTCCTCTCCTTTCTTTCTATCTAGACTCTCTGCAGATTCATCACTACCTAATGGTGTGATTTTCCTCATTTTAATTATGGTATATAGTAAAGTGAAATAAAGGACAAATGTAAGCAAAGCAGCTTGCCTGAGGTCAGCCAGGGTCTGACAGAGAAGGTGCCATGCAGGGAAAAGCAAAAGCCCAACTAGATCCTAGCTGATGTGCAGTGCTACTTGATAGTGCACTTGGCACAAATGTTCTGGCTTTCAGGGAGGCTTATTAGCTGGCATGTATTTTGGCATAAATATACACAGCCAATTTGCATCCATTTGAACACACAAGCCCTTTCCTAAGGAGGATAGCAGGGAGTATCTCTTCAAACCACAAGTGGTGTTCTTCAGGAATCTGTGCTAGTCTGTGCATGAATATAATAACAATCTTTTTTAGAAGGCTTCAAGCCTTTTCAGATCTGAAAATCCATTCCCATCACACATTTCAGGGGTTGCAGTTAGCCCAGCCAAGAGAGCAGCAATTGAAATTTCTGACTTACCTTCAGCAAGAAGTCAAGAGAGCACCCAACACAGTCACCTATCCAATTTGCTTGCATTTCTTTAATACCATACCACTCAGGGAGATCAGATAAAGCATCAAACATGGCCTTAAGCAACAAAAGAAAGAATTAGGACATTCAGCTTTTGTAAGCATACAAATTAATACTATGTTTAATTATAACTAACAGCAAAATGGTAAGGTTCTGGTAAAAACATTGGAAGTGGTGCTTTTATACTGCTGCTACCTCAAATTAATCTCTCTGAGACTAGAACTAACACAGTACAAGCCAGAGGTATGTCACTGCCAACAGAGACCCTGTTGTTATTAAAAGTGGCCTTTCTTTTGAATGGATTAGACCTTAAGATACAGGAACAAAAAACTTAGATGAAAACAAACACAGAAAACATTCCCAGTGGATATAACTTCTGGGAAGTGTAGGCGACCTACTGAGCTGAACAAGACTTAAGAGATGTGCTTGCAGGTATGAAGCCTACATTTTGTTTTAGACAATAGCCCAGAGATGGGAGTCAGATAAAAGGTGTTAACATGCCCTAAAATTTTCAAGCTCTGACTTAAAATACCATGAAAGTTCCTAGCTATCTATTTTTTCATATTTGGTATTGATATTTTACCAAGCACAACAGGCTGTAAAATTGATTGGGATCTTTAGGCTGTATCATCCTGCAAAAACAACACTAATCATAATAACAAAGGGTCATATTAAAATAAAAAAAATATATAATATTATAATAATATAATTCTTATAAGCAACCAGCAATGAAGCTGGGTCTAGAGGGGTCACAGGTCTAGAGCAAGTCTTATGAGGAGTGGCTGATGAACCTGGGAATGTTTAGGCTGGAGAAAAGGAGACTCAGGGGGGACCTTATCACTCTCCACAACTGCCCGAAAGGAGGCTGCAGTGAAGTGTGGGTCAGTCTCTTCTCTCAGGTAACAAATGAGAGGAAACAATCTCAAGTTGCACCAGGGGAGCATACCAGAAAAAATTTCACCATGGAAAGGGATTGTTAAACATTGGTCCTTGAGTCATCATCTCTGGAGGTATTTAGAAGATCAATAGATGGGGTGCTTAGGGACAGGGTTTACTGATGGACTTGGCAGTGCTGGCTTAATGGTTGGACTTGAGGATCTCAAAGGTTTTTTCCAACCTAAAAAGTTCTATACTATGCAACCATGAAGAAATAAAGTGTTGCCTCCTTTACTAGCCATAATGTCCAACAGCCAACTTGTAACTTCTATGTGTATTTGCACTCAACAAGAGATAAACCTATATGTTTATGTGCTTTCTGATGTGTGGAATGGAAGCATAGAAGTTGATTCCAAGTCAACTAGTATTTGTCTAAAAAAATTGAACAGCATGATTTTAATTAATGGCATCTATAACAACATAAAGGAGAAGACAGACAGATAGCTTAAAGTTCATTTCATTTTTCACTTTGTAACACTTCACATTTTTGTTATGAATACTGTGACTGTCCAAAATCTTTACTTTGGCAGAAGTACAGCCAGAGGCATGAGTCACTTGGACAGATGGTGAATACACTGAACAATTGCAGTTAAAATCTAAGAATAAGGAAACATGTTGAATAATTTCTCCTTCAGCTGTGACTCCCAACATCAAATGTGCAAGCTCTTTATTATCTCAGTAATTACTAACAACCTGCAAGGATGGACAGTAGCTAGTATGTGCTGCTCAAACTAAACAGTAGGTAGGTGGATAATTAGTGAATGCACACTTAATTCTTCTCCAAGAATGTGTTTCAAGTTCTGTTTTAATGACATTCTTAAATAATTTCAAAGTAAGATGCGTAAAAGTTACTGCAAGAACTACTTTTTTAGTTACTGCTCTGTTGTATAACTGTCATTTAAAATACAACAAAAGGCATGTCCTTTGTAAATCATAATATTACACCACCACTTGGGATTTTTATTGCTTTCTACATCTTTAAGAATTAAACCAATTTATTGATGATTTATAAATAAAAGAATGTTAGGCTTTTGAGGGGGTTTTATCACACTATATCTTTAATCTGTTTTAACTCACAACTGCAAGCATACTATACTACAGAGAATTCAAAGTTCTGAGTATTCTCACTAATTGCACTGTTCCAGGGACAACTAAGCTTTATCTACCACGATCAATCCATGTACTTATATAACTTTGAAAGAATAATGAATAATTGGAGATATATATAGAGAGGTACATACAATACCTAGATATATTCTTTGTAAGAACTTTATGCATTTTAGAAAGAATGAAATTGTGTCAGTACACAGAGAACTGGCTGTTCACATTCGGTATCCATTCTAATCTACATCACATTTTGCTGGCAGAAGCAGCTAACTGTGTTCTGCTGAAACTGTACAGTCTGTAACTGCTTGCCAGCAAAGTTTCCTAGATGTTTTTTCACTTCAGTCTTCATACTCCAAGATTGTCAATACCAGTGTGATAATGATTTTACTCAAATCCATTGGCCTTATTAGAAGCTGCAGGCTACAGTTCGACTTAACCCAGTTCTTCTCTTGATAATGCAATTACTTCATGCAACTAAATACAGGAAGAGCCAACTTTACTTCATCTGAATGAAGATAACTAAGCTTATTCTGCATGATGATGCAGCCTAGCAGGGTTTGCAAACATAAATCCTTTATAACTCAATTTATACATAACCAGTTTAGTCTGATACAAAACAAAAAACCCAAGCAAACAAAGAAACTTTAAAAATGTTCAAAATGGGATTATGATTCTTAGTTCTTTGTACTCAACACACTCCTTAGTTTTCTTGTCAAAGAAAACTACAAACAGCAGGTGAAGCAGAAAATGAACATGCTAAGCACAAACAATTTACCTGGTGTTACAAAGGCAAATAATATATAGTATAAACACTGCTAGCATATTAGTAAGTGTTTCTGAATGGTAAATTAACCTAGGATACTCACTAGCACGAAAGTAGAGAAACAGAAATTCTTACACACATGAATGCATTTGTATATTCAAAATTCATCTGTGCAAACTAGGAACTTTCAAAAGATAGCTTAAGGAAAACACCTTAAAGACCTTTTGAAAAAGCTTTTAATTTTCAAATCCAATTGCACTACACCCTACAAAATACGTGCCCACAAATAAATGTTAAAACTATTGTTAATATAAAAAAATTACATGTAGACTATTTGGGTATACAAACTCTTGACCAATGTTAGCATAGAAATTCCTGAATATTTTAAGTTAGTATTTGGGAAGTTAAATATTAACTCCACTGGATTCTGCCTCCATGTTATTTTTTAAAAATCACTGCCATGTTCAGAACATTTCCTGAATCATTAGAGTAGTCCCATGAATTCTACTCCGATTTTTATTTTGCCATTTGTCAACCCTGGCAGTATTCAAGGCCAGGTTGGATGGGGCCTCAAGCAACCTGATCTGATGGTGTCCCTGTCCATGGCAAGGGGGACTGGGACTAGATGATCTTTGAGGCTCATTCCAACACCTTAACATTCTATAATTACTGATAATTTCCATTTTAAAAAAATCCTTAAAAATGTATATATAACTTCTAGTTATTTCTGCCACAAATTCATAAACTAGATTTGTTAACACAGAGAAGACAATCAGCAACAAGACTCCCAGTACACAGGCAAATAAACAAAAGTAAAACCATGTTGGAGCCAGCAGGAGACAAAGAACAACAGCAGCATTTCAATCCAGTAAGCAGAGAGTGATAAGATTATCAAATAAACTCAATTTTCAAACTTCTGATGATAACTTAATAGTGAGAAATTTGGAAACATTAGGTAGCAGAGTCTTTCTGCTTTCATTTTTCATTACTCGGAAAGAGACAAGAAAACTTCAAATGCAAACATCTAATTACAGGAGAAATTACTCCCATCTTAATTAAACACAACTCAAGGAATAGCATAAATAGCATAAAATTTGGCAGTCTTTCAGATCTAAAGATAGACAGACTCAGGAAAATCTAAAGAAATCGAAGTTGTGTTCAGGGATGAGAATGATTTAAAAGCTCTTACACCTGAAGAAGTTGGAGATATAGGATAAACTTATGTTTAATGGAATTTACTCTTTCAGAACATGTAGAAAATTTTGGCACAGCCAGAAGATGAAAGTCAACTATCTCAGATGATCAGAGTAACAAAATCAAGATGAGTTTGTTGAAAATTCATCAAAGACAATGATGACCAAGCCTGAAACTAGAAGTAACACACTGTATGTAAAAAACTGGTCTCACATTTCTAGCTGTTTAGTCTGCTGAGGATTATGACAGAAACAAAACGTCAGTTAGGCAATTTTCAGGCAAAAAAGATCCAGAAAATCCAAGAAAATGAATGCTTACAATTTCCCAAGAGCATCTCAACTCCAAAAGTCCCCCTGCTTGTAGTTCAAAGAAGGATTCTGCTGAGTCCCTAAAAAATTCAGTCTCTGACTTCATGAACTAAAATTTTCAGTAGATCAATACCTGCTGCTAATTTCATACTCAGTGAGAGTAATTTAACTCCTCAATGAGACTAAATGAAATAAAGTAAAAAATCCAAATATAAGCTATATTGTGAAATGTATACTCTTTTTTTAATGAAGAGAGTTTGACAGATCTGCAAGGTAACAACAAGATCAGAATTTAAAAATTCAGCAAAAGGCTCCATTTCAGAAGAATTCAATTAATTAGCAAAATAAGCATTCTACTAAATTGCAATAAAATTTAAAAGCTTTGCTTCTGAGGAAGAGTCAAATAAATATCCAAGCTCTCTTTGGATTAAAACGAAATTCTTCACTTTATTTGACTGAACTCTGAAAAGAGCAACCAAGCATAAACTAAAGATTACATGAAGTCATTTAATATAACTTAATATATTAACATATATTAAAGTACAAGAAATTAAAGCTAGGCTGCCCACTGTTTTATTTTGCACTCTATTGCATTGTTCCAACTGTGATTATATGGTACTGCTTCTGCTGGCATTTAATATCTTCTTGTTTTACTATTTCTTTTTCTCCTTCAGTAGTTTCTGTCTGTATTACTGTAGGTCACTCTTGAATTTTATTTCCCATGTGTGAAGAATACTGAAAACATACATTAAAGAGGAGCAATAACACAGATACTGTGTATACTTAAAATTCTTTCTCATAAATGTCTGAACTGTCAGCAGTTTTCCCATTTCCTTACCCACAATTTATGGTCAACAAACACCTCTGGTGTGATTACACAGAACTGAGGCAAACAAATGATTCCTTAAAAGCAAAAAGTAAATCCAGAATTATTCTCCAGATTTGCTCTTCAGAGCTGTTCCTTGCTTAAATTTCAGAAGAGAAGATACTGCCTTTCTGAAATAATGAAGTATATCTTTGTGATGAGTAACTGATTCCATTCATACAAAAGCTCTTCAAAACATTTGTTATAATTTTTATTAGTACTGAGTATTCACTGTTTTGATTAATCTTATACCAACAGGCACTTAAATTTATGTACCATCAAATGAGGTGCCGTGTAAACTAAGGTGAAAAGACCAGCCTGGTCTGGATATCCACAAACAATTTTCTGTCTTGCCAAACTGACAGAACAAGTGCCATTTCTTACTAATGAAGTGCTAAACAAGCTGAGGGAGCACAGCTCTTGGTCCCTGTCCAGGAGACAGCTCTCAGCCTGGCTCAAGAGGAAGAGTTTCAAAGCGAGGTTTATCAGGCCTGTTCTGTTGGGAGAAGACAACCATGAGCTAGACTCCAAGTGTGGGAATCAAAAAAAAATCACACATAAAGAATGAAAAAGAGCCAACATTTCAGTTCTCCTCGGTGATGAGGCATTACCTCCTGCTATGAAATCCAAAGTGCTGCCAAGACTCTTAACGTCCTGAAATGCAGTACTTCAGTTTCATTACATTTCATTACCATTCTGCTTAAGATCTCGAAAATAAAATCCAAAATAAAAAAATCAAGCAAAACACAATTACATGAAATAATTCCAAATCTATTCAGATGAGACAAAAGGGCTGTCAGATGCAGTGCAAAGCCAGAGGAAAGCTGGAGAAGAACTGTACTTCATTTGCTGTTATCCCTCCACAGGGTCAGCACCATGCCTAACATCCATGTTTCTGCAACCCACAGAAAATGAGAAAGGTTTATCTCTAAAATATCTTTACAAAAAAACTGAACTAAGAAAGAGTACTGCTTTTCTGTATGGCAACTGTAAATTATAACAGTAGAATTTTGTTGGTTATGTTCCCCGGTATTTCAATTAAACAGAGTGCCGTATTGCTGTGCAAAAAAGGGAGATGATTTAAGGCAAAACTTGAAATTTTAAAGTTGCTTCTATTTTATTTCATTCAATAAAGGATTATTTTCCAGCTATTTGAATGATTTTTTTGTACAGTAAAATAGAAAAAGAATTGTATAAAATTAATTTAGGAAGAACAGGGTCTATAAAAAGACTAACCTTGACAATTCTGTTTTGAGGACACTGTTGACCATGCATAAAAACCTCTATAAAAGCAACTTACAGGTATACAGAGAAAATACTAACATTTACAGATAGATTTTGCCAATGAATCTGCCTACCAATTCAGCAGGGTAACCATAGCGACTAAATGTTTTAGCTTAAACATCTTAAATGCACAGACAACAATTTGAATAATAATGCCATCAGTTAAGGCATTATACTTTTATCAAAGAAATGCGTCAAAAGAAAAATGACAATTAAAATGTTCTCTAAAAATCCATAAAAGCTGCTAGACCATTGCCCATGTACTTTACAGTTTAAAAAATGGGTCACGATTACTTTATCACTTTACATAAGCAAAATGCTTTCTGCTAAGCATTAAAAGGATGGTCAATATTTCTGCCCTTTGAACAAAACTTATTACCAATGGTAAATTGCCATATGAGCCAACACTGCTTTGTTTTCAATTTTTATTGCAAGAATGGAATATGAGCTGACGCAGTAACAACAAAAAAAATCAAAGCAAATCCACAGGACATGACTCGTGTAGCCACAACAGAAATCTGAAAAAAAGTGTGTGTAGGAATGAAACACTGACTGCTGTAACACCCAGCTTCACAGACCACCACTAACCATGTAACTCCTTGCTGCTATTTGACCAGTAAGGTAGGTACTGCAGATGAAGATTACTCTGATTAGTTTTTATTTTCATTAAGGTTGTGAGATACTAGGGAAAACATAAAATGATAAATGGGCAAAAGAGAGGAACATGGATGACTAGAACAGATCATCAGTATACACTATAAATAGACTGAAAAGTTACAACAAAATAATTTGTGGATGCTACAAGCAGAAAATAGGTTGCAGCCATACATATTGAGCCATTATTGCCAGCTGGTAATTTGTATGAAGTACTGAGGGACAGAAGATGAATTAAATGTATTTTACGTGGAACAAAGATATAAGCCACACAGGAATGGTGCAAGTTAACAGAAATAAAGCTTTTTTTTTTTCAAAATACTTTCCCACTATGTCAGTTTACAGAAAACTCAGGTATAACTTTGAGGAAGGAATACGAAAGAGATTTGCAGAGAGCCATTTTTCAGAAAAAGGGCAAGAAAGGTGGTACTTCTGACATTTGATCTTGAATTTCTGTAAACTTTTCAGAAGAAATATTAGTCACCATTGAAGGCACAAGAAAAAGGTGACTAGAATCAAATGGCTTTCCCCACAATACACCAAAACCAGATAAAGACCTGACTGTAGAAAGATGAGTGAGACACTCATAGAATTCTAATCTTCTGAGTCTGAAAGTAGCAAAAAAAATACAAGTCTTCCTCAAAAGGTGCAAGGATTAAGTTACTCTCAGATAGTCTCTTTGTGCCTCCCAATTTTTTAATTTCAAAATAAGAAGGAGTGGATAGCAGAAATCTAGTCATACAGCTGACTGAAAGCCTGATCCACTTAGCTCTCTACCTTTTTCCAAACCTAGGAAAAATGTCTTGCACAAGGAAGGATTAAATCTGCTCTGTGCCTGTGAACTTGTCCAAGGCTTGAGGAGATAAAGGGCCATGTGTGGTCTGACACAAATTCTGGCAGTACAGCTCAGAGACCTGAATGCTGCTCTATACTGACAGAAAACATGGCTCTTTGGATCCCAATGATTTTGATCACAATAACCTGATATCATCTTGTCTTAACCTTCTGGACATATTTAAAAAAAAAAGAGAATTGGACAAAAGATGTTTAACAGGCAATTGACTCAGAAATGGGGAATAAAGGACTCAGGACCAGACAAGTTCTGGAAGGGCAAGTTTCTATTTCTGTTAGTGTCTAATGCAAAACAAGTTGACCATGAATTTGAAATCCCCAGGCCCATTACAGACTTTTATAATCTCCCCTCAGATTTTCCTTTTACAGTAGTCTGGCATAGGAATTATCAAACAACTGACATAAAAGGGAAGTGAGATCCATAAAGAACCAAATTTCTGTACTAATTTGTCATTAGAGGCACAAATATCTGAAGTCTGTGAACTGCAAAGAATTTCAGGAAAACAAAGCTGTACTGGTAGTGGCTCTGGTCTGTTATGTAAGCCAGGAAAACCTCTTTATGGAAATAAATGTGTTCAAAGTCAGGAGACATGAAATAATACCCCCTCGCCGAAGTGAAGGTATCATCACCACCAATGTTATCATCCTGAAATTGTATCAGCAATTAAAGATTAAAGCAATTAATTAGCTTCTTAAAGAGATGCCTCTATCCTCCACACCTATTAGGACTAGCTCCATGAAATCTGGATCCTCCACTCCAAGAGGAAAGGCTCTGTAAATGGTAAAGGTAAATGAAGGTCTCCCTCCCAACAAAGCCCATTCTCCTGGCAAGAGCCTTTGAAAAGAGGTGGGGAAGAAGGAATAGGAATAGGCTATGAAGAGTGATTGCTGTAACCAGGGTATTCAACTATGCAGGACAACATGGATTCTGATGAACTGTAAACAGCCTGAATCCAAACAAAAAGGGGACAAAAGGAACAGACTTAGGAGGAAGGATTCATAGCTCTTACCACTCCTGGAGAAGTACTGGCATGACTACCATAAGGAATGAAGAAATGTGTGCAAGGATGTTTTGAGGATAATTAGTCAAATTATTCAGAAAGAGAAGCCAAAGTTGTAGCATTTCAGATCTGCAATTTGGCTCCTGTCAAAATGCTAATGTGAAGCTTCCTGATTATGTCAGTGTGCACACAGTTTCCAAGAGACTGAAATACTTGGTCACTATTAGCTCAGATCCAGTCTCCCTCCAGCGAACTGTCTTCAATTGTGGGTTGTAGTTCATGGGCCATTCAGAGCTGTATGGCCAAAACAATCTTCTTCAGAAAATAAACCACAACATAGTATGTTACCTAGCCTCCTACAACTTGAAAGAAAAAAATTACCAAAATAGGGACTTCATTTGTCCTAATCTTCCAAGCATGAAATCCATCTACTATTAGATATTGGACTTCATAGAGCAGAGCCTGGTAATCTGCTATTCTTATTTCAAGGGTGGGGAGGAGAGGGGAAGAAAGTTATTTTTCCCCCTCTACAACCAAATGTTTAAATGCCTTGCCAAAAGAAGCAGAGTGAGACTGTTTAAAAAGAACCACAGCAACAAAAATAGGAGTGAGTGGAGGGTGAGTAAAAAGGAAAATCCAAACCACCTGCTGATTCTTGGTAGCATCTGTCACCGTACAAGAAGTGGGAGAACATGAAGGTAATGCTTGCCAAAGTACTTGAGCTGGAAGCAGTATGGCATCATTCATCGATCTGGTTGTATCAGCTAGCACAGATCATACAGAATATCAATCACAAACAGAACAAAATTTTGGGAAACCTTCACAGAAATTCACTCAACTGTCCTTTGCAGCAATGCTTTAAGATTTTGTAGGAGTTGATATAAATGTTCTTCCTAAAATGAAAAGCAGAAGCAGGTTTTATTCATGTCACTAAGATGTTCAAGAGCAAAAGGTCACTTGCACATTTGGTAGGGATGTAGGTAGGGAATATGGCAGTGTCCTGAGGTGACATCTTTGGGGGGAAGATGAAGGGGAGTTGCAGAGGCAAAAGTTCCTTTTTATCATAAGTTAAGCCTGCTTACTGGGGAATTACATGATGGAGACCTGATCTGCCCAAGAGATTGTGCATTTCCTGTAACAGGATTTCTCAGGTAAGAGACTAAATACAAAAGATAAATCCTTCCTAGTGGAGGGTGGATAAGGAGGAAGAGGTAATAATCCCATAAATCAAGGGTGTTTTCAAGGTTACCGAGAAACTCCTCAGTCATGTCTTTTGGTCTTGATGAGTAAAAATTTATGTCTGATTCACTCCTTTTAAAGGGAAGTAAGTAACTGGGTACCAGCATGGATACAGACTAGAAATGCCATTGCTTCCTACAACTTGTATAGAGACAATAGACAAAAAGACATATCAGTAAAGACAGAAACTCTAATGGAGCTCCAGCCTCAAATTGAGGGAAACAGTGAGTTGGGGCAGACCCTAAAATATCACAAAGGTCATAATGAAATCTGGTGACAAAGGAACTGAAAAAAAAAAAGCTCAGAACACTGTGTTTATTTCGTGATGGGGCAGACACATTCCATTTTTCCTTCAGCTATTGCAAATGTTCCCTCTTTACTGCCAGAACAGACAGCACAATCAAAAACCATGTATCTCAAGTACCTCTCTGTGTGTGAAGAATCAAAGCATCAGGCAGGATATCGAAAGTTTTTCTCTTTGTTATGAACAGACCTAGAGAGTGACACAGACTTCTTCTCCCTGGACAACAGTGGAAATTTGGTTTCTTGAATTCGAGACTTGGGAAAAGGATCAAAGATGAATTTTTAATATTTTGTTGGGAGCAGCTTTCTTAATCAGTACTTGAAGTCTCAATACACAGAACACTCAGAGGGAATAAAAGCTTCATCCAGACACAACAGGAAGCTGATATTTTCATCTCAGGGAGCATAAAGCCAAAACTTTTGTTCTGAATTCCTAAGTGTGGAAACTACATCGTCCCAGCACAACCAAAATTGGAGCTCATAAGAAGAAAGGATATTTAAACTACCTGAAAACATTTTTAAAATAACAGATAATCAAACAGATTATGAAATGGTCCAGATGAATCTTCAATAAAAAGCAGTTAAACATAAGGAACTATGGTGCAGACACAGGAGGAACTGAAAGCTAGGTGACAGGTTATACTCTATTGCTTATAAAATGCTCACAAGTCCAATAGGTTGATTTGGCAAACAAGTTTTGCACAGCTCTACACTCAAAATATGCAGAAAAGCACTTGATGGTGAATACAGGATGCTAATGTGCAAACACAGAATTCATTATTTCACCTCTAACTTATGCCTTTTGATTTCTTCAAAACTTAATCCCATACCAGCTACCTACAATTCTTAAAGAGGTGAACAGAAGGACTTCATGGGCAATAATTTTAATATATACACATACACAGGGATAGATCACACATATTATTATGCAATTATATATTATTCAAACATGTATCTATAAAGTACTACATTCATCTTAATATTTCTCAACAAAAAGTCTCCTCTTTGAAGTGCTACCATAATTTCCAGAAACTGTATTCTCATACCTTTGCATAAGCAGTTGTCTTGATAAACCACTGCTTGAGGTATTTCTGTTCCACTTTTGCTCCTGAACGCCATGAGCATCCATTGTCATCCACCTGTTCATTAGCTAGAACAGTCTGATCCACTGGATCCCAGTTAACCAAGGCCTAAAAAAAAGTTGCAAGAAGAAATACTTTCAGTGGTTAGTTAAAAACCAGAGTTTTACTTTACAGATGGCAAATGAATTATCCAGAAGTATACCTTGAAAGTTTACCTCAGTTTTCTATATTTTTAAAACATCCATTTGAATCAGCAACATGGATTCAGCTGGAAAAGTTTTGAACATTCATCTTCTCAGAACTCAAAAGACCCAAAAATGCAGTTGGCAAGGTTTGTCTAGCCTGATCATGCTAGCAGGCTGACACTTGACTGCTTGGCTGTAATATATAGGGAAGTGTTCCAATTGACTGTACTGCAAATAACATAGTCTGATGCTTAAAAGTTCTTCACTACTAATCCAAAAGTGTTGAGTCAGACTGAGGGGGAGGAGTAAACAAGGATGTCCAACTCAAGAGGACAGAATCACAAAGAATTATTACAGTGGTCAACCATATTTTAAGTGAAAGAGTTGATATTATTTGTATGTAACTCCTGTCAAGTGTATGAATCACTTTTGGAATCCTCTTTCCGTATCAATACAAATGCATTAAGTGAAAATCTGTAAAGTGAAATTAATGTTGGTGTGCAACTCCACAAACCTTGTATATTGAGCATCTGAGTCAACTGAAATACAAGACATAACACACTGGGAAAGGAGCAAAAATCAAACTCACCCGCCCCCAGTGTTGAACAATTTAACTGGTCACTTATCAAAAAGGATATAAGATCACAAAAAAGTCCTATCTAAAAGTGGCTTTAAATGCTATATTTTGACTTGAAAAAATATACAGAAAGAAAAAAAAAAATCAAAACAATAGAATAATCTATTATATTGAATATTATTTAGTATTTAAGCTAAATCAGCCTGACTGAAAAACAGTAGCTATAGTTCCATAGAGATTTAATACATGAAACATTTTTTTTTAAATTTGAAATTACTTCTTTGGGTATGGGGAGGACTTGTATCTCAATCAAAAATTAGTAACTGTGCTTATATTGTACTTTATATTTTATCTATCATTGATCACTTTCCCACCTGTTTCCAAACAGCTAATATTGCTTCATTTTAAATATGCTACATATTCTTACAAATAATAAATACTACAATCACTTTACAAATTTTATAATGTGGAGAGCTAAAAGAAAGATGCAGGGATCTTCTTGCTTAGAAATACTGCTCACAACTGTGTGAGCACAAAGTTTAATTTATATAAAATTTATTATCATTAAATGAATGAAAGCTATTGATAAATTGAAACTTGCCTTCAAATGAAGCTTCTGTTAATTCAGACTTGAATTTAAACTTTTTACTTTTTGCCTACTTTTTATCTGTTACCAATCAATAATACCACACCAGATTTTATAAAAGGCTTATAAAAATTCATTGGGAAATTAAAAGAAACCAATGTATTCCACTATTACAAACCTATTTTCCAGAATTCCAGAAAACATAGCTTCTTCAGTAATAATGTAGCACATTATGAATGTGGCTCTAAAGTAATGATCTTTTAATTTATAAAGTTCTGAAAAAAGGCCTCACAAAGTTAAAATTACACATGAAGAGAGATAAATCACACAATATTGAGAAGTAATAAAATGCCAGTTGCATAAAGCAGTATTAGCACAAGCTTGCATTAAACTGGTTGTGACTCAAAGTTGAGAAAAACTACCGTTTCTATTTTGATGATATCATATCAAATTTATGGTGAAAATTTTGGAATGTAACTGAAATGATTACGTAATAATTTAGCATAACAAATCTTCCTGTAACAACTCACAAGGCTATATCTAAATAAATCCTGCAAAACATAAAGCAAATATGCATTTAAAAACCATTAGCTGAAAGGTCTTGTCTTTGAATTTTTTAAGTTACTTTCCTTCCATCTCACACAGACTTTTGACAATCTCTAGAACCTGGCTAATAAATTAAATCTTTACTTCCTGCTTGTACCTCACAAAGGCAACTTCTTGACAATGACAGTCTGTGAAATGATGACCCCAGGAAGCTGCTAAAAGTCACCCACACAAAGACAGCACAGTGCAGGAGTGTTCAGAGCACACCAATTATCTCGCTCTCCTCACTATGCCAATGTAGACCATATGCTTTTAAGACAGGATTCATTTTGTCTAACTTCAGGTCTCAAAAGTGTAAGTATCTATCTTCAGGCTTGCTGTCTCTGGGTCCACTATGGAGCACAGGTATCTGATCAAAGTAACAGAGTCAGGGCAGGTATTAACCTCAGTGAGACACTCACATCTGGCCAGGTCAACAACCTCTACAGTTTACTGACTAGACGAGTACTGCAGGAAAAAGGGAGGATTTTGCTACAATGAATAAAGGTGCCCTCTGTGGATGCTGCAGCACTCAGACAGACATTGTTAATCCTCCATAATTGCAGATCCTGGACATACTGAGCCTGTGTCTCCCTGCCAGGGTAATTTCTGGTCAGACACACACACTCCTGGAACACAGCATTAACCAGGCTAACACTCTGCTTGCCTTATTCTTATTGTCACTCTAAAGCCATGAATTATCTCTTGTACCCAAAATGAAACTGTAATACAGGAGACTTCAAGCTGTTCTTAATACATATTGCAGATACACTGACAACATGAGACAAATATATGCTTTAAGTATATATGATTGTTCAAAGAGACCCAGGGTTATGGGCTCTCTCTGCCATCTGTTTCCTGCCAAAAAGCAACTGGTTCATATCCACCAGAGATTACATCCCCTACAGGTTGACAGATGCTGACTTAAGTCCTCAAACTGATCCTTGACTTGAAAGCAGATGGAAGTTGGAAGTAGATTCAATCACTGGTATCCAAACACGTCCAGGATCCCACAGTACTTGGAGTCAGAATGCAAAATTTATTTTGTATATCATCCCTGCTTTGAATGAAGCAGCAAGCTTGTACTTTTCAGATTCACCTGGGTTCATTTGTCAAACAAACAAATTCACAGATAAAAACAGGTTTGTTATAACAAAGCAAAGGGATTACATTTTTTTATTACAAGAAAAAAATAATTACAGAAGAAAAAAAGCCAAAACCCTAAATCCCAATCCAGCATGCTGGTATATATCAGACATTGAGGTGTTTTGCTGGTTGTCATTTAAGATCTCTGAATACAAATGCAAATAGGAGAAATAGCTCAGTAACACCCTGCCATCCTAAATGCTACCTTTCACCATCAATCTCTTTTTCCAGATTCAGAGAATAATTGAAGTACGTCCTAATTATATCCTATGGGGTTTCCTGGTTTCTACAGAATACAAATGAAATATCAAAGCATATTTAGGAAATCTTAATTTCCACTTTAACTTAGAAAAATTTACTGAATTGCTGCTTTGTTAAAGTGCAGCTGTTCAGGCATTTTGGAACTGTGTTGCCTTGACTATACAGAGAGTTCTCCGGACTGCTCATTCAACATCTTTGTTTCATCTTGTGTTTTAGAAAAAACTGAAACCTTCTCTTTTCAGATACATGTTATTTACAAAATATTATGATTTCTTAATGTAGTGGTAACAGATGAACAGCTGTGATAGTCTTATGACACCTAATACTTCTTTAATAATTTGGAGTTCACAAATAGGGTTCAGGAATAGGATGGTTATGCACCTAATCTCCAATCATCCTATACAAAACCATAAATTCTAAGTAATGTTATACAGGTAGATAATCTCACTGCTGAAGAGACTCCTAATGACCACCATGCCATATATTTCCACAAGGGATAATAAAATCTAGAAAATTCAATATTAAAGCCAGGAAATAAAAAACTAAAAGCTATATTCTGATCCTGCACTTCAATGTAAATCTCTGACAATAAACACTTCTGACTTGACTTGCTACAATGGCCATTCATGTTAGTTAGCTATAAACTATAACATAGACAATTTATACATAGAAAATTCTGTTATATATAAAATTAACTCTATTTTAGAATGATTTAAACCTAACAGAACACAATCACTTTGTGACTTTGAATGGACAATCCAGAAATGTGCCACTGACACGAGTGATCTAAATTAGTGTAGCAGCAAAATACTGAAGGTCAAGATTGGTACCTACCTCTTTTTGATACACTATCCCAGCTTCAAAAAGCTTAAGAAAGAGATATTGTGTCCATTTGTAGTACTCTGGTAAGCAAGTGGTTACCTCCTGTAGAAATGAAATAAAAATTTCTGAAACTATTCTTAGAATTTTCCTACACTGTTTTAACTTAAACAATTAACCCAGGAGTGTATAATATATTCCACAGAGTAACATTTATGCATGCATTCATGTAAAAACCCTTTTATTTGTATAATGCTTACAAATGAGTGACATTCACCTATACACACAAAACCAGAGAACATGGGCTTTGTGCAGGTTTAATGCAGAAGGAAAAGTTTCCCTGCTAACACGGGATATAAACCTCTGTAAAATTAAAGCCGATAGATATAAGAACAGAAGATGTATGGAAGGGATCACAGCTGCCTGATTAAGGAAACAGCAAAACGAGAAAAAAAAAGGTAGACTTCTCTCAAAGAAGCCTCCTAGCCAGGCTGCCTTTCCCAGTGTTGCTCAGCAATGAGAAGCAGGAGCAGAGGCTGTCGATGCTCAGAGGCAGCAGGGAGCTGGCTGATGTGAGGCAGGCAGAGCGAGGAGCTCACAGCCGAAACTGTGGGTGCAGGAGGACAGCAGAACAGTGCCGAGGAGCCCAGGCTGTTGGCACACAGACCGTGCGGGGCACACAGGATGGAACGCAGGGTAACATTCTGAACTTCAAGATGAAAGACTCGGGAAGGAGCTCTCACATTCAAAGGTCAAATAAGCAACCGTTCCAAAAGGCAAGGGAGCCCAAGTTAGGAGGATGCTCTAGGTTAAAGCATGGAAAAAATGAGCCATAAAAGTCACAAATGAGAAGGACGGTTATGAAGGAAATAAAGACTGATAAAAATAAAAGACAACATAAGAAGGAGGAATGGGAGTTAAGAGAACAGCAAGCAACAATATAATGGATAGCTTTTTTAAAACTCAAATACATTGGCTAAGTTTTTAGTGAACTCTGGTAATTAAAAAAACAAGCTGCTTACCAACTGCTTATGAAGCTTCATATTTTAAATGTTTGTTCGTAAAAAACCTAACTTAAAATAAGCATCTTAATATGCAATGACAACTAGACTCCCTGTCTTCTCAACACAAACACAGGTTTCACAGTTGCAATGGAAACCCACATACCTGCTTGAACTGGAACATGGCCTCTACATCGAACTTCAAATTAATATGAACATGTCTTGATTTCAAACTTACTGATAAAAAGTAAGCCACTGATCAAATTTATTCCATTTGGAGTAGTTACCAAGCATCAGAAATAGCTCCAAATGTGAAATGTCTTTCACGTGGCCTTTCCCGTCATCCTGGCTTCCCACTACACACAACTCCTGCAGTATCATCTGCTACTCAAATGACATCTGAAATGCTCTAGCAGAAATTTTTTTATTGTTTTTCTGCAACTTTATATTCTAGTTGCTTTGAACTTTATATTCCAGTGCTGAAGCATTGCTTTCAACAATTAATATGACCTTTGAATAAATGTGCCTCAAAAGTGTGTATAAGAGACTTTCAAGATCAAAAAAAGACATTTAATGGCAAGTTTTCAACTCAGCATGTGAAGACCTAGTAATGAAAAACAGTTGCTTGATTAAAACCCTTTGCTCTGCACTGAAAAAAAACCCACTTGATAAAAATGTGATTTCCATCTCTGCAACTAAGCCCATTTAATAGTTTCCCCCTCCCAGCTTCTTCACACAGTGACAACAGTCCTTGAGCCAGCGTGATGCCACTACTGGCAACAGAGTTTCATCACTGGAGTATCAGACACACAAAAGAAGAGATGCAATCCCTTTCAGGACAATATAAGATTACGTGAGCAATAGGCAAATAGGCAGGACAACAAAAGTGAGCTGCCAAATAAAAATAGAAAAGTGAATCAAGATCTGTCCTTTTGGCCCTGAAGGGCAGATGTGTGTCAACTGAAACAAAAGATTACATTTCCCAACCTAAACAAGCATGTTACAAGCCACACAAACTTGAGCTACAAGATACAAGCAAACTCCTGGGAACAGAATCCCATGTACATTCTCTCTCGCAAGGAGTAAATAGACATTTCTTTGAAAGAGACTCAGTAGACTGTATCACTGAAAAAAAAAATCTGCTTCATGGTCACTGAGATGCAAAAAGATCACTCAAGCTCAGAATTTAACTTTATAACCATGAAGGTTTGAGTAACATTTCAAGTTAATGAAGAAAGAGAAATTACATCACTACCAAGTGAAATAAGCTGCTGAAGACAAGCCAGTAAACTCTTGCCAATCTTGAAATGTGTTTTGGTGTTTTTTTCCCCTATCATTTAGCACAGTAAGATTTACTGTTATAAATAATTTTCTGTGTATTCCAGTTACTGACCTTGATTAAATGAATGATGTCTGCTAATAAGTTTCCATTAGGCTGCCATCATGCTTAAATTAAGGTGAATGTTAACATACCCATTTATACTCTTTTAGCATGACAAAGATCCTCAGAACATGAACAGAACTATCTTAACTCAGAAATACACAAAGGAGTTTATAAAAGGGTTTGAAAAATAGCCTGCTGGAGCCATTCCACCCTGCCAAAAACCGTACATTTCTGCTTCTCATTTTCAATCTGAGCACTGGCATAACAACATACATATAGAACCTCATATCATAAAGCAGTACAGTGAATATATACAACAGGACATTACCATACTTTCCACAAAAATAAAATACCTACTAAAAATTGGAACTCTTCTAAAAATATGTTATGATGCTGCTGAGCTGTCCACTGCATGTGCTCTTCAGTGCTCTGTGAGAGATTTAGTGATCACCCATCACCTCAGCATTTCAGAAGGTAATATGAAATGGGAGGGAAAGCATCTCCCTCTTCCCCCCATCCATTTCGCCTTTTACTTTTGTTAGCTTTAAACAGACACTCTCACCAAAATGCATCTTTGTCATTGGTTACTGTTACCGCTCCTTATTCCTACAGGAATGACACTCGTTAAAAGAATTCATTACAGCAATTAAAATAAATCACCTGTACAGGTGGTTTGCTTTGAAAAGAGCAGATACTGGCAAGGCATAGGAAAGACTCCTATCCTCATCAAAAATTACCTTGCTTAATGCATTTATTGCAGCAAATACCACAATACCATACCAGAGGGGTTGGTAACTTGTTTATTTTTGCAAATAAATTCTGAGTTACAGACTAAATGGTAGCATTGCAATCTGGATTTGATGTCACTGCAACCTGGGAATCAATGGGTCCATGTAAAGATTGAAAAACCATTCACTATTATAAAATCTGATTTAAAGAGTTCCTTTCAACTACCAAAAATAAGAGTAACCAATAGTAAAAATCCTGCATAAAAAAACCCACAAAAAACAACAACTCGATCTGGATGAAAGATTTTGGTGTCTAATAAAAGAAAAACTAATTTTCAAATGCCTTGTTTTAATACATTATTTGTTCTAAACCTGCTCCTTTCTTACAATTTTCTATTATGAGTTTCTGACCTTATCACTCATTTTTGCTTGCATTTTTAAGAAGAAGGTTACAACTTCAAGCTACTTCTCTGGCTATTTTTTAAAAAATAAAAGTAATATTTATAGGCTGCATGAAAAGATTTATTTTTTCCTAAGATCCACCAGGCTTTATGAATAACACATTCAAGAGATAAGCAATTTCCTAGTTTATTAGTAATAAATTAATACTTAGTCTTATGCTGTCCTGAAGACAGGCACGTCGCACCTCTTTAAGGGGATATAAGAAAAAGTCTGGATGGATTTTTTTCAAAATCTATTTGGGAAGATAAAACATTCTTTAATCAATTATCTGCCTATTTTGGTTTTCAAGGGCATGCACCACCTCATCTAGAAGTATAATTATTTGATTTTCAGAGGTTTAGAGCTACACCAACCTACATTTCTAAATTAATTTGAATATTTGTATTTCAAAGGCCTTTAGTTTTATGCTTTATTAGCTACAAATAGAAATGTCATACAGTGCCTACATTTTGGAGCATGAATATATTTTCTGAAAAAAAAAAGTAGCCTTGTATCAACAGTTCCTTTTTTCTAAAAATTTAATTATAAGTAGGATCACTGATTATTAATGGTACATGGAAAAGAAGAAAATTTCATAGGTAATGTTCTATCTACGGTAGATTTTGTGCATGCTCAGGCAGTACACACAAATGACAACTTCAAAACTGAACAGAAAATTATCTGCACAAAGAAAATCTACCAAAGATTTAATTTTTTTAATGTACAGAGCAGACGGGGAACATTAGTCTCATGCAAAAAATATGTCACTTGGAACGCAGAAATTGAAATTACTAAAAAACCTTCAGAGAACGAGCTACTTTCTAGGAGAAAGTTACAGATTGATAATAACAGTGGTGAACTGATGGCTTACTGGGAACATGCACTCGGTCTGATGACAGTCCTGAACAAAATAAAGGAAAAATGTTATATGCTCTTCATCTTTTGTTGCCGATGATACGAATCATTGAAAATTATATTGCCTAATTCCCCTGAAAATCATGTTTAAAAGAAGTGACAGGCAGTTTGCTATGCTGTCTGGGTTGGTATTTTCGAAAAATCTGATCATAAGGAATGCTCAGATTATAGCTATCCTAAAACCAAAACATAATGTTGGGTATTTTTTAATTTACCACGTGTTTTTAATGTCTCTTAGAGACATTTCCTCCATGCTCAAACTTCAGCTTTTCAACCTTCCATCCGAGAAACATAAATGTTCAGAATAGAAATGTTCTCTCACTTACAGATTTTTAAAAAATCTCTCCCCAAAATCACACAATTTTCAAAGTGATTTACAAATATAATACTTCTAACTTGAGGTACTTAAAAAAATACCTCCATGTTTCAGGTAAAAAAATCAGATAATCATTAGGATTTAAAACTACTCAAAGGTAAAATACTCACAGAGTTATTTTATGCATTTAATTTCATTTTTCATTTGCTTAGATTTTCTGTTTAGGAGAGCAATTTTAAAGTGTCTTTGTAACCTGACTGCAATAATCTAATTAGCTTTTAATTATGTCTTATTTATGATATCTTACTAGATAAGTAAGTTCACTGGCAGCTACAACACAGAAATACCTGCACATTTTGATTTATAAGACAGAGAGAACAATGAAAAAAAAAACCCACAGAAAAATAAAAGGAAGTTTCTTGTGTTGCAGGTGCACTGGGGTTTGTTCATAATAATTTTATCAAGCAATGAGATTTAACTAGTCTTCATATTCGTGGACACAAATTTCTTGATCACCAGACGTGACTATATAAGCAGGCAGATTCTTTAGGACAGCTACATGTACTAGGTACTCAAAATGTTTTTTTTTTTGTTTTGTTTTTCCACTTCTCTTTTCCCTTACCATATGTAAAAGGTAAAGTTCACGTAAGTTTCCTTCCCATCATCTAAGCATATACTCTAACCTGGCCACAGAGGACAGAGACAGCTACTATAAAAGGTTCACACTTTAAAAAGGCAATTCATCACACACCAAAATAAGGATCTAAGTTAGGGGAATGGATTCCCTCCAGCATTATTTGGTAAGTACTATGCAGTAGCATAATAAAGGGGCAGATTTAGGCAACACCAATGAAACTAAATTTAAAACAGGCCCCTGTTTTGTGTAATGGTCTTAGTTAATTAGACCAACCCATATAAAATCTGTTTTTCTTGGATTGTACATAGGAGTCACTAATACTAGTGGTTTTTTTGCAGTGTCACAGTATTTTGTAAGCCACTGATTTAGAGCCATACAAGTATAGAATACTATAAAAAAATACTCCTTACCTCAAATAGCTCACTTTTAAGATAAGCACTTGCACAGCACAATGCTTTTCTGTGCAAAGATGCTTGAGTTAGCCCAGAAGCAGTACAGCTGAGGCAGTAAGATGCTCTGCCCAGCCTAATGAGCCCTGCAGAGAAGCAGGCTTTATCAGCCTGTAAAACACCCTGCTACAGCTTAGCCCTTCCACTTCCACAGGTTGTTCTTTCAGGGCCAGCTCAAATATCTGTGCATTTGGAGGTCACATAGCATTTTGGACATCATGAATTTTTTGCAATTAATAAACATATCTGTTTCTGCTACCATTCAGGTTACTCTTACTCCAATTAGTATTACTCTTACTCCAATTAGTATAGCAGGCTTTCCACATAAAACAAAACTTAACTCATAAGCTAAGGAGCGAAAACTCTAAAATGTGTTGTGTTTCAAGGAACATTTTTCAGCTGTTTTAAAATCTTACTTTTCAAAAACACCGACTATGTGTCCCTAGAGCATTCTAAAGCATTTCAATCACACAGCAGTTCAAATGGAGTTAGTAACTGAGTATCAAAGCCCTTTCCACAAGCATTCAGAGACTTCTGAAAGTTCATTATCAAAACACAGTTTACTAGTAAAGTGAAGGAAACTCTCAAAGAATAGACACAGAGATGACAAATGATTTTTCCCTGTGAACTTATACTTCTTGCCATGGTTTTCAGTACTGCCAATTCTCCATCTGTTCTTCAGGACAGAAGGGCCAAACAGAAGTTTAGAGACAAGAGATTAATTTTCTCAACTTTCCTGAAATGCTTGCATGACTGAGCTTGTGTGTGTGCACACATGTGTGTTCCATAACACAGCCTACACACAGGATTCCACTGTTTTCAAGTATTGCTGCACTACACATACAGACAACCCTTGAGATACCAACAGCTTTAAACATTAGATGTCAAGAACGTGTGCAGTGAAGCTTCGGTAACAAATATTTTATTTTCAGAGCAACTTTTTTGGCTACTAAGAAAACTTAAATCTTATTTTAAAGGCTCATACTGAAAAATACTTCCATATACGAGACATGACGAAATGGTTTTTTAGATGCAAGACATACAAATAAACAACTTCACCTTCATGATTAAAGAAAACAGATGGCATGTCTCAGACTGTCAGAAAACTAATGCTTTTCCTTTTCAGATCTACAATACTGCTATAAAAATCCAAGATTAACATCTCCATCACTCTATTCAAAATCACATTAAGGTGATAAGCAACAGCTATTGCTGACAATACAAAGGTAGTGACTGACTCTGATTCACTGGTAAATGCAATAGCCTCATGTTTGCTTCAAACTCTAATTTCTTTTTTATCTGGAAAATTACATAAGCTTATGTCTGATCATGTTTGGTAAGTTTTTTAAGGTGAACACCTGATTCTCAAGCATTGGTGTTTTAAATAAAATTTCTGGTTTCCAAAATGATCCTGATATGAACATCTATGAAAATGCAGCTTATACTTCAAAATTTGGAATAACATAAACGAGCCATCATTCCAATTTACTATCTTTAAACCCTGGACATACGCATTGAAAACAGCACTCCTCAAAAAACACATACCTTAGCACAAAGGCATTGCTGTTTCATAAATATCTGTTTATTGCCTCATTTCTAATACAGAAAATTGATACTTCAAAGAGACGAAAAAGCAAATACAAACCAGAAATTACTTTAAAGATTCTCCTACACATTGATATTATCAGATGATATCAGCACATCAAAAATTAGGGAAATCTGATAAAAAGCTCAATTTTACAGTTTAACAACTTAAACTGGTCACTGCCAAAGATGCCTGTATTGTCATAAATAAAATGGTGAAATTCCATATGTCTCAATGCTCCATCATACAATAAAATAAGCAGTATCCACTTTAAAAAGAAAATCTTACCCTTTCCCATGTGAAAGACAGACCTAGTGCATCAAACTGTTTCCTCATGTGTTGAATATTCCTGCAAAATAATGATAACAAATTAAAAATTATTAGCTTAAGATATTTCTAACACGTGATCATATAAAAAATCTGGTGATTCTAGAGTTCTGAGAAATCAAACGCACTAGTTAACCTGTAAATGTTATGATCTCACTAGCAGTAAAACTCAGAAGTTCTGTCAGAATACTCAATAATTTCAGAAGTCCCTAATGTATTCCACGGTCCCATTTCCATGGCTATGTATACGAGTCAATACATTATTTTCTCTAGATTTGAATGCAACTTAAAAGTAAATATGACACTGCAGTTTGAAGGAAGAATTACTCAAGCATCCCTTCTTCCTATTTTTAATTATCTGTACTGCAGTTGAGTCAAAGGGCCCTCTTAAATCTCAATGCAGTAGGAGACATTTCCACTATCAGTTTAATCCTGCTCTATTCTGGCAATGCTATCCTGCCTGTATTTTGCTGTGGCTGTGGTGATTGTGTGGTGGTAGAATAACCTGAATCAGCTTACCCATTCAGCTGAAGATATGCCCTACAAAAATTCTCCAAAAAAACCCCCTAACTTTTTTTTTTCCTCTGATCAACAGGCTGATCAAACCAAGAATGTGGCCCACAAAACCAGCTGAGCCAGTGCAAAGGAGGTGGTGGGAACATGTATCCTGGGAGGTGATGAGGAACTACAAAACTTCTGGTGACAGCATCACCATAGATAAACATTAATCAACTATGACACTGTCAAGTTAGATGCTGCCCTGGAGTGGATTTCATTACAAATGTAAAGTAAGATACATCAGGATATACAGTGAAGCCCTAGTTTGAAACTGTACTAAATACCCTTTACTAAAATACCCACAATTACACAATATTAATTAGTGACCTGGTGGGAATTCATTCACATACTGTAAAATGGATTGAAAGTTCTTAGGGACTTTTACTAAAATACATTCTAGATAAAGTAGTATCTATCCTATCTGAGTGACTAAGTTGACAGTCATGAAACCAAGCATTTATTTCTGATCCAGAAAAAACTTGCAGTGCTGAATAACTGAGTACTGCAAGTATTTAATGATATAATATTTTATTTGGAAAAGTATCAAGAATCTCAAGATGGGACCAGAGCCATGAAAAAAATCCAAAGAAACAGAATTATCAAATAAGGAAATGGATCAAGGTCTATAAAGATAGCACAGATAGATTACTGCATGCAGAGTACAACAAACAACTTCACTTCAGAATATTGGTTTCCAAGTAATTTTTAGAAGCTGTTTACTTGTATAACTTTTTACTAGTTTTAAAGAGTATCAGGAGAACACAACACCCCATTCTGTGGTCAAAAGCCAAAAATGTTCACAGAAATCAGCAGCAATAATGGGTGCTTAGCACTTTCCAAGATCCAGTTCAAAAAAACCCCAACTATCTCCTTCCTCTCTCACACAGTACAAAAAGCTGCTAGTAAGTCTAACCACATAACTCATAATTTTCCACTGTGTATTCTATACTAAGATTTACCTCGCCATAATGAAATTCTGATTTATCTATACCCACTGGTTTGGGTGTTTGGGAAATACTTCTCTTTTGATATTCTAGCATTTCACAGTTTGAAAGTCATTGAGATTAAAACCTTGAAAATCATCCCAATATATTTATCTTTCAAAACAGAGTCATCTGCACAGCCCCATAAAATGTTGTCAAATAACCTTGGTCTCAGATAACCCCGTATTTTCCTGTACCATCTTTCTTCTATGCTAGTTTTGCTCTGTTTTGTTGATTTATGGGGGCCACAGTACAGAGAAAATGCCACATTTCAATTAATATCACCTTTGTGTCCAGCTTGCAGGGTGAAGGCCATGTTCAACTGCAGCATTTTCTGCTGGTAAACCAAATGCATCCCATCCCATTGGATTTATCACCTGTCAGCAAAAAGAAACACCACAATGTTATGTAACTTTCTGGAACGGCATCAGCAACACACAGAGGCCTCCAAATAATGAACAGCACTTGGCATTCCAGCATTTGCTTTGTCTGAACCAAACTTCTTCCAAACCTGCCAACTATGGCCAGCTTTGCTTTAAAAGATGACTATGAAGTGCCCTTGTTACCTATGAGATGTTAGAGGGAGTCAAAAGTATTATGCAATAAACTCTCGTGACTATTTCAGTATCAGGTTGACAATGATAAAAACCAACTCTTGGTAAGTTGTGTGGTGGTAAAAGTCAGCAGCTGATGCCACCACTGGACAGAACCAAATATTCATTCTAAAACAGAAAATGTTAAGTAAAAATAATTGAACCAACAGTTCTATAACTGTAACTGATGTGTAGCCGACTGTTATTTTACTTTGTGTTGAAAAAACCAAATAAAATAAAAATACCCTACGATAACTTTAAATTCATCAGATAAAATTAAGAAGATGAGCAAAAACAGTTTTAGTCAAATTTTACTGAAATATCTTTTGCAAATATAAACTACAGACTGACAAAACATTATTTCATGACCACAAATAAATAAAGGTGGGAAGTTTACTACAAAATATAAGAAATAATTTCTGTTGAAACAGAAATGTATTTTTCCTGTTAACATGCACATTATTTAGAAAAATAATCTAGCAATATGGTAAGCATTCAAAAGTATGTTTAATAACTAAGGAAAGAAAGGTCAGTACCTAAGATGCTGTCATTAAACACATATATATTGGATACCTGATAAAGCCAATTCTATTTCTTAACCTACAAATGTGCTGTAAATTCAGTAGTCATGATTAAGATTACACAAGTTTAACAATAGCAAAACATAACTAACATTTTACAAGTTGTAATAAATCAAAATTTTTACCCTTTAAAATGTGAATTTACATAAAGAATATGTTCCTTAGTGGCATGTAAGCAAACAAGCCATAAAAAAGCAATCCCAGCCATACTAATCTCATATCTCCATGTGAAAAATCTGCTCATTTTGGAAGCATAAGAGCTACTTTTGTCACAGCTTTGAATTATTTTTCTTCTTCTCTTCCACCACTTTCCAATATTCTGACTTAATGTAATATTTAATAAAAATATTTTATAAATATTAGATAAATAGATAAATTTAATTAAAATGTTTTACAGTGTTTATAAAGATGCCCTAGGCACCAATACAGTGTAAAAGCAACAGGATTTAACAGATGTGACTCTTTGGCATTCTCATTTTCAGTACTGATCTAAAACTAAACCTGCTGTCTATCATTACTCTACTGATGCAGCAACAAAACCAAAGGTGTTAACCTGTGATCATTTGTGATCCAAGCCAGCCCAGCATGGGCCCATGCACAGCACATTTTTGATGTCTAAATCTAACAGAAATTCCAATGCTATTCCGTGTTACAAACTTTCCCTAACTATCAGACAAACTATTGTTCCTCACACCACAGTATCAAAAATTATGAGTCTTAACTGCCTATTTCCTCACACACAGAGGGGAGAGTTTACATGAAAAATGTCAGTTGGAGCCTAAACCACTTCTCAACATCCCACTGAAGCACACCTCTGCCCAGCTCTTCCCCTCCATGACAATCCACCCAACAGTCAAAACTACTGGGATAAAAGAAAAAAGACAGTTATGCTTTACATAAGCTATAAATATCAATAGAACTTTTTATGGACACGTTAAAATATTAATTTATACAGCTCAGTTTTTTTTTCATTGCGAGTATTGCTGACAATCTATCTCTGGACAGATGTGATTAAAAAACCCAGATTTTTTTTTTCCAATGTATAATACATATTTTCTCTATTTAAATGCCGTAGACTAATGCCCTGCCTTTACATCCCTAGAAATGCCTTCTTTTACAACAAGTTGATGCACATTAAGTGAGATTAGAAAAAATCACTCTTGGTTAATTTTTGTAAAATTTGGCTTCTGATCATCGCCTGGATACAGACAGGCAGCCAAACACAAGGCACAATCTCATTTCTCAAGCTCCTGAGCAAAAGGATGTGGGGAAAACAACTTCACTACCAGCTACAGACTCCTCAAAAAGGCTGACAGATGCTCCAGACAGTTCATGTGCAGACATTTTATCATTGTACCATCAGCGCTGGAAGGAGCAACCTGTGCACACAGATCTTCCAAATTCTAGCATTTATCAAAAATATCAAATTCATTCTTCACATTCAAAAGTTCAATTTAACGACCAATAGCATTCCTCAAGTTAAAGGTCTGAAGAAGTATGCTAATTCAAGTTTCAATCAGAAAACTGAATTTAAAGAGACATTAAAAATATCCTCAAATTAGCCTCCAGGATAGATCTATTTATGTAGTTGCTATAGAGATGAACGTAACACGCACAGTGGTTTAGAAAATGATTTCAAGTTTATTGTCTCTTTTACTTCTCTACCATGAATGGATTCAAAAGATTTGTGAAATGTATTTGTCTAACAACGGGTCAGCTCCTTCTGGCTGCAATCTGCAGCAAAAATGCCACAGTCTCCATGCAGCATTTGACATTACATCTTAACTCTACTTATTCAATATAAAAACCTGAAGAGAAATGGAAGAGAAGAAAATAGGCAACTAACATGTCAAAAGTTGGCACAAAGGAAAAAGGAACAGTTTGACAGTTCGAAACAAATTAAAAATAGGAAGGAAAAAAATAGAAAGCAGTTTTGAAGACCAAAGGGTTATTCCTTGTAGCTCTTTGATGGGTTGGTCACTGACTCTAATTAGCAGAAAACATGGCTGCTCTCTCCAGCAGCACAGACGAGCAGAAGAAAAACGAGTCACCCACTTTCTTCAATACTGACTTGATTGCTTTCAACAGCACCCTCTAAACCTTATGCAACTGAGGGATCCATTCTGCTCACTGCATGACCATTCTTCCAAGCATCACTTCTCTAGGTAGACAACACTCTCTCTAAGCCTCAATGAGAAACTAAAACAAATAATGACTGTATCTTGTTAAACAGGATGCTGCATAAGCCTAAGGGTGCCTACACCAGGTAAAAGAAGGCAGGCTGTAGTTTCAGCCATTTTACAACGGCAGAAGGCAGTGCTATCACCAAAGGCAGCTGTGTGTTTATCCTCTCAATGAAGTGGATAGGTGAACTCCTGGTGCTGAAAACACCCAGATCAGTCTTGAATACACATGATGTAACTCCAGATCCTCAGGAGTTCACATGATCAGGCAGGAACAACTATGAAAGACTGTCACTTTCTACCACTTACCACGGTTTGCATGGGAGCGTAAAACGTTACAAGGAAGTGATTAAATAGTGCCTGGGCAACAAAGTGTTCAGTAACTACCACACTGAGCAGTCCTTTTGGGAACAGATTATTAAAAGCTCAAACAGTTGCATCTTGAAACATTTTAGATCCCAAAGACTCTGGCTTGAAGCATTTTCAGGAATCATTTTACAGCATGGTCAAACATCTGTTGTTAGCAATGGCTGGAGCTCTCCGTGTTACTGAGGGACCAAGGGGAGGAAGGCACAGAAATTCCATTGATTCAATGCTGAGATCTCAGCTCTCCCTCTCAGAGCATTTTCATCTCTTCACTGCTGTAACGATCAGCTCATCACACTGACATCAGTAGGTGAGATCAGTGTACTATATAACACAGAGCTGACAATGATCTCATAGCACTAAGTTCTAAGCCTCCATCAACATAACCAGGACTGGTGATTCAGTGAATTTTCCTCAGTCTTTGTAAGGACACAAAGAACATGTTTGTTCTCCTGATGTGCTCAGTATGTCTCAGAACTATGAGCAGGGAGCTGACATACTGTTCTTGCACTCAGATCAATGCACTCTAAACTTTAAGAAAGGCAGCAGAATCAGTGTCAGAAAAACCTGCAAATAAATATATTTAATGCAGAGAATGTGTAATAAAAGAAGATGACCAGAAATTAAAATTAAAAGGCCTGCTGACAAATTAGTGGTTTGAATTGATACAGCAAAGTCTACATTCCTATCCCTACTTAGAGCCCCATGACACACTCGACATGAACTAACCAAAACAGGCTGACAAAACAGGTGATCCGTGATTACAAGTTTCAGCTGCCAGAAAACACCCCTAGCTCCATTGTGGATCTCGCAATTGTGCAATCACAGACACATGAGACAGTGAGGACTTGCAGTTGGAGAGGGCAAAGGAAAGGATGGCTGCTCCTTCCATTGGCTGCCTACAGTGAGCTAAACTTGCTGAAAATTTGATGTAAACTGACATATTACAGCACATTTTAAATGCAAGACCTCCACCTGAGTGAAGCCTAGATTCTCTTTTAATCATTACAGGTAACAGACACCATTACACAACAGGCTAAAATTACAAACAACTCCCCCAAGCAGATAAAGCACACCTGGAAACAGATTAAAATAAGGAATTTTTGACCAACGTGTACATTCTAAAAAGGACTATTTCAATGCTTCTCTGCAACATAGCACTACGTATTAGAGAAGGCACTTTCAAAATAATCAACCCATACAGGTTTCTATCAAAACATAAAATGCCCATTAATTTTAATTCTCATAAAACATAAAATATCAGAAATTATTCAACATCCACAGAGTACCACACACATTTTGAGAACAAAATTATCTTTTGCCTCCTTAATCTCACACATTCTTGTCTAACATAATTACATTTAAAATTGTATCTAATTTTCTCTTTTTCTTTCAAAATGAAACAGAGTGAGCTCATTAACACCTTCAGTACAGGCTATGGGAAAACTGAAATTAAATAAGATTCAATTCACACACAATACTTGTAATATTTGCTACTTGATTCATACCACACGAAATAACCTGACAAAAGGACATAACAGCCTTGCACAAAAAAAGGTGGAGAATAGCAGCTAGTGATGATCAGAAAACGGATCTGTATTGAAATAATTCATCCTACTGATGATTAATTATAGTTTTAATTAAACTTGCCTGTCTGGTTTCAATACCATTCACTTTTGCAATTTCAAGAGTATTAAGATTCACTGCTGAAAGGAAAAACAATTAATGGAAATACATCCAATTTAAAAGAAGATATGTTATGGTTAAAAAGAAAATGCTCTTTAAGTCATTTAGGGGTATTGCGGAAATATCACTGACTATATTCTAATCCCATCCATCCCAGTTTAAGCATGAATTAAGAAATAATTGATATAATGTGATTCTAGCACGCAGGAATCTCACCCTGATTTGATTACAGAAAGGACTATTCTCAGTTCTGTACAACTCTCACATGTGACTGCCTTGCTTTGGTACCAGTTTCATTAAGAAGATACCACAAGAACTATTGAACTGAATCACTCTCTGCTTACTGATCACTAAGGGAATTATTCTCAGTCCTCTGAGAGGCACAAATTATCCACTTTGAAATTTATCAAAGACATGTTAATGATAGCATGATAAAGTAATGGCAAATACTTCTTCCCAGAGTACACTGGAAACCTGCCATAGTGAAAATCACCATGAATATCTCTATCATTTCTACACAGCACTCTCAAATGATGAATAGGAAATCACTTCTTATAAAACTCCTACATTTGAATTCACAACATGCATGTAAATTCACAGAGTAAGCACAACCAGAAACTACGCATCATAGTTCTGGACTGATTTATTAATAGCTACAAATTTGTAAATTAAAATATATAAATTACTTTTTCATGGCATTTTATTATAAATATGTTTGTAATAAGATGTAGAACTCTCCATATACAAAAACTGTTTTAATTGCACTTCAAGAAACATCTCACCCTTAACACATTCTGGAAAGACGAGCTCAGTGCAGTTATGCTAAGTAATCTATATGGCTTACATTTCCCATGCAGAGACTTCATCTTCAGTAATCAAAACATAAACAAGTTATCTTAAAACAGATGTACTCTACGAATAATTTATCCAGCAACCCAATCCAAGTGCATGACAGCTTGTTTGCTGTGCTCTGCCTACAAGTCCTTGAGAAGAGAGTGCTGCAACAAGACAACGCTTCACAACGCTTTCATTTACAGTTTTATTTTGAAGCAGTAATTCTTTCAGAAACAAGGTGGGGAAAAGAGCAATAGATATTTATTTTCACACTCAAAGTGCGGGTGCAGTACAGGTTTCTGGGAAATATCTGTAGAGTTCAGTGTGCATTACCTCTCTAGAATATTTTAACTGAAACAAAATCAGACCTTAGAGAGCTGAAAAAAAAATGAATACTAATGTTACATTTTTGAAAACCCAAAACCACAACAGAATCCAAATGATTAAAAAACTTGCCCAGTTAAAACTTCAAAATACCTCCAATATGAAAAAATTACACAACTGCATTCCAAAGAAGGTCTAAAGGACCTCTAATCCCTTTGTAAATGTATTCTAGCCTATCCTTAATAAAATATTACAAAATATGGGCCAATTCTTGCCTGTTCAGATTAAATCAATATGTAACTAATTTATTATTTTCTCATTAAGGCATTCTTTATGGAAAGTACCTCCACCTTATTCAACATAAATTGCTCTCTCATGTAATCATATATTCTTCTCAACCACATACACACCATAGACTTTTCCCTTCACTGTTTATTCAATAACAAATATACACTGTAGTCTGAAGCTTTCCCTGAGACCTGTAAATCTGAATGCTTTTGTCTGTAACTTTCATGGTATCAGCCCATCATTCCTCATTGCCTTACATTTTTCTTTTAATTTGAAAATGATGGATGTGAAGTTTAAACAACACTGCCACTCAAAAATCTTACCCTAACCTTGCACTGAATGCCTGAAATGGATTCGCTTCTACTCAGATTTTTGATTGGAGAAAAATCAGTAGTCCCTAGGCTTTCAAACATGCAATATTAAAGATGAATTTTGGGAAAGAAATAAAAAATCAATGGAATAACTTCAAAATTATGCATACTAACAGTTTTGTTTCTAAAGCATTGTTTCTTTTCTATATACTGAAGAATTCCAGTAGTTCCTTGAATACAGGGTAAAATTCATTTTTCAAGGGAATATAACAAGTTTTATGATACAACCACGCCTTAGCCTACAACCATCTTAAACATAATAATAACTTTTGACTGATTGTACAACCATGAAAAAGGACAGAGAGAACTTTTAGAGGCTGATAAATTAATTGCGAAGAAAAAATCAATTATACAGACTCTGATTCTAAGTGATGGAGAAATTAGCATGGATAACAAAGGAAAAGTTTTTTAAGGTAAATGTAAGTTCCAGCAAGTTAATGCACATCAGTAACACAGTATCTCTTAATCTGACATACTCAGAAAATCATCTGAGAGATTTTTAATGTCTCTTAATCGTAAATGAAAGTTAAATTCTTTGGCTGCCCACCTTTAGTCAAAAATAGATGTTCAAACTGGTTAACATAACAGAAGATACAAGTATTTTTAGAAATCCAGCATGTTCTACAGGCACTTCTTCAAAGTATTTTTTACATGAAATACAAAAATACGCTGAAATACAAGATGTAACAACTTGGAAAGTTTGGAAAAAATTTTCTGAAAAAGAAATAGGCAAATGTGGAAATAAAAACTTGTTTGCATGATAGCTTTTGCATTTCATTGGAGTTATATTATCTTTTTACTTTTCTCCAAATGTTTCTATTAAAGGTGCTTACTTACCTTGTATTCAAAGGTTACAACTAGAGCAGGGTACTGGATGTAGATAATTACTTTCACTCTATTTTTACAAGTACAAGAAGAAGTAAGTTTTTATCTTTCTGAACAGCAAATTACTGGCTACCTTCTCTGCTATTGATAAGAGATGGCCACATCCTGAAATGACATTTCATCAATGGTCTTAACATCAAGCAAGAATCAAGCACCCCTTCAAATGCCTTGTTAGCTCAACTGCTTTAGGGAGATCCAAGTTCTGGTCATTCAGTCAGGAAAGGTAAGTGTTATGACAGACACTGGGGTTTTTTTCTCCTTTAAAGTCTAAAGCAGTTATTTCTTTTTCCTGTAATTTTGAAAGCCCAATAATGCATATCGGTAAAGCAGCAGCAAGTATTCAGTGCATGGTATGTTCATCACTGGCATAAAACACACAGTATTTGGAAAGGCAGCACACTGAATAATGCAGTGACAATACCTATCAGAGTCTCACGGATGGTGATAAATCCAGGAAATGCTGCACTTCCAGCACTTGTAGCAAGGAAATTTCACTTAGTACCACAACCAGCAACTAACAACTCTTTCTCAATTTCATCTACTTTGTACTCTTTTGAGGCTGATACCTATATTCTCGTCATCCTAGATCCTTGACTATGCTATTTTTCTCTTTTTGTTCCCTTCTCTTTCCATATTCCCCCTTCCTACTGTTTTCCCGGATCCTTCACATTTTTCCCTCTACCAAATGTCTTTCCTCTGTAATATGGCTGTCACTCAGGCCACAGCTCTCCCACACCTTCCTTACATCCTTCAAATTTTACCTTGCCAGCCTTTACTGCAGAATGCCAGCCAAGATCCCACTGCAGATTGCAGGGACAAGGCTCTCAGCTACCCCTTCAACTTAATGGAGAGACAGAAGGGAGCAAGGGAGAAATTATGGCAGCCATGGGGGAAACTGGGAAACAGAGAAATGTGGAAGGGAAAATGGGATTTCTTCTTACAGATGTAGCAAGAAAATTAGGCTTAGCCTACCTCGTAAGCTTGCACCTTCAGAAGATATTTCATATATATGAGCAAGGCTGAAATGGGCAAGCCAAGGGGTCAGATGCTACAGAATAGAAGCTTTCAGCTACACACACATGATGTTACACATGGCATGATCCTGCTCGTCTGACCTGCAGCAGTCACAAAAAAAAGGTTTCTCTCCCAGCTGGCACAGAGGCTGTCCCTCCATGTCTGACAAATGACATAAGTGGGTTCTCAGGAGCAGAAGAGACAAAAGCAGATGATTTTGGTAGTGTCTATTCTCTCTTGCCAGGTATGTCTTTTCCTCCCCTCTGGTCCCACCCAGATGGCAGGAGGGTTGTCAGTCTCCTCCCACAGAAACTGTGTGGGCCACAGGTCTCAATGACACTGTGTCACACATCAGTAGATTCAGGCACCTCATACAGCATCAGCTGTTATCATCTGAGGTAGCTTCTAACCATCTCTTACCAACAGTGAGTTCTGAACACCACTGGCTTTAATAAAAGTCTCAAGTTTCAATATTCAAAGCTTCATGGGTCATTATCTACACATCTGTAGCACATACTCCACTTTCATGGATTTTAGAGAATACTAATTTCCTGATCAATTATGATATTAAAATATAAAAAATCCCCACCCAGTCCTACCACTGATATATTCTTACCTGCATCCCTCTCATTTTCTGGAACCGAGCCACTGCATCACTGATGGTGTAGACACGAACATGGCCCATGTGAAGCTTCCCAGAAGGATATGGGAACATAGAAAGCACATAAAATTTTGGTCTCGATTTCTAGAAAGAAATTTTTAGAAACTAGTAACTACATGAGTTAGCATTTCACTTGAATAAATACACGTGCACATTATAAACTACTACACGACACCATGAAGAGAAACACGGTTCTGCTGGAATTGATCCAAGTGAGCACTGACAAAGTTCATCGGATCAAATTCTTTGGGGCTGTAAATGGAGATGTTTTACCAGACTTTGCTGCCATCTCATCAATTTATAATGACACTTCTATGGCACTTGAATGTTACGAAAATTAAGTCACTTTTACTCAAAAAAAGCTAAATTGACAGAACTGAAGCTTAACAAAATACCATTACCACTGTAGCATCTGCAACTGATTATCTATGTGCTCTTAGTCTGCCCCAACAAAAACATGAAAACACAGCAGATTAAATTACTCTCATAACAGTTTAAATAATTCATGCTTTACTTTGTATCTACAACAAACACAGAGCTCACTCCTGGCCAGTTGCTTTTTGTCAGCTGAACTGCAGTAACTCCCAGAGTGACTACATCATTTGCAATTGCATGAACATCTGCTAAAGGGAAACTGTTCAGTTTCACTGTGTATGCTCAGATCCAAACACATCTTACAAGCAACATTTTGCATAATGAAAAGAAACCAAAAACTTCATTTACTTAGGTTTAATTAAAATTACAAAAGTTACAAAGAATTCACAAATCCCCTCTCACATCAATTATTCCTAATACATCTTGATTACCACTGAATTCACCACTGATATGTTGACAATATCAATTATCACTGATACTTGCTAAGTTCTTACATTATTTTTCTTATGTTAATAATGAAAAAAAATTCAGGCAGCTTTCACCTTTTACTGAATAAAACTCTATTAGTATTTGTCAAATAATATTTCTGTATCATTTTTGTTTAATCACAGCAAAATCAGAAATAATCTTAATACTTCATTGCAACACTACACACTATTTGCCTCTTAATATTAGATGTTATTAAATCTACTTCCACTGTAAGGACAAAACAAAAATATAATTAAAAATACAATTTAGAACTTAGCATATGTATGCTATGTATGATTCCCATGTATACATTTATAAAAAAGACAAAAATCTAAATAAATGCTTTCCCTGCTATAGGTATGCATGCACACCATTTCATCTCAGTTTTCTTCCCCAGAAAAAGCGAGCTCTTTTCTCTCTTCAACATTTTGATAGCATTATTTTTTTGTCAGAGAAAAGGAACATTTTAAGGGAGAGGAACAAAAAACCATAAAGGGCCACAAGTGTTTTTTATCTATCGTGACAGAATAATTGTGAAGGCAAAAAGAGTCAGAGACTGAGATACTGTTGTTTTCAAGATCTTTTATTGCATGGAAAAACTTCCTTTTCTTCAAGTAACTTACTATTCCTATGATACTGTAAACCAGAAAATATTGAAAAATTATTTTCACTTAACACAGATTTTAGTGAGTCACAGGATGTAGTGCAATAGATTTGTCATAAGATTGGGAACAGAACCTTGAGAAAATTGTTTACAAAAGTTACAAATAGATGTTTCTTTTAATACTTTAAATAATTAATTGCCAAATACTGTATAATATGCAAAGAAAGAATTAATTACTCAAACACTTCCTAAATTTACAAGTTTATACTTTGCCTATCACTGTATTTTTCCTCAGGATTTTTTTATTATTTTTGTTTACTTATTTCATTAAAGGTTTTTAATAACCTACATGAAAGTATTTTCCCCTGAAATGTAATGCCCATCTAATCATTATAAGCCATCTGTAGTAAGTAAGTTTCAATTAATTTCATTCTAAGAAAACAAAAACATAAACATGTAATCTCCAAATTTCTCATAATGCTTACATCAGTTTCTGAAATTCTGCAGAACTGATCCTTTATTCTTGGGAACCACCAATTTTCAACTCGTTTTCTCGTCTCCAACCCATAGTTTTTTTCCCATTTCCCCGTCTCACTGTAAATAGTTCTCACACAAGCAGGAATCAGTCTTCTCTGCCATTTAATTAACCCCAGGAAGCCATTTAGTTGTCTCTTCAAACATGAGGAGCAAGGGCCAACTCTTCGATAAATTGACTGCATTCTTAAGGTTATGGTATCTGAAAAGACAAAAACATGTATTTCATGCTACAATATATAACAAGAACTCAATGATTATTATGATTACACTGAAAATTGGTAGCTATAAAACTATTTTAGCTTAACTTGGATTACTCAGCTGCTTTCAATGGAACTTGCATTTTATTTCTGTGTCTGAATTATAGAAGTATTTTTAATATAGTATTATAAAGAATTATATAGTATTTTTTAGGCAAGAGAACTGTGGCCTTCACACAGAACAAAACTATTGTGTTAGATGTCTTATTTAATAAAATAAAATTCTTGCATTCGGTCTCCCATAAAGGCATAATCAGTCAATTGAAGGTTCCAGAAGCTCCATCGTCTGAATAGAAGATGGCTAACAGAGTGTTAGTAAAAATTCAGAATGAAACAGAGAGAAGAGGAAGTTGGATGAAATTATACTGTAAAAATACTGAATTTGTCATCACTGAAAAGAGATGGGGGAGGATAACTATAATTAGTAGATTTCAACCAGATATTCTAAACCAACTATTTTGCTAAGGCTTTCTTTTTCAACTAAAAATCCAGTTAACTCCTCGAATGCTTTAGAGAGAATCTTCTAAAGCTACTCAAATGGGAGAAAGATTGAACAGTTCCCACATTTGGGATCAATCTCAACAAGATATTTGCTGATTTTACTTCCTACAGTAGGAAATATGGCTTTAAAAGAACCTCTACTCTGAGATTTCCATCTCGACAGCCTTTTCTTTTTTTTTTTTTTTAAATGCCATTTTTACATCAGTGTTTCCTGTCCTCTATGGTTGATTTTGGTGGTGTTTTTTGGGGTTTTTTGTTTGGTTGTTTTTTTTCCCAATACACTTGTACCAAACTAGCTATTTCAGTCAGTTCAGAATTTTCCTTGCAGAGTTACATCAGTAAAATCTGTGTAGAGAAACTCTGTATAAGAAAAGATTTTACTTACGCACTTCCCATAAGATAGAAACATTATCAGTAGAAATAATTGCTATAGCACCTAAATTAGAGCCCCAGCAAGCTAGTGGGAGTTATGCTTCCTTTAACATTCACCATATATGCATAAACTGTTGCTGCCTGTCTCATTACCTATCTATAGAATTGCTCCTTTTCTCTCTTACTTATCAAGCAGGGTCTTATAAACATTTTTTCACTTATGTCACACCAGTGCTTTGAATTTCTTGTTGCTACCCTCCATAATCTCTCTCATTTGTAATAAAAACAAATCCAGGACTGTACTCAGGATTCCCAGTGCAGGTGCACATGAGTCATTCAGGAGACTCCAACTTCCCCCCCTCCATAACATCACACTCATCTCAAAATTAGCATTTCAGTACTTCAAAGTTTTTTGCTTATTTTTACTAATTATTTCCTTATTACTTATGTCTTACTTCTACTGATTTATTTTACAACACAACTGAGTGCTTCCTTATGCAAGCCAATTTGAGCACTGCTGATTTGCAAAGCAAGTATTTTAAAGCCCAGGAGCTACACGTGCATATAATGCTTCACTGAAGAGAGAGGACACAGTCTCAAGCTACACATGGGGAGGTTTATGTTGGGCGTTAGGAATAATTTCTTCCCAGAAGGGGTGATTAGATATTGGAATGGGCTGCCCAGGGAGGTGGTGGAATCCCCATCCCTGGAGGTGTTTAAGGCAAGACTGGACACTACACTTAGTGCCATGGTCTGGTTGACAGGGTGGTGGTGTTCAGCCATAGGTTGGACTCGACCTCAGAGGTCTTTTCCAACCTAATTGATTCTGTAATTCTGAGACAGAAAGAACACAGACCCCGTGCCTGTGCAAGGCTCAAGGGAAGCCCACCAGCCAATGTCAGGCCTGAGAGGGCACATTTGGGTGACATCAGGCCCTACAGGTCACCCAAGCACGGGTCAGAGCAGTGGGTGGGAGTGAGAAAACAGCCACAGCCAGGGACACACAGCACCAGTGCTGAGCTCATTCAAACACATGGAATTTCAGGATGAGAAAGAGAACTGCAGTGTCCTTCCTGCTCCCAGGCACTGTCATGCACAAGATGCAACGGTCAGCCAGCCACGTGTTAGGCCAAGCCAGGATGCATGGCACAGAGGACAATCAAACCCAAAAGGCATGGCACTAAGCTGTTTTTCCTTTCCAGGCTTGTGTGCAGGGCACTAGAGTGCCCCTCCCTGCCCCAGTTAAGGGCACTCCAGCCCAGTGCTGTGTGGGTCTTTCAAGGAGTAGGTTATGAGCATAAAACTGTCTTACTCCGGCAGGTGCGCCAAGAAAGGAGGAAGAGGTCTGACAGAGAAATAAATCGTAGAATGCTCTCCTCAGCTACAAGGGACCCAAAAGGATCACTGACTCCAGCTCCTGGCCCTGCACAGGACACACCAAGAGTCGCACCATGTGCCCCAGGAGCATCGTCCAAGCACTTCTTGAACTCTGTCAGGCTCGGTGCCGTGACCACTTCCCTGGGGAGCCTGTTCCAGTGCCTGACCACCCTCTGGGGGAAGAACCTTTTCCTAATACCCAATCTAAACCTCCCCTGACACAGAAAACGTTTGGAAAGATGCAGTAAGCACGCGGGAGACTGAAATGAGGTCGTGGAAACTGCTTGATGAGGCTCAGCATATTTCACTCAGCCCCAGGAGCGCGTCCCGCCGCTGGAGAAGCATGCACGGGGAGCAGGCGGCTCCACGGGCGGGACAGAGCGAGCGGGGGAGCGGTGACGGAGGAAGGCTGGAGAACAGGGGCACTCCAGGGGCACGGGGCCGCCGGGAGGACCGGCTGGGCTCGGGCAAGGAGCCCAAAGGAGCGGGCGATGGGAAGGAGCGGGCGATGGGAAGCCGCGGGCAACGGGAGCAGCGGCGGCCCCGGCGGGCGA
>JANPWX010000135.1:6198151-6233208 GCA_024734555.1 Trochalopteron elliotii
TCGAGATAGGGTCAACAGAACGGGGGGGAGCCGTTACCTGCGCGCGCCCTCCCTCATCTCCCCCACCGGGCCGCGGGCGCCGCCATCTTGGCGTGTCGGTGTCGGAGCGAGGCGGCGCCTCCGCCCTTGGCACCGCCCGGCGGGGCGGGAGCTCCGCGCTGGGAGGGAGCGGGAAGAGCTTCCGCCTCTCCCGAGTGAAACGTGGAAAGGTAGAACAACAGTAAATAATAAAAATAATAATAATAAAAAAACTGATTAACTGCCGTTGAGCCCTGTGTAAGATGCACAGAGCCTGTTCGGCCGCGAGAAGAGACGGAGAGAGGGGCCCTCATTAATGTTTATGAATATCTAAAGCAGGAATGCCAAGAGGATATTTCCAGGCTCTTCTCGGTGGTGCCAAGCAGTAGGACATGAGACAACTGATGCAGGCAGAAACTGATGCACAGGAAGTTCCAGCTGAACATGAGGAAGAACTTCTTTGCTGTGCAGTGATCGTGCACTGGAACAAATTGCACAGAGGGGCTGTGGAGTTTCCCTCATTTGAGACATTCGGAAACCATCTGGACACAATCCTGTCCCATGTGCTCTAGGATAAACCTGCTTGAGCAGGGAGGTTGGACCAGATGACCAACTGTGGTCCCCTCCAACCTGACCTTTTCTGTATGATTAGTTTTGCTCCCCTCCACAGCAGACACAGATGCCCTGTAAAGTGCCTGTAATAGGTCAGAGCTAGATTTCAGTAATTTCAATAATTTTACTTACCTTCTGGGTTTTTTTGTTTTGTTTATTTATTTGGGGTTTTTTTCGGCACATTCTGAAACAAAGACAATAGTTTGGGCATTTTTTGGTGATGTCTTTTTGACTAGTCAGAGGAAAAAGCGAAAGTCACAGAAACACAGGATCACAAAATGGGTACCTAGGAGCAGGAAAGGCACTGTAGTTCTCTTTCTTGTCCTGAAATTCCATGTGTTGGAATGAGCTCAGCTCTAGTGCACGGTGCCCCTGGCTGTCATCTGGTCTAATCTCCCTGCTCCAAAAGGGTCATCCTAGACAACATGGCACAAGTCAATAAAGGCAATCTAGCACAATCTAATATAGCATAATTAATTCTACCTCTGCCTGGAATGCAACATCTCGCCCTGTTGTCGACACCGTGGAGTTCAGAGTTGGTTTTAATTACTGCAAGTAACTTGTAGTACCTTCCAAGGAAAAAGAAATATTTTTTTTGTTTGTTTTTTACCCTGTGTTTGTGCCCTTTTGCTGCTGGCAACTGTTGATTCTTTTCATTTTTAGACGTTTTGCTTCACTGCTGTGTCTCCAACACAGTTTAAACAGACACATTCTGTTTATGTAGTGCAATGCCTACAGTAAAGTCAACCTTCTTATGTGACTAAAAATAAGTATTTGCTGAATAAAAGCTTTCCACTTGGTTGTATGTACTTGTCAAGTCTGCTTAAATTATAACCTTTTCACCACAAAAATGAACAGAGAGCAGCTCTGATGGTTACCCCGCTGATAAACTAGTACAGTTTCCCCATAACTGTGCATAATTTTATTCTGTTTTCCAATTGATCCCCCTGTCAGCAAGTGATGGTGATTTGGCTTTGACAGGCCTTCCATCCCAAATTTCTCCCTGAGCTGCTGTGTGAGTTCCTGGACTGAGGGAGGATGAAGCATTTTGTTGTCCATGGGGACAGGCAGTGCAGTCCCTGGCTGAGTCCCTTCCCCAGGATAAATGAGAGCTGATAACCAGCTGGGACATGTTTTCAACTTACAGGATGATTTTCCCTCACACTGGCCTTAACCCCTGTACTCTCCTGATTCATGTCTGAGTGAACAGATGAAAATTATCTCAGAGATGTTAGCAGACTGGGTGAGACCACAGAAAAAAAGCCAGTATGAGATTTTGGAGCTTTGGTGTGCTTTTGACTGTCCTCTTGACACCCTGGGACAATTATTCATTGCCATTTCTAGGCGCTGCTGACATGGGGTCTTGGCAGTGCTTTTGAAATGGTGCTGCCAAACAGTCAGTGCTTAATAGATAAGTAACTCCTACCATAAATAAGCCCAAATACCAAATAGCAGTGTGTGTCTGGTTTTGGCCTTCATTGATTATCATACTATGCAGAATACCTTTGCTCTTCTTTCCCTCTCAGAATGTTTCTGGTTGGTCTTGGTTTTTCTCACTTAATTTCATTTTCTGTTTCCAGAAAATCTTTTATCTTGTCTAGCTTCGTTTGATATTGGCTGCCTTCCTCACCATTAGAATCCAGATTGCACAATAAGCTCCAATAAAATCAACAGAAAATGACACAAAATTTCAGTTTATTCTCAGAATAAGTTTCCAGTAATATCTTGACAGAAGTCACTTTTTACACGTTCTAAGTAACACACAATTCAAACTTGTGTCAGACCTGCTTGACTTGTTTTTGTTAGCAGCTAATAAAATTCATACCAGTAAAGTCCTTCGAGAAGAAAATAAGAGTATTATATGATTTGGGTTTTTATTTTTCTCCAGTTTGTTTTTTTAAACAGTGTCTGCAAAATGGCACCTATAGCCAAGGCTTGGTACCATTTCATCAGAATCCCAGGATAGATTTGAGTTCAACCAAACCCGGTTTGGGTTGTTGGTCAGTATGGTAAACAGAAAAGAGCTAGAGGCTCCATATGGACCCAAACCTAAGTGAGTGCTCCTCAGGTGTGGCAGGTCTACTTTTGTGTATAGTATGCATTTAACTTTCTAGGAAGCATTTAAGGTTGTGATTAATTTAGTATTAATCTAAACAGATTATCCTCAGCTTCTAGTAAATCAAATACATAAGTAGATTGTCAGGATGAGAAAGCAATGTTTTAGTGAAATGAATGGATTAAAAAGATAAAACAAAGGTCTAACTACTCAATCGGCTATAATCTTGATGGCAGAGCATGAGAAATATAGGTCAGTATGTTTAATGTTAGATACTTCAACAGTCCAGAGATCGAAATGTATTTTAAAAATTGTAATTCTAAATTAGAGGCCGTAATTGGACTTTCAAAATGTTTCCAAGACAACATAAAATAATCCTCTTGTTATTTTGCTGCTTTTTCTCACTCTGAGCTCTATGGTGTTTCCCTAGTTGAAATGAAGAGTACTAGACACACAAAGTAAAGAGGTTTTCATTTGCAAGCAAGGACGGCCAGCTGCTCCACATCAGGTCCCTTCCCTTTGGAAGTGGGAACCTCTCAGGTTCCTGAGCAGAATCCTGTAGCAATCGTGAATCGGAGCTGTGAGCTACACAGCACACCATATGAGTGAAAATGAAACCCAACAGTACCTTGATAGCCCAGGCAAGGCTTGGGGACACCACCCACTCTCCTTATTGGGCCGAAGGTCTTGCAAAGTGTGGAGAGCAAGCAGGGACACAAGCCCTAAAATGGCTCAGACTTTTCCAAACAGGGTACCTAACCCGCTCTCCCGTGATCTCCACTTTGCCCACCTGGAGTTTTGCTTCCTAATCTGGTCTGTTTTCTCAGTCTCGTTTCATTCTGGGAAATTAATGATATAGTAATATCTGTATTTGCTTTAATAATCTTAAACTATTTTCTATCAGGCTGATAGTCCCCTGATTTCTTTTTTTGGACTTTGCACTAATGTGTTTGTTAGCATTTTTGTTCGTCCACATAAAGCCTGGAGTTGGTTGGGTAATTAGGTAATTCATTAGTTCCTGTATGGGAAATGTGCAGAAGTGCCTGAGTTGTCTGTCACTTAAATAGATATGGTTCCCAGATTTCCGTACAAGTATAATTCTGCTTTGGCTGATAGTTACCAGAATTGATGTTAATGCTTCCTGGCATTGTTTTTTTCTCCTGCATCAACAACATGACTAGTATTTTTTTTTCAGCATCCTACAAAAAGAGGATCAAAACCCAGCATTTGGAATACAAAATAATTTTTATCACCTACTTCAAGTCCCAGCCCCATTTCATGTAATTGAAGAATTTGAGTATTTTTTTCCATCCAACTCCTTGAATGTGGCTTTTGCTACTGAGTTTCATTTTGCTGTTGTTTACATATACACATATTTAGTGGGTTTGCTTTAAAATGCAAGGTCAGGTAAAAAATGCAGGTGATTGGATTGCAGGGATATGAAGAATATCACTTGAGAATATAAAAAAGCAAGAAATTCATAGACTGAATTTTAAAAAAAATCCTTTCAAACCCCATCTACTATCTGAGCCCAGATCTCAAAAGAAATAATTCTGAGTGAAACCAAAAAGATCAGTGGAAGCTTCACTTTTGCAGTGGATTTTATTTTAAAAGCACTCAAATATAGTGGTAGTGGAAGAATAAATGCTTGAAAGAGGTAGAAGAAGCAGAGTTATAGTTTTGGGATAGAAAGGAACAGATTTGGGCAAGACTGGTCACATTAGTAGGGGTGGAGCTTAGACTTTAAATTGTGAGTTTTGGTAAATCATAACAGGTGTTACTTGCATTACAGGTATTACTGTTTGATGGTCACTTTAGCTGGGGACTGGCCTTAATGACAGAGGAGGTTCTTGTCATCCAAACCAACACAGAATTTGTCATTCCTTGGTTTGTCAAAAGGAAGAAGTACTCAAGCAATGTGTCAGTGGAAGAAGAGATCATCTATATAAGAAATCAAAAACTTGCCTGCTTCATCCAGTGCCTGGTGACCAGGATGGCCCTGTCTGGTTGGAAAATATCTGTGCCTGTCCCCTTGCCACTCATTAAAACACTGAATGTTATGGAAGAATTTTGAAAACATGCAAGATCCAGACTCAGTGGAATCGTATTTACCAGCATTGTTTTAGCAGGCTGATGTTGATGCCCTAAGCCTGGAGTTGGGACATGGGGCTGAGTAGTTTTTAAGACCTAGGTGAGCCTTATTCTGAGGGGGGTTTATGCAGAGCTTGTATTGTATTATTTACAGAAGGGTGCATTTAACCCAAAACTCCACATCCTCCACATTCCACGCGAAGGCGTTAGACCAGTGACAGTCAGCAGCTTCTTACTGATTCAGACTAAAAGTGTGTGAGTAGGTGTGTGCATGTGGGTGGGGAGAAGTTATCAGAATCGATGCACCTTTACTTTATTGCCTTTCATCAACAGGTCCGTTTTCAAACAGAGTAATTGGTACTGTATTTTCATCTTGGACATCTCCTAATGCACTAGCACAATTTTGCTGTTGGCTGGAACTAGTTATACGCAGTGGCAAGCAAAACTACCACTATGCAGCATTCAAAGCTACACATTTCTTGCTTTTCTCAAAAATTCTCAAAAGAATTTTTTTCTAAGACTGTTTAAAACTTTAAATTTACAGGCATTTACAAGAAGTAAGAGCTCAATCCTTACGAGCTGGTGAGCTCTGGTCACAGTGACACCGTATTGTCATTAAACTATCTACAACTCAGGGGCATCTAGGAATGTTATGTCTCCTTATTAAAACTAGGAATGCAAGTTTTGGAAACCTGGCTTTTCATTCTTCTGTCTTTCTTGAAGTGTGTCATTTCAGATGGTAGGTCAGTTGTATGGTGAGAGGCAGGTGATTCCAGCTGCTCGAAGCCTTTAGCAAAGGCTGCCATGTTGCTGTGGTACATACCCTCTACACATGTGTGTGGGAGAGGACCATCCATCTGGACAGCCACCTCACCTTATGGAGAGGCACAGCACATCTCTTCCTCCACCTCCTCTCACAAATTTTTGTATTACGAAAGTGTGTGCTACCATGTCAGACAAGAAGGAATAACAAGACAGGCACTTGTTAATTAAACACTTGTCATGTGTTGACCTTTCTTTCATTAAGAACCAGGCCCTCATATTTAAAATAGATGGCAAATGGACATTTTCTCTTCATTGCGACTGTTAAAACAGCTTTTTGCACTAATGGACAAACTTCATCATTGCAATTATCCAACAACTAGATTGCACTTGAACTTTGTAATGATATCAGCAGGAAACAGTTTGAGTGCTGGGTAAAACCATCCTGCACACTGGGCTTGTCTCAGTGGCCGTCAGCTGGCTCCAGAAGGAGAAGCTGAAAAGGAGGAAAATATCTTCAAGTCTTAAAATTAATGAGAATTAATTAATCCTTATTGTATGGACAGATGAAAATGGTAGTATTTCTTTAAAAAGCTCAGTGCAGCTTGAAAGTTGTTGTGTACAAATATTTACATGTATGTGTATGTGTTGCCCATGTGTATATGTAACACATAAGACTTATATGCACATAGTATGTATACTTGTGTTTTCTATCTGTATGCTTATCAACATGCCCCAGATGGAAGTGGATGTGATCTCCCTCAAGTTTCTTCTGTATTTCTACACATGGTAAAAGGAGAAAGAATGATTAAATTGTTCTTTCTGGTTAAGCATAAAGCAAGATGAAAGGAGCCTGGGTTTAAAAAGGGGGGACATGGTGTCAGAATCACCTGATATCCCTTAAATGGCTAATGGATTTTCCAAAATAAAAAATGTGGTAAATCTCATTTGTACCTTAGCAAAGTAGTTGATACACTCCTACATGGGAAAATACTAATGAAGCAAAAGAAGATGTGGGTTAACAGATGACATGAAAGGTGGGGAAAAACTGACCGGTGGGAAAGGGCAGAGGAAGAGAAAGAAAAGAGAGTCAAGAAACAAAATACAGTGAGTTCCTCAAGGGTCAATTTTAGGACCAATGCTAATAATATTTTCATTAAGTACCTCAGCATATGAAGTCAGAGGGCTCTTGAAATCTGAAGATGAAGGGGCATAGCTAACATGTAAGACTTATCATTTATTAAAACCTTTCTGAATCTGACACATAAGTGTAAGAGATGTTTGATTAGAACAGAATTTCAGGGTGTGCACTTCAGGCTTAACAAGGAATTTCTCTAAAGGAGACAAGAGATGACTCAGGTGGAGAGAACTCTGGGTGGCAGAGATGATCACAGAGTGACTGTGAATTGACCATGGGATGAACCCATGAAGAAGGTGTTTGTGACCATAACATACATCAGACAAGGTATTTCCAGCAGAAAGTGAAAGCTTCATTGTAGAAGGCATGGGTGAATGCACATCTGCAACACATCTGCTGCCACATTTCTCTGAAAAATATTATTTAATCTGCAACAAGTGCAGAAGTAGTACAAAGCATGTCATATGAGAGATGGCATGAAGTGCTGCTTAGTCTAAATATTAAAGGCTGTGGTAAGATACTGAATTCTTTCTTAGAATATATTGGTTAGCCTAGTACCAGCAATAGAGAAGATATTCTTTTTCCTGTTTAAGGAAAAGAATAAAAAACCACAGGTAATCATATCACATTTAGACTGGATAGTAAGAGCAGGTTCTCATTATTGGATAACAGAGGTAATCTAACAACCTTCTAGAGGAGTGGAAACAGCTTTCTCCCTCCAATAACTCTAGCAAGTTTTAGGACAAAATTCAGCCCATTAACAGCACAATCTCTGTGGAAAGCCAGGGCCTGGTCTAGGTTTGGTAATGCAGGTGGCCCCTGGAAATACTATAACTGGTCACCCAAGTCCTTATTTCCCTGGAAAAATTGTAAATTACTTTGGGAAATAACATTTATACAGGAGCCTTGCTTGCTAGGATTTAGCTTGTAATCACAAAGTAAGGCAGATACAGCCGTGCTATCCATCCTGCAGTACAGTAGGAATCCAGAATGTCTCATAGAGATGTAACGCAAAGTTGGCATTTTGTAAATCACTTTCTGCTACCCCTTCAAAACTCATTATGCTTTTATAAAAATGAAGATTTACATTCCAACAGGGGGAAGTTTCTTCTGCACATTTTTCAGCAAAACTGGCAGCATGGCTTGCAGGCATACCAGATGTACCGGATAAGCTCGCTCAGCGTTTCTTACTCTCATTGAAATGACTTGCTAGAGACAGGCAGGAGGGGATGTTCCATGCCTTTGTGTTCCAAAAAGAAAATTCAAGCAAAGGACATGCAATTTCAGCACAGGATATACCTTGATTCATACTTTATTGATGAAAGAAAATCACTTGTTTACTCAAGAATGAGCTAAACCTAGGAATGATGGTTATGGGTAGTGACTCAATGCTGTTCCTTGTTACCATTTTTTTAAAATCGAGCCATGATATCTCCTTGTAGTCAGGGTGGTAAAGTAGGTAGTGCTTGAGGGTATAAACTGTTTTCTTGTGCTCTGACACTGTGCCCTTTTTATACCTAAGGTAGCAAAACTGTGTGGGTGTCTCTGTCCCAGGCCAGTGAGGAGCCATGTGTGGGAATCCACCTTGGGCCCTGTGTATGCGAACTCTGGGCATGAGTCTTGGGACATTTTCACCTGGGTCTGTTTTAGCTGAGGAAGGCTTTACACAAAGGGAAGAAGTTCCTCCAGTGGCACCACAGTGTACCTAAGCCAGACCCTGCGCTTTCCATTGACTACAGAAAGACACCAAGAAGGGAGCTGGCCTCCCCCAAAGGTAGCTCTGGTAACCTCACTCACTTTTGCCCTCTGGCCATCATGGACTGTTGTGAAGATGTGAAAGTTGTGGGACATCTTGGCACTTTAAAATTAATATTTGATGTTCCTTTACCAATCTGCTGCTTCTCATGATGCAGAAGACAGGACAGATGCATGTCCTTCCCATGGACAGGCAGAAAAGCCAACAATGCATGAGAAGTGAGCATGAGAAATTTCATGAAACATTGAGTGTGTCCTGGGTTGTGGTGTAGAACGTGCACGGAGTATTCTACCACCATCTTCATGAACTGTGGAAACCTATTGCTGAAGCAGCATTCTTCCAGACTCTTCCCTCCCTCTTTCTGTTAGGGTGTCTTTTGTTAAGGTGTCCTCTGCTTATGGATCTTTTGATAACGTGTTTTCTGTTAATGGCCTGCTGATGACTTACAGATAACTCCCACCAGGAGTTATCTCCCGTTAATGGGCCATCAAGGACCCCCCTGTATGACTCATTATTCCATTGTGAGATGCTCCATCCAGGGGGAGGAGCCAAGCATTCTCACCTGCATATAATCTGGGATCTGGGACAATACGGGGTACCTTACCCACTGGATCTACAGAGGATCAGAGCTACCAGACCTTTCTACGGGATTGCTGCTTCCATCATCTTGCTCAGGTTGTATTCTGACTCTGTCAGGGGTCTTTTGTATTATTGCATTTATTTTATTTTTTTTTTTCTTTTCCTATTAAATTGTATTTCTGACTTGGAGCCTCTCACTAGTTTTGCTTTCAGACCATCACAGAGTGCAATGTTTTGTCCCAGCCTGGCTGCTAATCTGGGAATGGTGAAGGCTGTTGAGCTGGAGGAGTCCAAATACAACCAGCCCAAGAGTAACTAGATACTGAACCCAGCAAACCACTATGTCAGGGATGATGCACATGGGGACTGCTTGCTCACACTCCTGCAGAGAGTGTTGCTGATTTAAGATATTGCATGTATGACACTTGGGAGAGTTATGATATTATTATGGTCCCCTGCTGTCTCATGCAATTGCAGATACCTTATATTCTTCATTAGCACTATTTGCTTCTTGGAATTCAGTTAAAGGAATTTTTAATTTAATTTCTTTTGGAAAGGAAGCAAAACAGGATTGGGAAAGCATTGTGGATGCTGTTTGATGTCTGCTGATCTTGATCTTTCCTAATTACCATCTACTATGATTTAAATTTTTCATTTTTTCTTTTTCTTTTTTTATAATTTTTATTAATTTATTATGTGACTATCAACAGCTATATTTAATGCTATGTCAACTACACAGATAATATGTCCATTATATACAATGATCTTGGTTGATAGCTATGATCCATATGCTATTCAAATCCATTGGTACTAGATATAAATCCTCTTGCTTCTAAATTAGTAGATAACGAATAGGACTTTTGAATGCTCTGGACTGCAATTCTTAAATACCAATTAACACCTCCTTTTCAGGATTTGATGTTATGAAACCTGTCACTCATTTTCTCTTTATAGTTCAAATTATAGGAAAAGATGTCATAAAACCTGAATAAGAAAATGGAGAGTGTGTTGTCTCTTAATAGAAGATTTTTGAGATTTGTATGATACAGCTAAAATTAGAAAATATATTTTAAATGTTAAGTAGTTCTGTTTCAACAATATAGGACTTTTTAAATGAGTGCCGCTTTTCTTTTAACAGTTGAGAGTGTGTCTTTGGAGAGTATGCCTCATTAAAGATTCCATTGCCATAAATAAACTCAGCCATGCCAAGTTTTATTCTGGAATGCAAGGAAAATTTCAGTTCCAGTTTTTCAGACCCAGAGGGATGCTGTGGTCACCTGTTTGTGTTTCCTGTCATTGTGTCCTACATGAGAAGTACAGGGCTGCTTCAGTAGTTTCATTGCACTTTTTTGTTGTTGTTGTTTTTTGGGTTTTTTTTTTGTTCAGCTTGAACTTGTGAAAAGGACTTTGCATTAAGTGTACAAAATACCAAAAGACCATTCAGGTACTCTGTCTATTACTCATACAGTCAGAGTCCTACTTTTGATTCTTATGTCGAAAGGTTTTTTGGATGTGTTTTTTTCTTGCTAACATTCCCAAGTCTAAGCAGAGCATGTAATGTTTTCCGTTTTTACATATGTTTTTCAAACCAAATACTTACACTGTTAACCTTATGTTAATTTAAATATTGTTTTCTACTCTTTAACATGCAAAAGCCCACTGGAGGAGTTAAGATTAAAAGGTATCTTGACAACTAGAATCACCAGCCCACAACAGCACTGCTTTTACATGAACATAATGCTAAGATTTCTTATGGCCTGTCCAGGATATTTACTGCCTGTTCTTTATTAGAGTGTTTTGCTGTATCTGCATTAAAACCAGCTCATTGTTTGCATAAAGAGTGACAGAAGAATTGAGGAATACTTACTCCTTTCAGGCTTCCATTGAAGTACTTCTCACTTCTGTCCTAAACCAAGGGTTGGAACTCAAACCTGTACTTGCCTGCTTGAGACTGAGGTGTTAATCCAACACAGGGCACTTCCCACAGGGCACTGTGAACAATCATTCAGCAGAGGGCTCTGCACTGCAGGACGGTGTGCCTGACAGCATGCTGTCCTGGTAGAAGTCTACCAAGTGACTGTACTACAGCTTATTCACAGGTTGGAAACTGGATGATGGCTGTCTCTCTATTGATCTGAGCTTTGACAAAACCGGAGGAGAACAACTGGAAAGCAAAATTTACATGCCAACAATTTTCCAAAAATCTGGAAGGTGTGATGGTGAAGTAGGTAGGTGAAAAGATGCCTATGAAATCTGCCTTTAGATGTGCCATCAGAGAAAACAAAATAATTACGTTTTTTATAATAATTTAGAAACTAAAATGGTCTGTAGTGCATATGCAAAAGGCACTGGGGCAGTGCTATGGCTCAGTGTCTTGTGAAGTACCAGCTGCAAACAGAATGCTTTATATTCCCTGGAGAAGTAGACAGTGTTGGCTTTCTAATGGTATAAAGCAATTCATTCCTGCCTTTATCCCTCCAAGGGTTCCAAATCTCAAGCCGGATTCTGTTTCAGTGCTTGTAGACTTGCTGTTTGGAAGCTGCAGGCAAGTGTAGTTTTTGAAGAGTAAATTCATATTTTAGGAAAGAAAGAGAAACTTTTGTCTGGCATGCTTTTTAGTGTTTTAAAATTGTAGATACTCTTTGTAAAATGTTGGTGTGAGAAGCCACCATGTGGTGTGTACTTGTTGGCGCTTGTTTTCCCAGAAGTCAGGAGGCCAAAGGTGTCTGATAAATGGAACTTATTAGACATTTAGCTGTTTGGCTAATTATCTACTCTCTGAACAGAGTGTAACTGAGAATGCTTCTTGTCCCAGTCTCCTGGATATCACATGGTTAAAACTGACCACCAGGCTTTGTCAACCATTAGTTATGAAATTTCTGTTGTGAAAGATGTTGGCTTCTCCATCACTACTACATTGCTACACTTTCTGTTTTGCTGTTTCCCCCCAAAATCTGGGTGCAGCATCTGATTTTCCTGACAAAGAATTGAGTAATTAAGCAACAGTCCAGGGTTTTCTTGATCTCAAAGATAAAAAATCAAGTAAGAAGTAAAGGGCTTTTTATAAATTAGACCTTTTATTTAGATACTGAGAAGGGGTAGCACTGTGCATTCATGCCTTGAAAGCATGGGCATTTTCCACAACCCTGGCAGTAATCTATGGAAAGATCTCACAATACTTAATTAATTTTTGGTTTTCAAGTACTTCCCTCATATCTCATTTTTAAGAAGTTCCCCATATCCAGTGATTTACAGCTGAAGAGTTGAGACTCTGTATAACCTAACCAGGAGTGAATTACTCTAAACATCAGTTTCTCTGAGTCCACAGGAAGACATGAATGCCTTTACCAGGCCAGGGATTGCCAAAGCACTCTAGACTTTGTAAAAGCAGTTATTATTAGTAATGGACTGGACACTGTATACACAGAAAGGGGAAAAGTAAAGATTCTCAGACATGACAAGATTTTCTTTGTGGATTGATCTTTGTTTTTATTCTCTGTAGGAACTAGTGAACAAATCAAAACGCCAGCCAATTTCTTCCAGAAATCTGGATTCTCACAAAGATGGGTGTGTAACAATAGCTTTTTTTCCCAAATAGGCAGCTTTTTCCACCCCATTGTATCCTACAGTCCCTCATTTCCTCATTGAGCTACTGGAGGTAAAACCTTTCCACTTCCTTTTAAACCATTTTGATGACTCTCTCTTTTTGATATTTGTGATTAAAAAATACAATAGGAGAGGATTTACACGGTTTCTGGAAAGGAAATAAATAGCAGACTTTAAAACTGAACCCAGATACCCTGACACACAGCTCTGGCTGTAACCGAACAGGCACCTGCATTGTTTCTTTGTGATTGCCAACACAGGGGTATAAATCCAAGCAAGCAGTGATGAGCTTTTCCAGCTCTCACCACAGCAAGTAGGGCTCAGAGGTGCTAAGGCCTGTGCTGCCCTCAGCAGGAAGGAGGCATTGGACCTGCTATAGGCCAGCATTGGTTCAACCCCTGCCCCCTCAGGCTCTGCTACCTGCCTGCGTCAGCCACCTTCTTCTATTTCTCATATGCCTGTAATCCACCAAACACACACGTGGGAGTATCTAAATTAAAAATAGCAACCCAGGAAAAAAATGCAGTGCAGTTGGAGAGCTGATTTGCAGCTGAATTATTCATCCCCACATATCCCTCTCATCCCAGGATGATAGTACTGGAGCTGCGCAGGTGCAGTCTGGCTCAGGACTAGTCACGCAAGGGAGAGACAACAACTTTGTGGGTGTCTGTCCCCTGTCAGCAAGCTAAACCTCCCACCTTTCCATTCCTCTGTCTTTGCATACCAACTGCTACATGAAAACACCTTAAACCACCACCTCTCTCCCTTCTATGTCATTCCTTTCACTTATTACCTGACAACCAGATTAATGCAGCTTGGCTCTCTCCAACCCAAAGAATTGAGTTAGTCCAACCTTTTAAAAGGTTATTGGAATGTTCTGTTCCATTAACACCAAACTTTAGTAGAGAAACACATGAAAAAGCTGCTTCTGTGCTTTTATTGGCCAGACCTGAGCTGGGGTGCTTTGGTGGGTTGCCAGCTTGCGAAATTGCAATTTGCGAGAGACCTGGAGTGATTTTCCCCATGTATCTGCAGGGGTGACCTTCGGTTTTAATCAGTGCTCTGGTAGTTGTGACTGTAGTGTATGATGTGGAAAAAAATCTGGCAATTAATTGTCACTTTTTTTGGGAAAGAATTTTTGTAAATGACATTTTTATTTCCACCGAGAATCGTTCAGTTATCAGAGCAATCATAAAAACCTCAGAAAACAGAAGATTCTGCAACATGAAAGAAAGGCACAAAAACCCCCTGGACTTGACTTCAAAGTAGTCTTCATGGTTCCTGGTTGACATCCTACTTCCCATGCTTGGTGTGGTATATTTGGCATGGCTTCCCTCACCACCATATTCCTGGGCTGGAGCCTTGCAGGACCCCCATCATGCATCCTCCCTGAGGATCATGCCCTGCTATTAAACTCATGGGCATAATAATTGGAAAAAAACCTGTGTATTTGGTAGTGCCTCTTTGCATCCAGTGGACAAAACTTCCCATTTCAACTGCAATGTAAACAAGATGTTTGTGTTGCACAAAACAGAGCTTAGTCCTAGATTATTCTGGACAATATCTTTTATGTCTTCCTTCTTCTCTCCATTGGCTCTCCTGTCTGAGGGGTCCCAGCCCCATATGTCTCTTGCATGGTTTCTATAGGATAACTACATGAATGTGATAACTCTCCATCTCATTCCTACAGTCTGCTGTCATATGCCACCAACTCATACCCAATCCAGTCATGGCTGCTTTGGAGGTGTGTTGGTGTCTTAGGAGGCTAATCTTCCCCCACAAAACTGCAATTACTTCAATCTGAATTACAGCAAATTCCAAGAAACACCTTATGAAGACATGAGACCCTGTATAGATGGTCCCACCTCACTCTACTGCAGGCATTCAAAAAGGAAGATAGTAATGACTTCAGTAGCACTCAACCCTCTTTCCTATGACCTAAATATCTTTTCAGCTTCCACCTCAGCCTGAGGCATTGCATAGGTGAAGCAGGAGACAGAGATTGGCTTTGGATGTTAGCCAAAGTAACCGTGGGACTGAAGTGACTGAAGTGTCCCACAGTTCTCTTTCACTTGAAGAGAAATGGGTAGACAGCAGCTGTAAGTCAGTGATTGTCCAAGGAAGCACTTGCTACTTTGGATAGAAATGCTACAGTCTGTCTCTCAAGTTTCTAACCTACTTCTACAGCTCAGTGATACAGGAGATTGTGCTAGACATCAATCTGGGCAATTGCCTCTGGCCTTCTGCTTTGCTTTCTTCTACTAGTTGGCACTGACTAGCACCATCCCTTCACTGCAGGGAGATTGTTCCCAGTGGGAGCTGCAGGGAGCAGGTCTGCTGCTCATACACACCCAGGCATCCTTTTCTGGGATGTAAATGCCTAGGCTCATGCACTTCCAATGTACGGCCAGAAAGAAGCTCTCCAATTTTCACAGCTCTCTACGGCTTTTGCTAAATTTTGTATCACCTTGTCTCTAGCTGATAAATCTCAGCTGGGAAACAGCTGTTCACTAATCACTGTAATGGGGCCAATTTCTCCAAAAAGGCCCATTCAGCAGCAGTGTTGCTACTTTCTGTGTTCATGCATATCCTCCATATTCTTTTTTGCAGCTAAACATTAGTTTTGTGTGAAGATTTGCTGAGCAGTGAAAGATAAAGCAGGCTGGAGAGAGAAGGGCACCACGGAATGCTATTTGTGTGATGTCAAAAGAGCACCAGATTTCACCGTTATCTCTGATGAAATGCTGAAGGGCAAGGTGAGAAAATGGAGATTTATTATCACTGATCATAGTTCTTCTTTCACTGGACTCACAAAACAGCAGGAAGTAGAGAAAAGAGAATTTTGAGTGGCTTTCAGCTGTATATTTAAGCGTGAATCATCCTCCATCTATTGCAAAGTCTTTTTTTTTATGTAGTTGAATTTTCATGAAGGAATACATGAACTTTGGCTACAACAGATGTCATCTTGAAGGTTTTTTTGCTTTTAATATCTGACTGTAGCCTCAGTATAACAGGCAATATTGGGCTTTCATCTTTCACCACTACTAGTTATAAAATCCAGAGAAGATGATCATTAGCATGCATGACTTAAGAGATGTACAGCACTCAGTGAATCAGGATACAGACCAAGAATTAATTGTTGAAGAAATTAAAAATAATTCAAGGACATTAGAGAATATTGTAGTCTGTCCAGACTCCAAAATTGCTAGTGCACAATGAAGATGGCTGTGGTAATGTATTCCTGTCTGGCTTCCCTGAAGGGATACGGGAATACAGAGGCCAGTAGGAATGTGGCTGGGTCTGCAAAGGAAGTTCTGGCAACATGCTGCAACACAGGTGTGGAGGATGAGGTTGGATGGTGGGAGCTTCCAGCACCAGGCTTGAATTTTCATAGGAAAAGTAGTCACTCACTGAGCTGAAAATGGCCAAGGTGGCTGCCAGAGAGGGGAGCAAGAGCTGGCCAGAGTGCAGGTTGCACCCCAACAGCTGGAGGCAGCTTTTTACAAGCTGCTGAGGAAGAGGCTTCAGTTTCCACAGCCCACCAGTGTGGATTGAACCATGTACAACACGGTGGCGGACTACAGGATGTGTATGCTTGGAGATGAGTGAAGTGCGGAAGAGGCCATGCTCTGTGGCAGCATCCTCAGCCAGAACCCAACACCCAGGGCTGCAGCTGAAACAGAGCTTTTTAGTAGCTCCCTGCATGATTGCCTTACTGAGCTTTCCTTCAAAATATTTAAATCTCTCCCGAACAACTGTCTTGGTGGCAAAGCCTAACCCCTGCCACGTGTTAAGGATGCTGGGAGTTCTTTGTTGCTATTATTATTCACCCTGCCCTTTATGCGATGCCAACACTACTGCTAATTTATCTGCTGTATTCAGAGCCTTTTTCAAGCCCTCATTTTCCCCATGAGAATATTTCTTATTGATTTACATGGGCTGTAGTGTATCAGGCCATTTGGAACAGGAATGGCCACACAACTGGCTTCAACCTGCAGGCTGCATAGCAAGCTGTACAGTGAAATATTTATGGAAGCGCTTCCCCAGAGCTCTGTTTTGGGAGGGATGAAGAACAGGTTCAGCCATGGCAGAGTGCTTCTCTCCTCTCCCAGAGTAACTGCTGGGTTCAAGAGGCCAGAATTTCTTACCACTTTTTTTGATTAGATAATTTCTTTGTGAATAAATTATTTTTGAAAATAAATCATTGTTTTCTTCTGCTAATTTCCCACAAATTTCTCCTAACTCTCTCCTGTACTTCATCATGCATGTGCCCTCCAGATTACATTCTCCTGATAAGTTCCTGTTGATCTCATATCACTGCAGGACAGTGCCCCTTGAAGGGCTCCACTGTGGCCTCTGCTCAGCAGACTCTCCTGAGCTTGCTCTGAGTCCTGGTGTGAGAACTGGCTCTAGCAGATGTAAGAATGAGAATCTGGACGGTGGAAATTGTGTCAGCCCATATGTCTCCTGCTTTCAGAAAGCAGGGGAGTGCTTTACATTGTGTTCTCCCATTAGCTAAGACAATAAGAGGATCGTTTTTCTTCCATGGACTTTGTGTAGCACAGGACTCCAGAAATGTCCCTGACAGCTGACTGAGGGTGGACAATGGACGGTCCTTGAGCTTTTGCCAATGGACAGGGAGACGTATGGGCATGGGAAGATGTTTTCTCTGTTTTCAGTGCCAGTACTTATTATTTCTCTGATCTAGAAGTACAAATTGCCAGATGTTAAGTGGTGCCCTGTTAGAAAGCCAAAACTTTTAGAGAAAATGTTGGCCCTACCTTAAAATCAAACAAGAGCCTTAAAAGACCTCTCTGGTTGTTTCCCTCAGATCAGCCAGACTCTGGGCGTTTCTGAAAAAAAAAAGGCTTTCATTCATTTGTCACACTAAGACTTAGTGACTCAATAAAACAGTAGAAGTAGGGGGTTAAGTGGTGGACTATTTGCTTACTGTTTGCACAAACTATAAGTAGTTGAACTTTTTATTGCCTTTGTAAGAGGTTTCTGCCCTAGTTCTGCCCCCAGCCTCCTGGCCACAGGGCCCTTGCCCTCTCAGCTGTGCCAGCACTGAAACAGTGATCTTTTTGTGGTCTGCCTCTGACAGAGGGGACAAAATTCTCCTCGCTTTGTGGGTTTGTGGGAAAGGATGATAATTGTCAGTTACTGTTTGTGCCTAATGCATTACGGCCCAAGCAGAATTTACAAAGGTAACAACCCTGTCTGAAGCTGAAGCAAGGGTGCAGCTAGGAGTGACAAAAGCCCTGTCATTAGAGCAAGTATATTAAGGAGTTGATGTCAGTTTATTTGTCTCTTGGTGGCACAAACCCCCCTAGTACTAAGAGAGAAACAAGAAGAGCTGTCATATATTACTTTACTGATTATAATTTCAGGTTTACTCCCTTGGTTAGCAGTTTGTCATAGAAGGTCTGTGCCTCATTCAGGGGCACATATGAAAGCTTCAGTGCCTGCCCAGGTTGTTCCTGTGGGATAAGGAAACTGTCTGATCCTGACCATTAATCTGACCCATGCTGGCTTACCCTTCCCATCTTAGTAGATTGAGTGTCCTGCCCTTCCCTGGCCCCTTGCAATTGCAGGTTCTCTCTGCCATGTGAGCAAAGGGGAGGTTCACACTCCACGGGTGAATGGAGCTGGAACCTTTGGCTGGACACCCTCAAGGGGGCATTTGAGAATCGGCAGGCAATGGTCCCAGCCAGTGGTCTGAGCACTGTTGTGGAACAGAAGTTCAAAAGTTGCATTTGGACTGGGAGTGGAATAGCATCCCTCTTCATGCTCATGCTATTTGCCTTACAGATAGTCACTGATGTGGGTTATTTTCTGCTACTAACTAGAAGATTAGTTTTAGAGCCACTTGTCACTCTCCCATTTCACTTTTAAGAGACAGTACTTATTTTTGAAAGAAATTACTCACAAACAGTAGGTTTTCCTGGCCATATCCGCTGATAGAAATGTCTGTATTGCAGATGGCAGCATGTCTAATCCTCATGAGACAAATTTCCTGGAACTGAACAGAAGACAAAGTGTGAATATCGCAGCTTCGAATAACTGTGCCTGTTCAGTAGAAAATCAGTCAGCAATACAAAGCAATTATTTAAGAAAGCAATGTCTTGGGCATCCATCTTAAGTTGCATATAAACAGCTCAATCTTTCTCAACTTAGTTGTAGCTGACAGAAGCAAAATTGGGAAATGAAAACATTGTTTCAAAATGGAAGTTAATGAACAAGTTGCTTACTAATCAGAGAGATGTTTCTTTGCTGGCACAGACACCCTCTGGTTTCTTTTCCTTCTTGAATGACTATAATAATGAGACAAAATAAAAGCTTTTACTTCTTAGAAAAATAATAGCTGAGAAGTACCTTGCAAGCCAGCAGAAGAGCAGGGTCTTGAAGGGCCTCCTGTCAACTTTCTCCTTGTTCAAGCTGAGTGAAGTAGCTACAAGCTTTCAGAGAAGGGCAATTAACTGGAGGGACATCACAGCTCTAACTGGACATGCTTATAGTGAAAGGCTACACTTGATGAAGAACCCTTTCAGATTAGTCTTTGCTATGCAAGTATATTGTAGAAAAACAATGGTGTAAACAAGTTGAGGGAAAAAGAGAGAAGCAGGTAAATAAAACTGAGGTTTAACTGTCCTAAGAGATCAGGACTACAATGCTGTAAAAGGCTTTCTCATTTATGTTTTAATATTCTTGGTTAACTATAAACTTGTGAAGAGTAGGAACCAAGAGTACCAAAGCATGGCCAGTGCAGTTGAAAATGAAGTATTAGTCCAGGTGATGTATTTCAGAGTGATATACTTTTCAGAGGAAGGTATGTGGGGAGATTTACTAATATAATAGAAAGGGGGAAATTATTAAATTATGTCTGAGGAAGATATTCTTCATATCTATAAAGAGACTTAATCCCAAGGTGATTCAAGAATAATAGACAAAGCCCAGGAACACAAATAATAAAACTCAGTTTTTTGCTTCTCTTCTTTTTTTCCTCTTCATTTACACTTCCCACCTTCACTCACTGTTTAAGTCTAAAGAAAAATATTCTGCATAATAAAGGGAAGGTCAAGATGAGACAGAAGCCCCAGAATTCTGTCAGCAGACACTGAGATTGTTTCCCTTACAGAACTCAGCACAGGGTGATGGAAGGAAAACTTCACCTCTTTTCCTGTCTCCATTTCAGCAGGTTGGGCATTTTCCCTTTTCATTTCGCTTCATTCATCAAATGAAGATTCCCAATCTTCATTTAGTGGCAGAGGCCTGTGACATTTATTCCTAGGTGCTCTCCTCTGTATCCTTTTCCATCCTGGAAAGCAAGATATGTTTGGGATACCACAGCTGAGCAGACCCACTCCCAGTACAACCACAATAAATATTAAAAACTTTCAGCAGTGCAATCTGCTGGCGGAGGAGATAAAACTAATACATGTTTATACAAATCAGTATATTGAGCACAGAAAATACATGGCCCAAAGGCTCTGTTGGCTTTTTTTAGGTTTAGTGTAAGTGGGTGGAAAGTTCCTTTGTGCCTACAATAGAGCAGAATGGCTAATGACTGGGAGAGAAGGGAGGACTGAACACTGTGGATGAATCACTGGAGCATGGCCCTGAGGAAAACTCAGGGTTATGCTACCAGGAATGGACTGGTGCCCTGCTTATGCAAGGAGCAGAAGCTACTTTAATTTCTGTTACCTAGTCTGATAAATGAGATAAATAGCTTCTTTACAACTTCTTAAAAGGGTTCATATTGTGAGTTACTAAATAACAACTGAGGCCATGCGTAGGAATTGTATGAGGCTGAAGTTTTTCTCTGCAAAATAATTTCAACATCGCTCATGCTATTTGAATTATATCCTCTGTCACTACAGTGAATTGCAAATGTTTGTAAATGTCTCCCTGCATATATCTGTACACATATTTGTTTATATAAAAGAACCATCTTCAAATGAACTGCTGAACACCAGCAGTAGACTAGGTGTAAACTCAGACTAAAAGGCCAGTGAATCTAAGTCAGGAGAGGAATTAATTTTTTAAGCATGAAGCTCTCTTCTTGATCTTTGCTATCACTTAGATGTCTCACATTTTACCATACTGTATTTTCTGTGGGGTGAAGGGTGGGCAAGGGGACTCATGAGAACGACCCCTCTGTGTCTGAGCAAACACAGTCCATAGCCAGGAACACAAAGAATGCCTGGTCTTTGTTCAGCACACAGGCTTTTCTGGAAGAGGAATATTAAGTCAACAAACCACTAGCTCTGAAGACATGGTGCCAGCTTGCAGCTTTAGTACTACTCCAGTCATTTTAGCCAAAATATTTCTTCCAAGACTTCTGTATTGCATATATGGAAAAGGATCTCTTCTGACCAATGCAACTTATCACCATCAGAAAGAATACATATTAAATCTTATCTGGCTACAAGCACCAATTGCAGAACCCTTTATAAAACTCCTCTTTGTGACAAAAAGAGAAAATTACCTCTTCCCAGTTTCTTGTACCTCATTTGCTCTATACATTTCCCCATCTCTTTTCCAGGCATTGATTCAATCAAAGGAGTTTGGATTTACTCACTACTGCTTCTATTGACCCACACAGAAGTATGTGGTGGGAAAGATTTTGGAATTCCTCTCTTTTAGCAAAAGTTAGCTAAAAGAAGAGTGAATGCCTTTTAATATTTACCTACCAATCTCTGGGAAGATGGAAATATTTTTTTTTCCCCTGTGTTTAGCTTTTTCCCAATAGATAGAGGAAAAAACATGATAGATCTGTTTTTACATTTTTACAATCATTTGAAATGCAGGTCCCCTCTTTACTTTCCAAAAGGAAGATTATACCAAGAGGGTACTGTGTATGGAGACTATTTGCTTTGCAGGACAAGCCTCTCCTCTGCAGTCTTTGCCAAGTCTCATCCATAGTGGGAAAATTGCATTTTGCCTATCCTGCCAAGAAAGCCCCCCTTCACATTTTTTATGGCCATGGTGAATTCAAACCATGGCACTTCCAAGACCAGAGTGTCTCGCTGCTCTTATCTAAATGACTTATTACAAGGCACCCTTTCTGGAGGAATAGCAGCTCAGCTAGTCCATGGGTTACCTTACTATGCATTAATCATCTCTGCTTAAATTTCCCTGGCAGTTTGAATCATCGTGTGACAATCTCTGGAAATGAAACCTTTAATGTCAAAGCAGCCCCCAACAACTCCCTGCATGCCTCTGGTCAGAGAATCTCAGCCTTTAGCAAGAGAAGTGACTGCAGAGTTTTTCTCTGACTCCTGTGACCCAGCTGCTACTGAGAAAATTAGACAGGCAGCAAAAAAAGACCAACCACTAATGCCACACATAGTTACCATAAGGATAATAGCTGGCATTTGTGTCTCATTGGGGACTTAAGGATAGCTAGCATCCATGATGCCCAAGAGGTTGCCATACCAGGCTCAGGATTTAGAAGAGAGACTAGAGGCAGCTGTTCCCTTATCAGTGTACCTATGGGAGTTCAGGGTATAAAAATAAAATGCAGCTGATGATCATTTTCCTCAGAGGCTGTAGCCAACTTCAGCCATGGCACTTGCCTGGAGAAGCAGTGGCAGCAGCACTGCACGCCCATACTGTTTTTGTCGACCATGCTTGGGAGTGCAAGCCCCAGCCCTGTGCAGTGGCTGCTGGCATCTTCAGGGGGACCTCCAAGTTGTCCTCCAAGTTGTTGTTGCTTTTCAGCTCCCTGGAGGGAATTATGCTGGGGGATGGCTACCGCTTTGGAAAAGCTTTGCTTGGAAAAGCTTTGCTGTTGAATAAACAAGCCATGAACAACCTTTGGAGCTGGGATAAAGGGCACCTACTTCTGTTTTAATCACACAGAATCATTTTTCTGGAAGTGTAAAGTATCTGTGCAGGCTGGGGAGAAGCACCTTTTATCATGCTTCCAGTCTCCTCGTCATAAGTGAACAGAACAGGGCTGAACTGCTCCATGCCCATGGGGATCTCACTCGAGTTCTCAGCACTGGGGGACAGCTGCCACAGAAGTGCTGAAAATCATGCCTGATGGGCCAGGGCAACCATGGTTTTTCCTAAAAACCAAAAATGTAACTAATTGTCACAATGCAACACAAACTGAACTATTAAAGCCCAGCTGATCTTAATATGTCTTCATCTGGGTAAGCCGTTTTCTTTACAGCATAATATATTATAACTGTTTCTGCAAGCTGTCTCTGAACAATGAGACAAGAACAGAATACAAACTGTGGGAGAAATATCTCAAAACCTTAATCCCAAGAAAGGGTGCTCAAACACTGCTTATAATTTCTGTGGTATTTTAGTGAACATTTTTTAACATGTCTCTTGTTTAGAAAAATCAGATTATTCAAAACAAAATAGCATAAAAAATGGTCTTCAATAAAAAATATTTTCCCCCTGTGGATATTTCAGGTTGCCATCATCATCTCATACAGTGAAGCATTTTTTGTTGGCCTGAAACAGTTTTTGAGTTACGACTACCCTCTTAAATACACCCCTTATCCTGTATCACCAAACTTTTTCATCAGTAGATACCCCTGTTAATCATACCAAAGAGTATGCTTATATAATGTGTCCTTCAAATGTAGATATGTAGATATAAATGATTATGAGCATCTAAAAGTAATCTTTGGGAAGGAACAAAGCAATGAAAAACTTCATTCCCCAAAGTGATTGCATCGGAAAGTTGTGAGATTTTAAAGGTGGACTTTAATGACACCTTCCTAAAGTGCTGCTGTCTGATTTATTTTATGTATAGTCTTATCATCTGCCTTGAGAAAGTATCACTGCTAGTCATAACTCATAAATATTACACTGCGTTACTGGAAAGTGCTGTTTTTTTAGACAACTCAATAGATAATTGCCAGTTTTCTAGGTAATTGACTTCCTTTTACCTGGCACTTAAGCCATTTATTAATGACAGGATTATGTTGGGTTATTAAGAGAAGGATATACTTAAATCCCTATTTTGATTCACTTCTCACACTGGTCTTCATTTACTTCACTTCTGAAAATCAACAAACATTTAGTTCCAAGTTTTAATGATATGCAAACTGACGTGGCTTAAGTTATATATTTGATCATTCTGTTAAGCTCTGTAGCTCTCTGCTCTGCCATTGCTGGGCAGCTGTACAAAAACCTTGGGTACTCTCTATAAAATACCAGGAAGTTTTGTGAAGTGTGTATTGAGCTCTGGTTTGAACGTCAGAATACACAGGGAATCAAGCAGAAAACAAAATGAAAACATGAAGAATGAGGAATCTCAGTCACTTAATTCTTCCTAGACTCTTGGTCATAAATTAGATCTAGCAGAATGTCTCAGTATGTAAAATATACATGAAAAGAAAAGCCTCCCAATGGGATCAGCAATTTTAATCCTTCCCATTTACTTAATGCTTTCATCTAGTTAAAAAATTGCAGGCAGAAAAGAACAGGATGATTACTAGAGGACTGGCAGGTCTGCTCTGCTCTTTTGCCATGACAGTAAATGTATATTGTTTTGGGACAGTATCATACCTTGAAGCAGGGGAGAAAAATGCACATTTATGCAAATAATCCCAATGATTTCTGTGGAACTGACACAAAGAATAGGGTCCTGTGATTAATCTGTGAGGGAAGGGGGTTCTTGTTTGATCACCCTGGATAGGTGAAGATACCAAGGCACTTGCTGACAGTGAGATATATCATGTTTCTCACTGAACTCTGCCTGTCCTAATGAGTGCCTCCTGGACCTCTCTCTGCAGAAAATGGTCTTCTCTGTACTAAACAGTACATTTAACACTGGCACTCATCCAGAGCCGAGGGAATGTCAGCTGTATGCTCTGTCTCAGTTCCTTTTCTGCCAGGTAGACCTGCATATGTGATCAAGACTGTGCATCTTAAAATAGCATGCTGGAGACATAGCACTCTCCAAATGTTAGCTAATTGTCGCAGCAGCCTGGCACAGCACACGCCTAGGACCTGAGCTCTGCACTGATTAGGGATTCACACACACGGGGAAGAGAAGCACACATGAGGAGAATGACAGCAACAGACAGAAATAAAGAGAAAGAAGATCAAATCAGAGATGCAAACAGGGAACGAAAAACCAATAGCTAGAGTTAGGAGTGTCAGCCATGAAGGCAGTGGCTCACAGAGGATGCATGAGTGTTACAAGCAAATGAGAGAAAACAAAGGGTTTGATTTCTCCTTGCACCAGCTACTGCTTCAGTTTGATGCTCCTGGCAAACTGGCCTGTTCAGAGGTTACAGAACACTCTCCAACCCAAGAGGATCTCTAAGCAAAGGATGTGTTTCAGGGAGAAACAGAGAGGTTTCTCACTGACAGGCTGGGGGAAGAAACTAGGAGAAATAAGAAATGCATCTGCAGAGCCCCAGTGGGTATCAAACACATGAGAGCCACTAACAAGCCTTCAGACCCACCATGCCATAGGAGTGCATCCCCTCTTGGTTTAGGAATGAGGAAGCACACACTTTGCAGTCTTTTTTCAGCCCAGATTTAGGGCTGAAGTCTCTCAAGTCCTGGCTTGTTAGATCTCCCACAATTCTGGGGTTTTCTGTTTATCAACCCTATACTCACTACAGCATGTTCAAAGCATCGTGGTGGAGAACCTTTTCCCATCTGCCTTGTTTGTGATGTGCTACACACAGTTGTAATGTCACATATTGCCATAACTAGACTCTCCTTGTAAAAAATATTAAATTTAGGCATGTAGTATAGGAAGGACCATAACTCCCAGCTTTAGTCAATATCTGGCACATAATATTTGGATTTTTGTGTTCTTGAAAAGCATAATCACAAAACTCCTGTTATATGTTACTAATAGCAGAAAGTAAGACATCATTTTGTTCACATGCAGGCTGCAGAGTAGCCAATGAAGATATCTGTATTTCCACTGAATTGATGTCTAGGAGATAAAAGAGGTCTGAACAGCTGTAAGTTCTCCCCTAAAATCACATTTTGAGAAGCCATGGTCAATATTGCTTTATTATGGAGTTTGCAAGAGCAAAATTGAGCTGCATAAACATGCTGGGCCAGCAAAGTTCTGCCTCACTGAAGAACTTCACAACACACCTGTTCTTGTAGAAACAGAGAGAAAACTCTTTTATGATATGAAATACAAATCTGAATCATGACATCATCAGAAGTGTCTCGCTGGCTCACATAAGCTGTGAGCAGGTTACAGTTACCTAGCAACTCCTGCAAGCAGCTCGCCTCAGCGCCAAAGCATTAGGGTTTAAGTGGCAGACGTGGACCTGGCTCTAACTGCTTTATTCATCCTCAGAACATGGTGTTTGGTTGGCAGAAATCAGAAAAAAAAAATCGGGAGTATTATTAATGACCCCCATAGCAGCCTCCAAAGCAAACCTCCTTAGGGGCTCACCCCATTGCAGTGCTGCATGGTAGATGCCAGGCTTTTTCTCCAACTCTGAACAGCAAGCTCAGGCGTGCTGCTGAGACAGACAGCCGCGCAAGAGAGCACATGAGTGTCTCACAGATCTGTGAGTGTTGATTTTAGGTGACACTTGATGCCAATGCCCATAAATTTCCCTTTGCAGCTCTGTATGGAACCCAATCGCATGTGTCCAGTTAGAGCACGTGTTCTAGGAAGGCAGATGAGATGGTGTTCATTGGAAGGCACCAAGCATGGATGAATACCCTGCATTCTGCAAGTCTGCAAGCTTCTCTGGGAATGTCTGCACGGTCTCCAGGATAAAGAACACAGAAAAGCCTGAACAAGCCAACAACCGAAAAAACTGCTCCACAGACTTCAAATTCATCACCACTTGATGACTCTATCAAGTTAATTATATATTTATTTGTCTTCACATTTTCAAAGAACTGCAACTCTACTTGTCTTTTCCATCACATGCTGGCATATCCTGAGCCATTCACACAGTCAGGATTTCACCCAGATTTGCCACTTACATTGGCATCCGCTATGAGACACCTCCTATTTCTACATGTCAGAATCCAAATTGTCTCATTTGTGGGGGAGCCAAGAGATTGCAAAAGTCTGCAGCAGATAAGGGGTGAACTGATAGCAGTCTGTGCTGAGTAGCTGAGGAAACAAAAATTGTTTGAGCATGGTGTAACGCAATACATGATATTATTTATAATCTCACCAGGCTTTTCATGCCTTCAACTGTTTCCTCTGCAGATTGTCATAGATTTATTTCTACATGACAGTCACAGTTTCTATTCAATATTAAGGTGCTTTTTTCTTTTCTTGTTGAAACACTGAAATTCTCGGAAACTCATCTATCACTTAGGTGTCTAGCCCTTTTGATGGACTGTTCTCAGAAAATCCTTTCATTAAAAAGAGGTGAGCCATGATGTTCCTTCTCTCAATATTTTCATCACAGTCTCCTCTCCTGCAAGCCTGTCCCTGAAGGAGGATGTTGTCATCTTGATAAAGATAGGGCTTTGATGGGGTGATAAATACACATGTAGATAAACTCCCCTGAGCAGGGCAGAGCAGCAGGTAAGAGGAGCCCTGTGTGTGGTGGTCCAGGCTCTGACACTGCTCCTGCTTGCCCATAGGTCTCTGGGGACCAGCCAGAGACCATGGCTGGTATAAACGGGCATGCCTGCCAGTGAAAGGAGGGCTTTTTTGTCTTGCCACAGTACCTGGATAAAGCTAAGCTGTATCATTACAGAGTGGATGAGTGGATGAGTGGATGAGTTTGCAGTCATATCAAAGAGGTGGATGAAGAGGGAGCAAACCATCCCCTGGCCATGAAACCCAGTGGACTGGATCTGTGTTTCACCACACCAAGCTCACAGCTGCATTGCTGCTATTTCAATGTCTTTCTTTGGAGGAAGGAGGGTGGAAAAAAGAAATTTCCTCTCCATCTACAGCTGTTACTCCTCTTCTACTCCAGTGGCATTAATGTATCTGAAAAATCTTAGTCCCCCCAAAAATGTTACACAGATTTAAACAAAAAATATGAGGCCCAGGGGTGAGAGGGATGAGATGAGCCATTCATGAACACACTGACTAACCTTTATCAGTTTTCTTCTTGTTAGTAGTTTCATAGGTGAAAATGCAAGAACTGCTGTCAAGGAGCACGTGAATGGTCCACCCATTACCATGTCACTGATTCTTCCATTTCTCAAGACTGTAGAGGAAGGTGACAAAAAACCAAGTAGTAAACAAATAGATTTGCTCGCTCATAGAAAGAAAGAATACTTCTTATCCTTTTGTTAGTAAATTGTCTTCTCTAGAGACACAGAAGATTATAATCTTACATGAGATGCGACAGAGAAAATACTAAATTGATATTTTATTAATATATAAAAACATCTAATCCTTATTGTAGCTTCACTAAGTTCTTGGTTTCGATGGTTATTGTATGAGGTTAACTGTACTTTCAATAAAACTGACTTCTTTTTATCAGATTTCAAATCTGTTGCCTTTAAGTTAACATTTTGTTCCTCTGTTACGTGAAAGGCTAATGAGCAGCACCCATTTTACCTTCTCTGTGGCAGACATGAGGAGCGGGGAATATGCATCTGTCACATCCTTCTTATCCATGCTCTCTCCCAATTCAGCATTGCTAATTGTTCCAGCTTGTTTTCCTGCAAATGCTATTCCTGTGTACTGAGGCAGTCTTTCAAGATATCAGCTTCTCTTTTATCTGTCATGGTGCTTTAACTGTGGTGATCAGAGCTGTAGGGAACTGAGGGAGGATGTACCACTTGAGTTTCACAATTTAGGCTTTTGGGGCATCTAGTCTGTCTCAGGCATCTCAGCTGTCTTGGGAATGATTGACTTTGCCTAAAGAAGTTGGGAGAAATTTTCCTTCATTGATAAGCCCATGGCTGGGTTCCCCTAGCAGAGACAAAAAGTAAAAATGAATGCTGCTGTCCTGTCTAAAGACTTCAGCAATCCTAGAGAGGAAAGGGACTGATTGTTCTTTAGCCTTCCATTTTTCTTCTCAACAAACTGTTAGGGAAGAGTAGGAGCTGCTAGAGACATAGCAAGAATAACAAAAATCCTTGCAGTGCAAGATGTGTGGAGGCTCGGAGAGTTGTGGTACCATCTGTGCCTGTCTATTTACAGCCAGAACAACTAACGCCCAACTAATGGTGAAGAGAAGCAGAGCATCATGTCATGGAGACAGCTCTCTAATCTTACATAAAAGCAGCTCTCTGAAAAATCTGAATTGTTCAGGTGGAGAGAGGAATGGTCACAACTTACACTTAGGAGGATTTATTTATGGAATGATAGAAACACCTTTTTGTTTCAGCCACATCCTTTAAGCAATCTTCATCTGAGACTTCCAGGCAAGCTTGGTCAGTGCTTTTTCAGCAATACAAAGTTTAGTACACACAAAACACGTCATTAAATATAGATCCATGGTTACAGCAAAAGATCGGTAATGAGGGGAAAAGCAAGTAAGCTGTGAAAGCAGTGTGCTTGTTTTGATTTTAAAAAAAAGATTTTTATATTTGTAACAGCTGCTGGATGCAAAGAATAGGCATTACTCAAAGGGAATGAATGATACTTTTCATACTTTTCAATGATAATATGTTTTGAAAACATACATAAGACTGAAATTTTAAAAAATTGTGTTTTCAAGGAAAACACAGAGTTAGTTAAGTCCCCTGTATTTATGTCAGTGGAGTTGACCTCAGGGATAATTTTAGGCTCTGAATCAATTTGACTCCAGCAAGGATATGAGACTGGATGGGAAGCAATTGTTTTTGGGTGAAATGGTTGCAGGCAATTATCCACCAAAGGAACAGAGCTGGGTGCACAGGAAAGGGGCAGGGACATGATATATTCTGAAGCAGGAGACACAGCCAGGGAATGGAGAATGTGGGGATCAGAGAAAGCCCCAGATGAAGGAAGTGAGAGGTAGAAAGGAAGGAAAAAGCATTCAGACTGAGGGAGTTCCTGTATAAAGGATGAAAAGTTCTATGTCTATGGTTAAAAAAAGTCTATAGAATAACAAATTCTGTTTTATTCAAATCTGCTATATGTAAAGAAGTCTAGATAAATCAAGACCTTTTTCTTGATTCATAAAATATATATGGATTTAAGAATTCAGCTTCTGTAATTTGAAATTTTAGATGCTAATGATAAAAAAAATTCCACTTGACTAATATCTGAAGCCTTGAACTCTACCAGAAAGTATGCTAAATTTGATTGTTGTTCTGTCTTCATTAATGTTAGTGGAGCAGGGAATTAGTCTCTTCCTCCCTGTATGCATATTTTATTTATTTACTTTTTTCAGAACAGATATCTAGACCTCTAAACACTCACGAAACTATAATAAGAAATTAATAAAACCCACAACACAAGAAGAACAATCAGTAACAGTTAAGACTAGGGACAATCATAGTCACACCCCAGTGGATAGAGGGAGTATCAAAAGTTCTGGAAGAAAATATGAGCTTTTAAGTATTGTGTTTGCTCAGAGAAACAGGCTCCTGCAAGCAGCTGGTCAGCAGCTGGTCATTTTCCCTTCTGAGTGTCAAATTTCAAGTGATGAAGGAAAAATAACTCAATTTGCTGATAAATTGTGATGTTATAGAAATGTTCCATGACCATAAAAATTGATGCCTTGAAACAGGTCTGGAGACTTCCACCACCCTCTCAGTACTCTAATATGTGCAGCTCAAACTTTCTAATTAACAAAAGTGCCTCTGAAGATTGTTCCAGCAAATAGATGCAAATTACTCCTTTAATTTCTTTTTTCATTAGATTCCTTGTTTCCTTTGATGCTGCAACGCCTTTTTCTCCCCATGACAACACACCAGCGATGGCTGATAACACCTTGAAAGTAATTGCTAACATTTGAAATTTTGTTTTTAGTCTTGTAAGAACTTTTCTTTACCATGTCTGGGGATCCTTCCTATTCCTTCTTCAGCTTTTTCCAGTCCTCAAAGAATTGACTTCCCTTTTCTCTGGAATTACAGGACTCTTTGCTCTTGTTCTCTGCTTTTCCTCACCCCTGCTTTCTTTTTTCCTCCCCCGCAAGGTTTTCTTGACCAATTATGCAAATAGCTATCAGTCTAAATTATGCAATTTGTACACGGGGAAATGCCACCAAATTTAGTGGAATTGAAATATCCTGTTTTGTGTCCTTCATCCTGTTTTTGGTGGGGTTTTTTTTTGTGAGGAGTTTATGCCCAGATCATCTGTGATATTTTAGGTAACAAATTCCCTTTGACATCAGAATTGCCTAAATACCTTTGAGAAAGTGAAAGTCTGACAAGCACACCAATGCGACTTGCCTACACTGAATGAGAAAATGTCTCTTTGTTGGGAAAGGAATGGAAATAGAACTAAATACCCCATCAGCTAGCAAAAATTAAGTTTCTTTCTATGTATGATAAGAACTTACATATCTCAATATATAGTTATGGCTATTACACATTTTCATCAAAATATTAAGATTTTTAAAGTAATTATACACATCCTATAGTTATTTGGTAGAAACAATATTTTCATCTCACAATATTTTACACAAGTCAAGCTCCTAATAATAGAAAAATAAAGACACTTGAAATAATTTGGAGTTATGTGAGTTACAAAAAGATGTCCTTGGTTATTCAGTTGTCTGTGTTTTAAGTATTTGGGTTCTTGGCAGTAATACCTTTGGAATGCATCAGATTTTCCTGCTTTCAGCATTTACTCGTTGTTTCTCCTTTTGCAAGCCAATGATAAGGATTGTAAGCACAGGAAAAAAATTTCACCTTGCATTTGTTAAAGTTCAAAATCAATCTTATTCCCTAAAGCAAGCACAGGATTTACCATTGCAACATAGCTACCCAGATCCCACATGGGAGTGTGATCAGAGGAACTGAATGTCCTACATGGGCTACAGCAAAGGAATATTTCAAATGTAGACACTCAAATAGTGCTATAATTTATCTATGAAAGAGGTTATGAACATATTCCTTTGTTTAATGGACCAACATACATCAAGGATATGCTATAAATTAAGTATCACTGACTTAGATTTCAGTGTACTGCCAAAAATAAGTATTCCATGTACTCTTAGAATGGAGTATGAAAAGAAAAGCAGGACTTAATCTGATGGTACAATGAATTATTACTGAATCCATCCAACTTAGCAATTTATTCATTTATTAATCAGCAATACCGACAGCAAATAAGTGTTTATGCATACTACAAAGGAGGCAAACTTGGGAAGAGATGTCTTAGTACAAGACGCAAGATAAAAAGCAGTATCTGGGGTGCAAAAAATCATCATTAAATGGTAAGAGAGATACATTCAATGTTCAGCAAATCCCCTTAAATATTGGCAAATGTTTCTGGGTCATGCCAGTTTAGTTATAGACATGTAATAAGGTATGACTGCAAATCTCTTGCCTTTGGAGAATTTTAGGAAACTAGTTACCCTACAGCATTGAAATCACAAATAAGGGTTTTTCAACTTACAGCGCAGCCAAAGGAAATGGGTATGTTAAAAATAAAAACTCAGTCCTCTTTCATTCTTCAGACATCCCATAAGAACAACGCTGGGGTGTGGAGTGACTCATTCAGGGATGTCTTTGTCTTGGGTTAAAGAAACAGAATAAGCTCTTTAACCTTCTGCAAAGTCATGGTGGACTGGCTTCAAAGAGCTCCTCTTTAAAGAAAGGAACATGGTTTTTCACTGACTGTGGCAGAAACAGCCCCTTTACTAGATAACCAAAGTGAGTCTGCTCCCTGCAGACTGTGAATGATTTTTCTTCAGAAAGAGAAACGATCACATCATAAAATGTATGTATCTATATATGCACATATATACACACAGAAATTCACTTTGCAAACAGCTGCACTATTCCAGCTGCCTGTCACTCCATTTGTATTGGTTGCCACCACTTCAGCTCTGCCAGAGGAAGGGACCTTGCGAATGGTCCCTCACCTGCTTCAGAAAAAAATTTTGGTGGGGTCATCTTGCTTTTAAGGATGAATATGGACCAACAGCCAGAGGCAGATTAAAGAGATGACAAAGCAGAGCAAGGGGGCAGGCAAACAGGTATTTCCAGGTGCTGGGCAGCTTTGAGTCTCCAGACAGCCATGAGCAGAACCAATGCTGTTCCCAGACAGCACCACTGGAACCAAGAAAGAACAACTGCCCAGAGCCATGGGCAGATACAGGCACAAGATGAAGAGTGGGAGCTCACTGTACAGCAGTGCACTGTATCACTGTATCACTGACAGCATCTTGATACCCAGCAGTAATGACCCTGTTTGGAAACCATCTTTGAGTCAAACCTGGAGCATTTGTAGGGATCTACTTAAGAAGCTGCTGAACTATGAAGACAGATAGAGAACTGGCATTAACACCACCACTACTGAATAAAAAGGACAATAATTAGTATGATACTCCACTCAGAAAAAGAACGTCATACAATTTTTGATATGGGTTTTTTTTTCTCAAAAATAAGGTCTACCTACAGCGAACAGGCAGGTTTTCATTGATTTCCTCATCTTTACGTATTTTCCCTTCAACTAAAATCAATGCTATTTTAGATTTGATTTGTCTGGTTTCTGTTTTCATTTTTAAAAATTCATTGTTGAATTACAACAAGTGTTACCATGTAGGTTTCTGATTTACTGAACTATAAATAGAGAGATTTCCTTTCCATGTCCTGTTCAGTTACTGTAACTGCTCAAGGTTGAATGTTTGGTGGTGTTAATGGAAAGTCTACAGAGTGATGTAAATATACAACAGGATAATCTGATATAAATACACCACAGGAGAATCACAATGTAGGAAAATCTAGATAAGTCCATCAAGAAACGCACAAATATAGGCATTAGATTACATAAATCTAAATAAAGAATTAGATTATCTCTTTGTGTCTCGTTCTGATTCAAGTAGGTGTGTCCACCAGATAGGAACTTGTTTCTTCCTCTGAAGAAAGGGAGTAAAGTTTAGGAAAGGGTCTAAATAAAAATATCAGTGAATGGAAATGAAAGCCTGAATTCATTAGGAGGTTGGACATCAATGTAAGTTCAGTAAAGACTGTCTTAGGTTTCACAAACTCTTCCCATATTCCAAGACCAAAAATACACTTCTCAAAGCCACTTTGTTCTTGAGATTCCTATAGGCATTTTTATGTCTTTGATTCCATCTCCTTATGAGCTTTACTTGAAGTTTCAGCTCCACAAATGCCTAAGTCTAAATAATGGAAGTGAATTGATCAGAAATGATACCTGCTGTTTACTCTCACCCTTTGCCTTTCACATACTTTCAAGTAGCAAACAAAAAAATCTGGTTGGTAAAAATGGCACAGGCCTTCCTTAAGAAGATTTTCTTCCCCTGGAAGATTTTGTATAAAGATTCTGCTAGCCCCAACTGATGCTAGACTCCAATTAGTAGAAAGGTTCCCTGCTGTCTGTAAATCTGGAGCTAAAAGTGAGATGGGTGGAGCTAAACTTTAGATGAGTTTCCTAACAAAACAGATTTCTACTTAGCTCATCTGTAAGAACAATTTTCAAGCAAAGAGATCTGTGATGAGGCCACAATCTTCACTTTACAAGAAATTATTTCTATTTCATATTCATTGCTCTGGAAGTATCAGTCCTCATGCCATATGTTCCCCCTTCTCTGCTGGAGGCTCAGGTATCTCCACAGCTGCACAGCCTTCACCTACCTTTGCGATCCCCTGTACTGCATGTCCAGGTTGGCTCAATTGGAGCTGGGCATAGCAGCTGCTCTGACATTGTGGGCTGAGAGAAATGCAGCAGCACTGCTCCTTGTGCACAGGTGTTTGTTGGTGGGGCTTCCTGCCCCTAGGAGCCTTGCTAAAACACATGTCCCAGCTGCAGTGCTGTGACTCTTGTCATCTCATGGACCAACACATCCCCCATGGGAGACCTCATGAGTCTCTCTGTGTGTGCCCCTAATGCAATCCATTACTGCAGTGCCCTTCCCAGTGACTCACTGTACTTGTTTCTCCAGCAGGAGTGAAGCTTCAAGCAGGCAGAAAACTAAAGTCACTGAGGTCTCAAATCAGTCAGCTCAAAATATTCTGTCATTTCTGGGAGAAAACTGCAGTCTGTACCAACCCTCAAGCTCAATAATATAACAAAATAAATTAGCTCACGGTGAGCACTATTTTGAAGTGACTAGTTCATTATCTCCTTGCCTAGGGGAGAGGATTGACAAAAGGAAGAAAGATCCAGATATTTTCTGGATTCTTCCTTGAAATAAGTTACAACTTTAATTAAAAATGCTGCCTGGGAAGATGGCTGAAGTGCAAAGCCTCTGTTGGTGCCCAGAAAGGAAAATGTCTGTCTCCTCAAAGGGTAGATGTGCACATGTAGACTATGTATTGCTTTCTCTGTCTTGATTTGGAATGGTGAAATAGAGTTATATTTTTTTGTTTGTTTGTTTTAGAAGAAATTCAGGATTGTGCCTACCATTCAGGAAAAAAAAAAAGCACCGTTG
>JANPWX010000135.1:6233598-6249353 GCA_024734555.1 Trochalopteron elliotii
TTCTCTCTCTCTCTCTCTTTCTTTCTTTCTTTCTTTCTTTCTTTTTTCTTTCTTTTCTTTCTTTTCTTTCTTTTCTTTCTTTTTCCTTCTTTCATGCTAAATGCAATTCCAGTTCCTGAGTTCCTCAAAAGGCTTTCAGTGATTTCTGTCCTAAAGCTGCTTTGCTGCTATCATCTGCTTCTTCATAGCTAATGCAAACCATCACAAATCTTCTCTGCTGGGGCAGGATTGCTGATAACTTTCCATGGCATTCAAGATGTGATGCTGATTCCTAAATGGATTCCTTCTGCTTATAGAAAGTTTGCTCCTTTTGGGCAGTGGTGATTATGTTTGTGATAAGTGATTATGGCATGGGTTCTCCCTTTGCCTGGGAATTAATGTATTAGAGGCCACAGATGTGCAACACATACCTGCAAGTCCCTTCACATCATGAGGAGGCAGTTGCATTACCAAGCCCTCCCATCCCTTCAGGCTTGCTGGTTCCACATCCAGCAGAACATTGCAAAGTTGATTTTGAAGCAAGAACAGGCTAATAGAAGGTTTAGAAAACAGGAACTAAAATGCTGACCTCACTTCTCATGAGGTGTCCTAAAAGAGTGCAGCACTGGATTATATTCACTTGCTTGGCCTGACAAATAAACTATAGGTCTTTAACCTGCTGGATCTTCACAAGCTCAGGAGTTCCATTCATATTCATCTCACTGTACTAAACATGCTAGGAGGACACAAACTGTGTGACCTAGAGCCCAAATCCAGGAGACATGGATGCTGCAGACTGTTCCCCACTGTGATTGATGCTTGTGTGTACTGATGAGGGCTCCAGAAAAGACTGTCTTCTGAAGGCCATGTCAGCAAGTGGATGATAAGTCAATGACAGATACCTTTGGAGAAGCAACAGTGATATTAGGACTGGGAAATTCCTAACACAGGCATTGGTGTTATACACTACATCCAAATTATCAACAGATCTGCTGTACTGGGACGATGCACACAAACTGACCTGGCCTTTTTTGCAGATGCTGGTGTAGGCTACTGCTTAATTGGGTCATTATTTGCAGTTTGGTGAGGATGTGTTCAGTCACCCAGGTGGCAGTAGGTTACCTATCATTTAAGAGTTTAAATAATTGCAAAGTCACAGGGTCTTGACTGCAAATACCAAAAAGGCCATGGATTATATAAGGGAAGAATGGGGGGAAATCTCAGTTCAGCAAAATGTGTGCTTCCAGGAACAGAATTTCTCTTGTAACTTATTCAGTACAGTATTTCCACTTCAATTTTTGCTTTTTTACACTACTTAAGACAAAGAAATGGACTGAACTCATCTTTGAGGTATCAGGTTATCCACAGGAAGATTTAAGCTATCAGAGTCTTTTATACACCATCAGGCACAGCTATTCCAGTGATATATTGCCCTTTTCTGCAAGTCAATAATAAACAAATGCATCATATTCTTTACTCTCTTTTCAAAGCACAGCTGTAATTGATGCTATTTCCTTGAGGAAAAAAAGAGTGTAAATAAAAAGAAAAAGCCAAAATTCTTCAACTGAGTAAATTGGCTCAAGCTGCAAATTTTAAAGCCTTTTAGTGTCTTGGATCACTCTTAATAAATACTATACTGGACCAATTTAGAACTAGGAAAACTGATACCAAACTTAGCAAAATTTGGGTTCAGATTCTCAGAGACACTTCAGCCTCCAGAGTTCAAGTCTGATAAGGCTGAAGTGTTGCAGAGCAACATATAAAAAAGCTCTGTTCATAACAAACCCTTTGTTTCACACAGTTTTAATTTTTGTGGGACACAGACCCCGTGTTTTGATGCTGCAAAATGGTGTGAATAGAATTTGCAGAAATTAAAGACTGGAGGGTCAAATTCTTTGCTTGAGATACACTCTGATTCATGCCTGGCCCCCTTTAAAGTGGTAAATCTACAGCATATCAGAAATAGACCACTTAAATGACATCATAGTTTGAATTTAATTTTGGGGAGGAAAATCAAGGAGCAGAGAGAAAAAAGTTCCTGTTTCATGGGAACACATTCCTCCATTTCTCCATAATTTCTGCCAGCAAAGATTGGTCAGGCACCTGCTACTTTGCTGAGTAATACAGGCATTAAAGGCTCCTCTACACCTTCCCTTCCATTTCTCACTTTTGAACAAAGTTTCACATCAAAACATGCATTAAAATTGGAATAAATGCCACACAAAAGTCTTCAAATTACACATCTGAGTGACTGTAAAAGCAGTGCCATCATCTTTAGCCTGTTAAATTCAGGTTCCAAAGGTACACTGAAGAGTACTACTTCTAGCTCTCCCAGACCATATCAGTGCTTGCTCTTCACCCTCTGCATTGTTGAGGTAAGAGCAGGTAAGATAAATCTGTTTTGGTTTGTCCATAGGATAATTACATGAGCTTTAGGTGAAGCATGCAGGAAACACCAATTTTATTTAATGATTTGTAAAGTGATTAGATCCAGAAGAAATGGGACAGGTCAGATCATGTTTCTAGATGACCTGGGAACCGTTTTGCAGCCTCCACTGGGATAACATCTCAGCTGCTGGTTGCATAATTCATTTTTATCCTGCCCAGCTGCATACAAAGGTTAAAAAAAGATATAATTAGTCTCCCTCTCCATTCCCACCTCTGGCCCACACAAACCTTGTCTCTTATTCAAACCTGTCATTGTTAGCAGTATAATCCAGGTCTCCTGAAAAAAGACAGCAATGAAAAAAATTATGGTAATTTAATTCAGAATGATCTTTCCTTTGTAGTTTTCACATTACTTTTGCAGATACATCTATTAATAACCTGTAGGAATCAGCTTCTATTTACGTAGCACTTTTCTTCCCAAAGGGTCTCTGAGTGCTTTGGTAACCTTAGGGATCATTTCATTCTTTCCTGACAAATGAGGCTCCATTTCACCTTTATGGCAAACCTCAGGGAAAGGATGGGGAGAGAAGAATACTGAGCCTACCCCTCCACACTCTGCAGAGCCTCCAGCTCCCAAAGTGGGATGCAAGTGTCCAGCAGAAGGTCTCCTGCCCCACACAGGGATGTATTGTTACTCCAGTGCCTGAGGCTCACTTTGTCTTTCTCTCCCTGCCTACCCTCTGGCTGCACAGAAGGAACTTCAGCACCCAAGAAGAGTCACACTGTTCCTATGCAGTGATGCTCCTAGCTCCCACTCCATCAGCACTGAGCTTGTCTTGAGCAATGTCTATGGTGTCAAATGAATTATTTATTCAATTTAATCAAAAAGCGCTGGAACCCTCTGGGAATTGTTGGGGAGATAAATCCCACATGACTGTTGCTGCTATTTCTCTGTGGAGGTTTTTTGGGCTATAGGGGCACCTACAGGCACCCCCAAAACTAGTTGTCCTTGTGCTAGGTGCTGTGGTGACATCCACTGAGTTGTAGCTCAGTGCTACTCAATTAAAGGACAAGAGGCAATATGCACATGTTGAAATAAAGGAAATTCCATCTACGTATAGATGGTCAAAGAGTGGCACAGGTTACCTAGAGAGGCTGTGGAATCTCCATGCTGAGACATTCAAGACCTGACCAGACATGGCCCTGAACAATCTGCTCTAGATGACCCAAATTAGAGCAGAGAGTTGGACTAAGTGGTCCAGTGGTCCCTTCTAATTTGCCTGTTCTTAGCTATTCTTGCTTGTATAAAGCAAAATGCAGGACGTATTCCCAGATGTTTGCCATCACAGGTTGAAGATGAAGGATGAAGTGGCAGAAGGAAGCATCCTGTTCTGCCCAGTTACCAGACAGGTTGCTCCAAGGATTAGGATTCCCTCCAGGGCCTTTTCTGATATAGTCTTTCACTAGGCCATGCTGGGGACAGAACACAGAGGGCCAGGAACTGCCTCCCACTCAGCCTGGCCTTTATAGAAAATTCACAGAAAATAAAAATAAGCTTTCATACAGACATAATATTATCTGTAAACAATATAGATATGAGCGTATGTGTATTTATGGGATCCTCCTGCTTCAGGTGTAAGTGTTCAACTCTTGGAATAGTTTCATGGGCTACCTATATATAAGAACACTGCAAAAGCCATGTATTTTTATATATATGCCTCTTGTAAGTCCTTTGAAGCGAGCTGAATGGATCCAGGTGCAGGTCACACTACAAGTATACCATTTATATAAATAGTGATCAACTTCAGCGGTGAGCTCCTGGAGAACTTCATTTAGTGTTGACAGTCCCTGTGGGACTCAGGAGTAAATACTTTTTGTGAATCAAATACTTTTTGGAGGGATTTGATTTCAAAAGCAGTTTCTAATAGCTGAAAAACATGACCCAAAAAATTCCTTCTGAAATCACAGAGAACACCATTACTTCAGCAGGTACCTGGTCATATTGCAAATAAATTTATGGTCTCAGACCTCTCCACTCTCCTGTCTTAATCAGAAATCTGTCAAAACCAACAGGGTGATGTTGATGTAAATCTTGTAATCTGGCCTTTAGAATAAATTGTTTAGCATTCCTATCCATACCTTTTTGTAGCCCTGCCACATTGCGCACAGTATGACTAGAAGTATGAGGACTAGAAGAATCTGACCATCTGTGAGTGACCAGATGTAAAATCTCTCTGAAGGATTTTTCTAACAAAGCTAATAATCAGGGCAGCGTTAGGTGTGTAAATGAGCCAAAGGCATGGCCCGTAAAGTTGGTACAAAATGTGTCTTTGTCGAAATCAAACCATTTAGTGACATCTTGCAACTTTCTAGTTCAGTTTTCAGTGATGTAACCAACCCTCTCACCCTTTTAGTTTTGTTGTGGTCTTGTAGAAATGCTTAGCTTAATGAAATGCTTTTGGTGTTGTTGCTTGATCATTGGCTCTTGCATGTATTATCTTCTGTATTTTGTATTAAATAATTAGATAATATATAAACATGATATTGCAGATGTGGGATATTTGAGACATTAATTTGATGAAAAGTCCATGCAAAATTAATCAAGATAGTACAGCTGGCACAAAGCAGTTTTTGTTATCGACATGAGAGTAGTAAGCCAGCTCCTTAAAATCCATATAATAATAGTTTGGAAACAAATTTCTTTTGAATTTTAATTTCCTGAGGAATTTAATTTTTCAGTGCTACCTCAGAATAATTTTATAGTCATCTATTTAAAGTCAGAATGGCCTGTGGAAGAGGCCTCAGCCTAAACCAACTCTAATTACAGTAAACAAGAATTTTCACAAAAGAAGCTCTACTGCCTTGAAACTGTTTTTGGACTTTGCCTTTGAAGATGACTTTTTTAAGCATATCTCAAGCTCCTCTTTACAAGAGTGACACAAAAAAATCCCCAGTTCTTGTGTCAAATTTTCTTCCAAGGACTGTCACACAACCACCTGTGTCAGTTAAGCCTCAGATTCAAGTTATATGGACAATTTTGCTTAAATGATATAATTTTCTTTTACCACTGGGGAAATCCTTATATGATACCATGTCAATATCTGATGCTTAAAGACACTATTTTGAATAAGGAAGTAACGCTACAAAATTAATTGTATTAATTTTCACCTATCAGTTGAGCCCTAGTGAGTCCTGTTCATTAAGCTCATCTTTGTTCCTTATGTGTGTGTTCAAAGGTATAAAATTATGGAACAAAAATAGCATCAGCATTTGTAAAATCTCTAGAGAAAACCAACTACCGGTGTACTTGACAACAGGGAGAACAGCTGGAGAGTCTAATACCCACCTCCTCCAACCACATAAAATCCAAAAATTCTGCCAAACTAAGACTAATGCTCCATGCTTCTCCCTAATTTTATTCCTATAACATAATTTTCTCTGTAAAGCACAACTTTTTTTTTTTGTTTTGTTAAAATATGCCACTGAACTCTGTGTTTCCCCTTACACAATTACCAGTTTATGAAGCAACTACCTCTACTTAATGTTCCTGCAGCTTCCTTCTTATCACTGCTAACATGTCAAATCTGTATTCCAATTTGTAGGCTAGGAGCAGGGAGAACAGAAAAGAGATAAAAATGCCCCTAAACTGAGACTGTGCTCCTCGTCTCCTACCAGCCACCCAGTAGGTCCATTGTCCTAGGGTGACTTTATGATGCTTGTACCCCCAGTTGTCTGTTCTGTTTGTGCTGTATGTTGAGTTCTGTGCCTTTAAGACTGGTTCTGAGAGTGAAGCAGGGAAAGAAGAAGTGTGCAATTTGTTTTGAGAAGACAGCATTCACTCTGCATTTTTTTTCTCGGGATGGTGTTGTTCAGCTGAGGCACGGACAGCAGCGGGACAAAAATCTTTTTTCTTTTAATTAGTTTAGCTAGCTGAAGCAAAGAAGCTTCCTGGACAGTTTTTTTCCTTTTCCTTGAGACTGTTTAAACCTGCTCCAGACTGAAAACCCAGAGGAGCACTGAGAGCTGGCACCTGTGGCCCACCCAGGCCTGGACCTCGGCATTTTGTCAGCGACGAGGAGCTGGTAACAGACCAAAGGAGCTGAGCTACAACCCACAGCAAGGACTTTCTCAATTTACCATCTCACTCCAGAATGAGAGGTTTTATTGCTTCATATTATTCATTCTTTGTGCTTGTGGGCACTTTGTTTGTTAAATAAATAGTTTTTTCTACTTTTCTCTGAGGAAGTTCTGTTCCCAGACTGGCTGGGGGGAGGGGCCGTTTAGGTCTGCTTCCCAGAGGGACCCTTTTCGGGGGTTTTCTCCCAAATTTGCCCTAAACCAGGACACCCATTTAAGCAGAGTTGTTGGCAGAAAGTGAAAATAAACTAAAACAGGTCACTTTACCCTGTGAGAGATGTCTAAACTGGAGTCCCAGTTAGGCTGCCTCAGAACTGGTAGGTACAAATGATAGAAGAGAAGAACTGGGAGTATTGGCTCAGATACTGCAGGCAGAAAACCTGTGTTGCCTGGGGAAACTTCTGCAGCCTCTAAGCGTGTGAGTCATGGTCCAGCCTTCTGAGCAAGGATTTGACATCAGCGTATTAGAAAACAAAAATCATACAGGGATGATAACGTGGCAAAGTTGAAAACAGAAAGGCCAAAAATTACGATGGGGTTTTTAAAAAAGTTATACTGTTACACTGTACATATTATATACTGCTCTGCACATAAAGGCTCTGATATCCATTCAGAGTTACTTCAGAAGTCATGATCAGTGGATGAACATCTATCACTTTGTAGCACAGAGAAGCCATCTGCTTTACTGCAGGCAGGAATATGCATATTGGCAGACATCAGTGTCAAGAGATACACATCAAAATCAAAGGCAAAAGCATGAACACAAGTTAACAGAAAGGAAATTGAGGAACTTCTAAATCAGGATAGTCATGTAATCCTGAATCAAATTTCTGAGCAAACTCCTTCTCTGTGGAATATAATACTTTCTCTTCTGGCATTGCACTTGTACATATGCAGTAAGGCTGGGAAAACAAATTTTGATTTAACCTGCTGCTTGCAGATGCTATTGATCTGGCATGAAGAAGCAAATGTAGCCAATGAGTATTTCATGTCAGGGATGAAAGCTAATTCAGTATTTAAATATGCAGGCAATACAATGGAGATAATATTCTCATAAGGAATTAGGCTAATTAAAGTATTATAAACTCTCTCTCAGATTATCCACTTTATACTAGTGGTCCAGTGGTGTCAGCATCCCTGACCATCACAGCACATGGAAATCCCATAGAGACTAATTAAATTTTCCTGTCTTGCAATAAGAATACAGGGGATTATTTTTAAATCCTATTTTTATGTCTATAATTTTATCCAACTACAATGGGTGTAACCAAAAGCACAAATATGCACATGCCACCTTCTCATAACTGAGAGTTTGGGATTTGTATAACACAGCCTGGAAACCAGGGGGTCATAGCAGTTCCACCAGCACAGTTTGTTGACTGCAAGAGGATTAGGATATAACATATGGGTATAGGTGAGAAGAGAAACAAAGCCTTCATTCATAGCTAGAACTCGAGAAGAGGAGCCTGAATACAGTTATGACAGATTACCACCTACCAGTCTTCATGAGAAGATAAAAACCCAATTGTCAGCTCTAGTACTTTACAGCATCACAGTAAAAAGAACCAAGGGCAATTGCAATGATGTGGGTGATGGACTTGTATATATTAGAAATGGTATCATTTGACATGATGATTTAAGCAAGAAATCCCACAAACTAATTTAAGATAAAAATCTTAGGGCTGAGATGTATCACTCTTTAATTTACAGAATCAAGCCAAGATATCATAAATATCCAGGCACACCTTCCAAACCTGGTCAGTTCAGCAAAGAAACAGGCACATAACATCAGAGGCTATGTTTCCTACTTGTTTTGTGATTATTAGTTCGTGGAAAGAGCAGGTAATGCTGACTGAATATGAAACTCTTAGAGTACAAGCAGTTTGTACTGCATGTATTTTCTAAGCATCTCCTTCTGCTTCAGAACATTGGGACCATTTGCATGAAAATAGAAAATCTTTTTCTCTGAAGAGCTGGTGTTCCTCTGCTGCATGTTCAGTGCACCAGGCTTACAGGCATTTGTTCTTCCTTGCGTTTCCCTGCACTAAAGGTGAGTCCATAATATCATAGAGATGATGACATGAACAGCATTTGTGAGTGCAGGGTCCTGCTGAAAGCAATCAGCCACCTTGTTCATATGCTGACTTCATTGGACTAGGACAAGAGTCCTTCAAAAGTTAGGAATTTAAGCTCTGACACCCTTGACTTCCATAAAGGTACTTCAGCTCAGCAAAGGCATAAGACTTGAGGTTTGAGTGATTTATTATGGCTCATACTGATTCCTAGGAAAATAAATAATATGAACAAGTAAATTCCCTGGAAATGAAGAACTTAAAAAAATATAAATCCGGTTCTTATCTAACTCAGAAACAGCTGGCAGTTTTTTGAATATGACATTAGAAACTGTCTGCTGTTTTGCAAATAATAATGATGCTGTACTGATGAGCAGAATGTGAAATATTAGCACCTTCTCTCTGGCAGCTCAGGACTGCTTCCCAGCTGAAGAAATGGGTGGGCATCAGGCTAGCTGTCTCTGCTTGGATGACTCAGCCCCACTCTCTGGAATTGACACTTCCACAAAGAGTTAATGCTGTTCTGCTGACTCACTGAGGCAGATGAATCTCTTTTCCCGTTTCATGTACAGCAAAAGTGTCTCACTGGAGAAGGGACAGCAGGCAAGGCACACAACAGGGGCACACATATAACTACTCTGCTGACCACCAAGTGGTACCTGTGTGCTGCTTCACAATTCAAGTCTGTTTCTGACAGAGCAGCTTACAGCAGCTCTGAGAGTCCCAGTCTGTGGTGTTGATGCACAGTCTGGAGGCAGGGAGGAGTTTAGTTTTTACTACTAATTTTACTGATGATGTTGATGCTGCTGTTCTTCAAATGTCACTGATTTGTTTCAGGCATCATCTCCAAAATATCACAATTCATCTCAGCTTGCTCTGCTGAAAGCCCTAGCCAAGGCCTGTACATCTCCTCTTTTGTAATCTCCTCTCTGGCTACACCATCTGGAACTGTTCATTCATTTGGGCACAGCACTCTTTCCACCATTCTCTTGTAATTTTCCTCTTTTGCTACTCCAAATGCAAACTCCTTGTTCTCACTTTCAAAGCCTTTCACAATTTAATCATACCTCACACCAGTTCTGGTATTTGTTATCCTTCCACCCACTCTCACTTTGTTGATTGCAGCCTCCACTTTTTCTTCTTTATTCTACGCTTCCCTTTATGGCTGGGGACAAAAACATCCAGAGAAACCAGTTAAGTCCATGCTGTAGAGTCCCTTACAATGTCTCTGTACTGTATCATAAAGCACTGAAGAACCAGCTAGTAACAGAAAGACAGAGGATGGTCAGGGCTGCAGGTTGGCTAAGGACCTGCACACAGGATCCCCTGAAGTCAGATTCTCTTATTCTCACTTATTTTTGGAAAAGGTTCCTTAGGATATAGACCGCCATTAACAATATCATGCATTTGTGTGTCGTCTGTAGGACAACACAAGTGACCTGTGAATTAGTTTGTTTTCCTCTCCTCTGGAACAGGATTTCTTCACAGTCCAAGTGCCTTGCAACTTCCAAGGGAAGCAAGGTTCTGTATTTCATAACTGCACTTCAAAGCCACTGAGAGACTGAGCCGGCACTGGATATAAGTGCTGAACCCACATGTGCTTAGTGTAGACTAATACCAGACTTTTTCACCTGTCTCTTTTTCTCTACACAGATAAATAACAGTAAAGACAAGCCCTAGAGCCATGTTCAGAACAGGCTGGGAAACAAAGTATTTGTAGAATTAAATGCTTTCCAGGGAGCTATTTTTCAATGTATTATTGTAGTAAATGTTTAGATTTTCCAAAGGCAAACTCATAAAATAGTCATTAAGCAATGCTATTTTATATACAAATATTTTGCAGAACCATTTAATATGTAATCACACCAAATGTTTTTCCACTCCTGCTACCTCCACAGCATTGGCATTAAACAACTACTGCTTTACTGGATCTCTTTTCCTTCAAGAATAGCTGTGACACCTCAGGGCTTGCTCAGAATCCCAGGGATCATTTAGACATTCAGAACATCTGTGCTTCAAAAACACAATAAGTCTGACACCTGGTCCAACCCACCCTATGGTGGCCTTTAGCAACTGGTAGTAACAAAGCCTGAGTCTTGCAATGTGCATACTCTGGTGGGAACAAAGTTCTTACATTGCCCTTTAGCCCCATCTGAGGTTTCTTTAAAATGACCCAGATTGCTGCTCTCTCTACCTGCACCATTTAATTTGGGTTTATTATTTCTTTTTCAACATATCGGATCCTAAATTTGCCAGTTTCAGCCAAGCTCCAACACTGGATAGGTTGGCTGGTGAGATAAATATGAGTCAAATAGGTTATAAATATAATCAGGCTCCTGGCCAACAAAATATAAAATAAGCAAGCGTGGTAGTTACAAGACAAAATAAATATAGTCCAGGGCTCAATCTTGCCTGAGCTTTAGAAATTCAGTTGAGAGGAAATCTCACATGAGTGAGGGTTTTGATCGACCTGCAAACAGTAACCTAGGCAAGAACATGAATCCAGTCTCCTGGAACACTTCTTCATATTAAATCTGATCTTAAAAACTTCATTGTGTAAATGGAATACATGAAAGTACTGCATTTAACACTCTGTAGGCCAACTAGACCTATCCACCCTATGGGGGGGAGGGTGGTGAAATTTGCAATTACCTCATGACCACCTTCAGCTGTGGAGGTGCAAATTCCATTTGTTCCTTGGAATACTCTCTTATACCCATTCCCACAGAATCTTTTTTCCTGTTTTTTCCCCTTTGATGTTTGTCTAAAAGCCTTAACCTATATAAAGCATGTTACAAAAAAAAGTTCTGAAAGTCTATGAATACATTCCCGTTAGCATTCTCTGCATATATTTCACACTGATCTTTAGAACTGAAACAGTGTTTTTAGTCTGTGCTCGTACAACACACAGTCTAGTGGAATACCAAAGATGAGTTCCTAAGCAGTCTTCAAAGCTCCCAGAGCACTCATCCAGCAGGCCCTCTATTTTACTGATACCACCTGATGCTCTGAAAAATGTTTTCCTGATTTCTAGAAATCGTATTTACAGATGGATTCCACTTTGTAGTAATTGCCATGGGTAACTCCTCTTCAGTACTCCTTCTAGGAGCCCTGACTGGTGGTTGCTCTCCCTTGGTCCACACTTCCATCACCTGTGTGACTTGCAGACCATGGCAGCCCCAGCAGAGCCCATTTGACATTCCTGTAAACGGCCCTGGTCAAACTGCTCAAACCCCTTGAGAGACCCTTGCCTCACTCCCTCAGCTACCCAGGTACAGCTTTTTGCAGGAGTGTCTGGTGATCTGGATAAGGGGTTAAAGATTGTGGTTAAGGTTGGGCTAAAAAAATTTACAGTTTTTTAATTAAATAGAGCACGATTATCAAAGTTATTTTAAAATTGCAGTCATCTGCCTCAATTCTTGCACGTGGGTCATTTTATGGCTTCAGGGACATCTGTTTGTATAACTGAGAGGGTGGTGCAGAGGCAGAATCTGCTGCTGATACAAATGCCTGTGAAATGATGAGCTTAGTGTCTTTACTGAGAGAGATGTGTTGACTTCTCTGGAGAGATTATGCCCTTGTTGTCAGCCTGCTTGCCAACTGGCTGTCCCCTTTGTCTGGGCTTCTGATACTCAGGTAAAGAGTGGTACAAAACCCTGGTTTGTTGTGTGCAGCACATGATCTCTGTTCTCTGCAGAAAAATTGTTCTGACATGATGTAGCAGCAGCAAGCTGCTTAGCCTGAACAGTTTCTGTTATCTATTTCAGAAGCTTCAGTGGCCTTTAAGTATTTCATCACAAATAATTTCTAGCAAATCCACAAGAATACCAAGCAAAAAGGAGGAGAGTGAAAATCCTGGTTACTGTATGTACAATCAAAAAACACCTCGATGGGCAGTAGGAAACATCCCTTAGCTCCTTCCTCAACCAGCAAACCACTGATTATTGATGACTCTTCAAAGGACACTTCCACAGACATTACATGGTCAGTTCACTTCCTTGCATTACTCTGAGGCTCTCCCTGTACATCAGCTGTGAAACCATTAGCCAACCAAGCCTTCTAAATTGTATCACAGAAACATTTTTCCTCAGCTAGGAACAAGTACATGTCTCAGAAGAATTCCCAGGATGATTTGATCCTACTCCTTTCACAGAACTGAAACTGCTTTTTTTCTGACAGGACTCAAGTACCAACTTCTTTCTCCTGGCCCAGACTCCCTCTCCAGCTGTTGACTGTGAAATTCTCCTTATTTACCTGGCACTTTTACAGGGATTGGTAATGCATCACTATACTTACTTGCTCCCAACATCTTTTCCCCTGTAATTGACAGCAGGAGTCTTTCCACAGAAAATTGTCTCTGTGATGTTACAGCTTCATATCAAACCCTGTACTCCACTACTTTCCTGTCTTCTCTCCCACATGCAACTCTTCTCAAAAATGACAACCTCAAAAGCATATCCTTTGTCAAGAAAAGTTACACAGTTACTCCCTTTCCTCAGTGCAGAGCAATAGGAGTTGGCTCAGTTGAGAAACACTGCCTGAGCATCACAAGCTTTTGACTTGAATGCAACTACGGATTTCTTTCTGGAATCAGTATCTGCTTAGGATCAATTTTCACAAGCTGGAATGAGATTTGAGGGTCTGAAACAGCACCCTCATGAGAAGCAATTTTAATGGCACTTGGGCAGAAATACTTACTCTTGATTTCATCTTACTTGAAGTATTTCACTAGCAATACTTTATTAAAAATCCTTAGTTAAAATGTCACTAAAACAATTCCAAAGAGTCTGATCATCCTTTACTATTAATCTTCACTCTCCCAACAGCTCTGCAGTCTGTCTCATGAAACTCCTACTGTCTTGTTACTTCATTATTCCCTTCTAAAATTTTACCATTATAGCCCACTTCACACCTCCTCTACCATACTGTCAAATGCTTCTGTGACCTATGGTACATATTATAGTTCTAGTTATAGCTATAGAATCAAACCTGCAAAACCTACACTCTGATCTCCCTGTGACATCTAGGTCACCTTTGGCTGGCCCCAATATCTTAATGCTTCAGCCTCCCCAGCCATCAAACTACTTTGTTCTTTGAGATTTGTGGCTGAAAACAACAGAATAGAACAATATAGTAATTCTGCTTACAAAGTTTTCAAGTGTGCTGTAACCTCTTTGAGTGACTGAATCCACGCAGAGATTAATTATATATGGTAGACCTAGAAATAAAGTATCTGTAAAGGGCCTTGCTGGACAGTGCCTTTCAATCAATGATCTAACCCACTTTCTGCTTCTTCCACCCACTTGGTGAATTATTCCTTGATGAAGAGGAATAGGTATGAGGCACCCATGCATCTCCGACCTGAAATAAATTGCTGTCTTTTGGCTCTTTGCTATGGAGGTCTAAATGATGCTGAATGCATTTAAATTTCTTGTGGCAGGTTATCCTTTCTTGCAGAAAGAGAAACTTAGCTCAAGTCTTCCCCCCTCCAATTTCTTTGCAAATACCCCTGACTGCATTCAGTTGGATGCTGGGAGTGGAAACCAAAAGAACTGAAGCTCTGCCTGAGAACATTTGCCACCCACATACTGCAACAGTGTTCAGGAGCTAAATCTTATTTATGAGGCTTAGTTTCATTTCCAGTCCTTTGTGCCAAAAAACCCAATGCAATGTAATTTGTGCACACAGTGGCCACACAGTTTTGACATTTCTTGCTACACACTAGCCCTCTCTTAATCTGGTCTGGGGTCTGTAGATATACTATAGCCCCACAAATGTGTGGGAGTGTGGACATGACAACATCAAGAGAAGCATGCAGAGACACATTCAACAGGCAATAAAAAAATCAGAGAACTCTAAAATAAGAGACACTGAGAAAGGTATTAACTGTATTGCAACATTTGAGCATGAGCTCAGAACTGGACGCAGACAGCTTGCTTTGAACGTTTCATCAGGCATCTTTCTCTGTAGTAAACCAAACAATAGATAGCCAGTAGCCTTTGGGTGAACTTGGGGCCAAACACAAACACATTTTGCTGCTCAGATACCTTTTGAATAGAAGGCAAACAATTCTGGATTTTGTCATGATATATTTAGGCATGGGTTTTGAAAGAAAACTGACTCACTACCTTCATTCATGTTGAATAATAGAAAATTTAAAATTCACTCTTGACCCTCATTCACTACCTTCACTCACCTGAAGGACTTGAGACTGATATTACAGGAACTCATTTTCCAAGTGAGAACGTGTCCATGTGTCACTTTGACATGTGGGAACATGTCTGACAAGGGACCAATGCCAATCACACAAGGCGAGCCTTATGGACTTCAATTCTATCCTTTGGGAAAGAGTAGTGTACTCCTTTTGCATATCTACTAGTCGAAAAAGGGCTGCAAAGACAAAGAAGACAGTTTCAGTTTTGGATGCCTGCCAGGATAATGTAACTCTATCCTACCCTCTGCTCCAAGTAAAGACTAAGAAGCGTTCATCATTTGTGTCATTAGCTCTGTCCCTCCCCGAGGCTCCGAGTGTCAAACTGCAACACAGCAAGCCTCAAACCGTGTCAAGAGCAATACTGTAACTAGCATACGGTCACAAAACAAGCCTGACTATCTCATCTGATTATAAACATCATGCTTGTAAAGCAGCGTTTCAAAAACGCAGCCAAATCTCACAGCTACCACAAAGCTTAGGAGCTTTGTGCTGCTTGTAAGCAGCTTCCTCGTTTAAATGTTTGCTACAAGGACGGACAGCGTCCGTCGGATGGGCGGGATGCCTGTGGTCCAAGGCCAGGTTTGAGCGCCCGGCTGCGGGAGCAGATCCTGGAGCCGGGTCCGGACTTGGAAGGCACCGCTGTGGAGGGTGCAGCCACTGAGTTTAAACTCCCTTTCTCCGCGTCTCCCCAGTCCCGTCCCGTTCCCTTCCTATAAAGTCGCCGTGCAAACGTGTGCAGTCCATTCCTGGATGCTATTCCCGGATCCGCGCCCCCCGCCCCGGCCCGAGGCGGCGGCGGGATGGCGCTGCCCGCCGCTTTTCTTCGCCCTTGCCCACCGAGGAGGGGGAGCGGCGGTCCCCACGGCAGCCCCCGCGGGTGAGGCGGCGGCGGTGGAGCTGGGAGGCTCCGGTTCTCCCCTCGGACACGAGCACGGGCGTCCCTATGGGGAGAGAGTCCCCAGCTG
>JANPWX010000135.1:6249730-6286586 GCA_024734555.1 Trochalopteron elliotii
CCCCGCCGCCGCCGCCGCCGCCGCCGCCTCCTCCTCCTCCTCCTCGCTTTCCTACCCGCCGGCGGCCGAGCCCGGCCAGTACTGGCTGCAAGGGGAGCCGCTGAATTTCTGCTGCCTGGATTTCAGCCTGGAGGAGCTGAAGGGCGAGCCAGGCTGGCGAATGAACCGCAAGCCCATCGAGTCCACCTTGGTGGCGTGTTTCATGACTCTGGTCATCATCGTGTGGAGCGTGGCCGCCCTCATCTGGCCCGTGCCCATCATCGCCGGGTTCCTGCCCAACGGCATGGAGCAGCGCCGCGGCACCGCCGCCGGCACCGCCACCGCCGCCGCCGCCAAGTAGCCTCTCCCGGTGACCCCCCTTCTCTTCGACTTGTGCTGTGGGGGGACGCGGGACGGACTCTGTCGCGTTTTTCGTGTTTGCAGCGTGCCACAGGTGCGCGGCGGGACGTGGGGCCGCCTCAGCGCCCCTTCCGGCCCCGAGGGCATCGGCCCCGAGGGGACCAAATCATATGTGCGCGTTTTATATCTTTAATACCCGTTTTAAATGAACCTTTTAGTAAAAAAACCCAAAAAACCAACAACAAAAAACCACCTAACAACCCCTCTCCCCCCCCCACCCCCGAAAAAAAAAAAGGCAAGAAAAAGCCTCCCTAAAATTTCAATGGAGGAAATCAAAGACCCTCCTATTTGGCTGCATTTGTTGTCAGAGTAGCGTTTTTGTATAGGATGTGGTTTGAACGGGTTTTTCTTTTATGGACAGAAAGGGATGTCTCTCTTTGACAGAATGGAGAACCGATGTGGTATATATATTGTTATTGCTGAAGCTGAACTTTAATGAACCTTTCACACTGTATTTCCTGGTTGAGATAGTGTGTATTTATTATTGTAGCTCTGCGTTATTTGGCTTTTAATACAGAGGTTTTCTTTCTGGAGCCACTGTAGCCTTTTGTTGGTCTGTTTCCTCCAGGGTGGAACAGAGGGTTTGGCTGGCCTTCCTGTCTGCGGACCTGCCACGAAGCTCCTTTCCCCGTGAAATGGTGTTACTAGGGCTGTTGGTGGCGAAAGGAGAATCCCAAACCCTTTCTGACTGCTGTTTGCCCTATCTGTGCAGCAGATGTGGGTCTGTATGCCTACACCAGGGTTGGGTGGAGAGGGGTGGGGGGCACAGTTGCGCAAGAGATCCTCCAAAGCAATTTTTTCTGCACAGCTCCACAGACTACGGCTTTCTACTCGATTTGAGGTTTGGTGGCTTCAGTCCCAGGAAGACGAGGCCCACTCTGAGTTGTGCTAAAACGTGTGGGGCAAGTCTCTTGACTTCCTCGAAGTTCGTTCCTCAAAACCAGCTTAGATGCAGTGTATTTGTTGGAGACACAGTAATACTGTACCTCTTTTTCATCTACCAGTCTGCAGGGTTGCTCACAGCAAGTCTGTGGGGTGAGAAGGCAGGAGCTGCCAGTCCAGGACTAGATGCCAGCTGCTGCTGGGCAAGCATGCAAAGAAGAAAGATTTCTTCTCTCTTGTTTGAGCAGACAGTTGTGTAGCCTGAAATATCATTTGTTGTGTACTTCCAACTATTTAGCCTTATGAAAAGTTGTTTCATTTGCCTTAGACATGATTAGTCCAGTTGAAGTTTCTAAAACCAAAATATGAGCTCAAGGACAAATATTTGCAATAGGAATTCTCATTTTTTTTGTCAACATCGATGTATTTAATTTGCTAGGAACGCATGAATTTGCTTGGGGCTAATTTGGTGTATTTGTAATGTATGGTGGAAATGACTGGATGAAAAGTCTGGAAGGATTAAATTCTTAATATTCCCATATTTTTTTAATTGACAACAAAATAAAATAAATGCATGCTCTATGTGTATGCTGTCTGGGCAAAAAGACAGAGAGAAAAAGATTGACAAACAGCAGAAATAAATCAAGATTGAAAAATGCTCCATGTTACTAGGCTGCCTCTACTCCCACTGTTTCTCCTGTTAATCCTATTGTTGTGGTTGTCACTTGAGTAAACATTGCAGTTGCACTGTTTTCAGAAACTAGAGGGTCCGGTCACTGTGGGAAGTGTTCTCTTGACCTGTTGATCCAAAGGGCACCTGCCCCTGTACGCCTAGTTTAGAGAGCCCCTATTTTCTTTCCTTGATGTGTAAAACAGTGTCATTTCCACCTTGTGCAAACTCTTGTCAGACATTTGACATGCTAGAGAGCAATTCTTTGCCTATCATGTCCTGTGTGACAGAGACACCTCTTCATACTGAAAGGCAGGGCTGGCAGGAAAACATGAAGATACTGCTGACACCATCTCAAAAGAGAAATGTTCTACATATGGAATAGAACTCAAAAAAGTTGCCATGCTATGGAATAATTTCATCTTTTGATTGAGATGCATTTAGGCAGTGAGTTAACAATTTTTACTGGAAGTTTTTCTGGCTTTATTAATTGATGATGTATAGTCCTCACTGTGGTGCAGGCAGCCTGTGCTTAAACTCAAGGATGGAATCTCCTTTTTGCTTATCCTTGTTTCACCAGTGATGTGATATTGGTTTGGTTTTTTTCTGAATTGCATCAACATAAACAAGGGAATGGTGTTAGTGTCTGAAACAGGCAGCTTCAGTTCTTAAAGGCTTATTATTTTGCAGTTCTTGCCGACATGTAGCAGGTGGTACACCAAAACTGGTACAAAATGGCCTGTTTTTCTAACTTCTATCAGTATCAACTTGAATACAAACTTTGTGAATAGACAGTGCCACACTCAGAATATTTTGCTGCTTCACTTAAAAACCATGACACAAGAGAGGGATTTTCTTATAGCTACTCTATAAATACATTTGTAACTGGAGCTATTATTAAAAATCTGCTACGACATGAATGTTTAGAGCACAGGGGTGGCATTAAACAAACTCCAAAGGCAAATTCTTGTCCAGAATACAAAAAACTGCTATGTTTTCAGGGAGTACTGATCTCAGACACAATGTGCAAGGAGCCCTTGTGAGTTAGGAAGGTGTTTCCTTAGATCACAGTAATTGTGTGCATAAGCGTGTTCCCTTCACAGGGCAAGACCAGTCCGTGTTTCTGTGCCTTAATGAGGAGTTTAAGGCACAGCAGGAGGCACAGGGATTACCTGCTGTACGGGCTTTAGGCTGGATCTAACTTTCTGAACCCTCGGGTTTCAGTGGGGTGGCAGGAGGGCTTCTCCTGTAAAGAACAGACAGTGGGAATGCACTATGCAAACTGTGAGCTTTCTTCAGTCACTGTTACACCTAACATCAGTAACTCTGCTCCTGTAGCTGTGGCTGCTACTGTGACTCTAAGTAAACTATAATTTTGAGTAACTTTTGCCTTCATCCGTGGGAATTTCATGTGAATGCAACCTGGAAGAGGCAAGCCCAGGGCAATGTGAAATGATACATCTGCACGCCAGCTAGTTTAAGATTACAAGTTTAGACACTGAAATGTCTGTTTCTTTTCTTCTTTGCTGAGAGTGGAGCTTTATTGTCTCTTAGCTGGAGTTAGTTCTAAGCCATTTTTGTTCATTTGGATTTATTTTTAAGACCAGCTGGTAGCAGAGTCAGCACGAGAGCAGACTAGTCACCATGTATAATCCTTTATGTACTCAGGGAAGGGCATATATTTGTATATATCTATCTACATATGAGGACTCACTGTGTAGAACAGAAAGTTAAAGCAGAAGTGAGAAAAGGGATGATGAGAAACAAATAATACTGAGGAAATAGTACTGATTTTTCTTCACTATTTGTTGGATCATGTTTCCTGGTAAGTTATCCTGACTTTATTTACAAATGAGTGTTTGTTGGAAAGCAAGGGCTATCTAGGAACAGAGGGAGTTTCTTGACTTACTTTTAAAAATGTAATTCAACTCTATTACATATTTTTGTTTTCATTCCAGGAAATAGGAACGATCTCAACATTCAGCATTAGAAGGTACAAGGCTTGTCTGCTAGTGTTAGACTAGTACAAATTTTTCTGTATATTCAGACCTCAGAATTTAATCTCTCACCTGTTTTCTTAGTTATGTTTCACAGATGTGTTAGAAGTGGAAATATACAGAGGAATATGTAGTTTCAGCATGGACACAGTTCTGCTGTTACTTAGTGCCACATTGATTCCAATAATAAAAATACAAAAATGTAATACAGTGTAATAATAGTTACATATTATGTAAGCACACTGTTGCTCGATAGGTTGTCAGCAATCAAGCATTTCTGCATGTCAGGAGGTATTTGGATATTTGGGGCAAAATTGCCATACTAGGTTAAATGTAAGAGTTGTTACTTATCCAGGGCTTAGTTCACCAGTGCTTTTGATGATTAATGCAACAGCAGGACTATTTGTGCAGTGAATGTTACTCAATATGAGTAAGGGCTACTGAACCCGACCCTAAAAAAACCTAATTAAAAGCTCTAGTTGGCTGAATAAGTATTATTCATCATGACATCTGCCTGCTGAATAAAAGTATCTCCAGGGCTGACATTGCATGATCCCAGGGGCCGAACAAAAGCCTAGTGAAATCAAATAGTTAATTGAAGTTTTGTAGGACTGGAGATCAAAGGATTTATTTTGAAGATATATATATATATATATATGGATGTAAGGGTAGGTATGATGTTCTTGTTCCTCTTTGATTTTTATACATGTAGTTTATAAATCCAAAGCCAGGATTTCTCAATCCAATGTAGGGCCTTGCTAGTTTGGAAGTTGGCTTCTTTCTGAAGCTAATATGAAAATGTCAGTTATTTTTCAAGGAATTTTACAGAATAAATGTATTTTTTTTTCCAATCTATTTCAGGGAGAGGCCTTGACTTTGCAAAAAACATTCATAATGATTCTGGGAAAATATGTAAATATCAAATTCCAAATGTATTCGGATTTCAAATGATAAAAAATCTTTTAAATCAGTAACTGATTTTTAAAAGCATATTTTTAAACAAAAGAATTGGTTTCCCTTTTTCCCTCAGAAGCTGAACATTTCAGTGAAGATCAGAAGTGCATTTGAGTGTTTCACGTTGTGATTTTGTATGTGATTTTTTGTGAAAAAAAATTCTCTTTGGTGATTTGGAACTGATAACAGCTTTTGACAGATAAGTTATTGTATTTCTTGTCCCATCTTCATAATAGTTCTGGTTAAATAAGTTGTCCAAAATAATTGTAAATCATCATAATAATAAAAAGTAGCTTAGCCCATTTGTTGTGTTTCTGTTCTACTGTGCTGAGGAAGAAAGCAGTCTGGTATAAAATTTAGGATATTAAAGATGTTTATTGGAAATATCTGGGTGGTGTTTAATTAGATCTGTGGATGGTCTTCAGTGTCACAATCACATCTCCAACTTCTTATAAATTTTGGGTTCATAACTGAGTGTAGCAGTTTGAGCATTTGTATGTCAGTCAGAGTCCCTGGATCTGCACATTTGGAAAACCAGGATCTAAAACATTTTCTCTTATTTTAGCTCTCGTATTATCTTGGCAGGTTAATAATGTCAGAACAAAACAGAGCAAAACTGGAAGATGCAAATATCCTATGAAACACTGTTTGTTTCTGCATGTTTGATTTGTTCTTAGCAGTTGTAGAAAACATCAGCTTAATGAGACATAAATAAGAGATCAGCGCCATTCTGAGAAAGTGAATTCACTGGGAATGCAAAGTAAAATTATATTTGTGTTCCTTGTAAGGTGAGACTTGTTAGTGAGTGGGATTGTACCTTGTTGGTGTCATTCTGGGTGTTGCTAAGCAACATGAAGTGGTTTAAATGGAGATAAAGAAGAAGATCGTGGAGGAATAAAAAAAAAGAGACATAGAAAAAGCACAAAAGGGAGTAAATGTGCCTGCACATCCTGCAAAGAAGTTGCCAAGTACCAGCTGGGAAAAAGACAGCATTTAAGATCATAGAGAAAAAAGAAAACTGGCACAAGGTGAATTAGAAACTTGATTACGTACTTCGTATTCAGTCTTTCCATATTCAAACTTCTCAGTTCTTTGCTTGACCAACTGATAGCGCTTTTGACCCCAAATGGCACCACTAGTGGGAAAAGAGAATAAAAGCCTGGAAAGAAATGTGAGGCATAAGAAAAATTAGGAAATGACACCAGCATACCATTAATAAAAAAGAGAGTTCACTCTTCTGTTGCTGGCAGGTAAACAACGAAACGGTAGGGCACTTTCATGCATATGTTTTCTTTTCTACCCCAGGGAAGTGGTCATGGCACCAAGCCTGCCAGAGTTCAAGAAGGGTTTGGGCAATGCTGTCAGAGACATGGTGTGTTTTTTGGGGTTGGCCTGCGCAGGGCCAGGAGCTGGACTTGGTTGTCTTCCTGGGTGCCTTCTGCCTCTGCATGTTCTGTGATTCTATGGTTCTGATTCTACTCTAATTTTGCTTCCTATGTTCTCTGAGGTTGTAAGGAAAACATGCTAAAATACCATTTTTTATGGAATGGCTATGGTTCTTCCATCACATCTTGCACTGATCCATACCAAAAATATGCTCCTCATTGTCCAATGCAAGAATGTTCATCATAACTGTATAATGGCTTTCCACCTGAAATGAAGCAATGCTGGTTGTGACTGCATGTCCCAGGCTGGGTCAGGTCACTGCTGCAGACAAGACTACGTGCTGGAATGCTGTGGATGGCATTCTGATTTATATTGCCTATACTTTCTCACTCAAACACTTTAATGACTACCTGTAGAATGTTCCCTGGTTTTGTGTCTATCTTCATTGTTTCCAAAGTTTCACTACATTTGTCTTCTGTCATTGAAAATTAATCACTCTTTAGATTTCTTCTTTCTCACTTGGTATGTCCCACTTCCCTTCTCACTTTCCATAGCATGTATTTATCTTGACCTTTTCTGCCTTCAGATTTCCCACCTGTCTTTCCCACAGGTTTGTTTTGTTATCAAGCCCTAAAAAAGGTACTTCAGGAGACTGTGCTGTCAGTTTCTTCTGCTTTTCCACTCTGCCTCCCACACATTCAGACTGTACCTCTCATGCCTTTGGTCTGTGACACTTCTAGGGCAAAGATGAGCAGGAAACCTTGTGTTGAGGGTAAAACCCAAGTGCCAAATTGTCTCTCCCACCAGTCCTGTCATCACAGGACTTCTTCCACACATCTGCCGCGGACACTGAGCAAGGGACCTAGGTTATTTTGTCTTCTGTTTAGTGAAAAGTAGACCCATTTGAAGGGTTCCTTCCTCCTTAATTTCTCAAAGTCCTGTCTCTGAATCACCCTCTACTACCTGCCCAAAACCCTATCTCATGCATCATGGGAGCCCTCACATGTCAGTTTTCCCACGTATCCTCAACTGAAATCTTAGGACATGTCTCATCCTGCCTTCTGCTCTAACCAAAGGTGGGTGTCTCACAGCCAGAGCAGAAATGATCTCACTTAGGAGTGGACCAGCAATGGAAGTTACACTTGGGTCAGGTATGCAGCCACAGGGCCAAAAAACCATTATTTTTCAATTAAATCTTGTATTCTGCAGAGAGTGATCACTGTTGCCCTGGATTATGGGCCATGGGAAAGTTGTATGAGCAACAGATCTGGCAGACTTTTCAAGTGTTGGTCTAGTAGCCTTCTGGCTTTATTAATAAATGGCTGAGTGGCCAGGCTAATTCACCAGAGCCCTCCTTTTATTGGATGATAAATGTGTACAGCTCAGACAGGGTTTTGTGAGGTTCAGGCCTTATGAAAACTTGTCGGTGTCCCTTTACCTGTGGACAAAATAATATTTATACTTTTCATACTGATAGTGAAAGGATTAATGAGGTAAATCCCATATGGCATTTTGAGCATGTGAAGCATAATAAAAATGCAAAGCATGAACATGATTTTATTCCTTCTGTGTTCATTTGTGCACTGAAGGGCATGTATAGAGCCTTGTGTTGTTAAATTAAGGTATTCTGCACAATTTTGACCACAGTTTAGCCAGGCAATAGCTGTACTCTGAAAATGTTTTTCCATTGATAGGTGTTGCTGTGAGCAGACATATTAAAAGAAATCATTACTAAGTGATGAATGTTACTGGAAGAGATTCTAATTAATCCAAAAGAATATGGAAGAATCCCCCAAAGTGTAAGAAATGTTTTTAGAAGGTGAATGTATGAAAGATTTAGTGTGGACGTAGCTGGTGGAGATTTAATCATGGGGCTATTTCATTTCTTTTCTTGCACTTTGTGTTTCATCACATTTTCTCTGGAGAATATGAGCTGCGCCTAATTATGCCAGAAATGTAGTTGCTCCTAAATGGAAACTGGAAAGTACTTTCTTCAGGCAATACTTAGTATGAATTCTTGATTTTTTTTTTCATTTCCTCCAGGACATGTAAAGCACTTAATGATGCAGGGTTGCATTGTTTACTTAACACAGAGAAACCAACTTTGAGGGCATGATGTTTATATGCAACATCTCATCCAGTCCCTAAAATGTGCATTTTCCCATGGGACCTCAATTCCTGCTATGTTTTTGTAGGCTTGCTTAGGGGCTGAGAACATGAAGACTGATGTCTTATCCCTCTGTACGCCACCCCAGCCACACATGACCTTTCCTTCTTTCCTGGAAACACAGTTATGGTGGATATTACTGTGAATAAATTTACAGCAAGCTCATGCAAGCAGCAGTTTCTCGCAAAAAACTAAAATAGCAGTACTGGTAGCTCTTCATGGAGAGGACCACCTCCATCAAACCTCATTCCTCTTGCTCAGTTGGTTGCATTCCATGCCTATGGAGTGCTCCACAGTGCCGTGGCTGGGGACCTTCCTTATAGGTCCATGTGGGGCAGCTAAGAAAACCCATATCCACCATTTCAGAAATGAAATAAGGCTTGGCCTAAAAGCCATTTTGAGCAGAAAAGATCTTTAGCTGAGCTGTCCAGAAGTGTCTGTGCTTTACATGAGCCATGTATGGAAGTCTTTATCCTATACCCAGAGTTTTGCAGGCTTTTTTGGCTTGCTTTGTTATTTTTTTCAGAGTTTGGCTTTTTTATTTTTTTTCAGAATTGACTGCTTATTTTTTTTTAGAATTTGTAGATGCTACCTGGGAATACTTCTTTGCCCCTGCATATAAAATGTAATTTCCTAGGCTTTGCTCTAGCTATCCTAATGTTAGAGTGTATTGCCTATGACAAAACCCATCCTCCAAAATGTCACTTACTTATCTTCATTTCTGAAACAGAGACTCATCTCCTCTCCCCATGAGATGCCCGTTGTAACACTTAAAGGCATCAGCCCATGCTAGGCTAAGACAGAACAAGACAACTCTTATTTTCTTCCTGCAGCTGGAATTTTTCATGCTTGTGACAATTCTGAGTTCCCTGAATTCAGCCAGTGAGATTGATAATGGTGATGCCCAATGCTAACTGAAGTGCCGTGGGTGGAATGGGTCAGAGAGATTTACTCTCCTCCCACACACGAAGTGCAGAAGGAAAACAACATTGGCTAATCTGTTTTCCTACATGTGCAGAGCACAGTGAAGCAGAAATCAGAGACTTTACCAGTGTAAGAAAAACAAACCCCCTGAAGCACAGACGCTGAATGATCCAGTTATTCAAAAACAAAACAGGAGCCTTTTTCTGTGCTTGTAACTCCTGCCGATTGCCATGAGAACAGCCCCCTTAACTGCATGATCAGAAAGTCTTTTAACATAGTGACAGAAATAGGATCACTTTTTTAACATTTCCCAATTAATTTCATCAAATTGCCTGTGATTCATCTGATAACAACACTATCTTTAATATCTTTGTGTCAATCAAGTGGTCTCTATTGCTATGTTTCTTTTGTTGAATATAAAAAGATAATGCAAAGCCTATCAGGAGGAATAGTGTAAATGACATTTCTGACCAAATAACTGCATAAAATCACAGTTAAATCCTTCTAACAATGATATTCAGAGAGCTCATGAGCTGGAAAACACCAAAGAGTTAATAAATTTCTGTAATATATTTAAAATACCAAAATCCTCAGTGTTGAGGGCTACAGGTTGACTGTAGCAATAGAAAGCATTCCCAGCAAGTTCCCAGGCATGTTTTGTGTGCGATTGCTTGGCAAATAATCATTGTGTGTAGTTGCTTCCTAGTATCTTCCAATCCCACAGTTACAGTAAAATCAATTGCTCATGACAATGCCTATAAAATATTTTCAAACTAGTATTTGGAGTTCCTCAATGATACCAGCATATTTCATCTACCTATGAGACTATCTTGATTATTAGGGTTTAAAAGGTACAAAGTGTTCTTTTGCTTTGACCATCTTAATTTTCTTGCCTTTGGTTCCTACAGCTGCTGTACTGTCTAGTTTTACTCATCATGTTTATAGTTGTAGTTATTCAGGAAGCAGTGGAATATGTGAGCAATTCAGCAAAAACTTTCTTCAAGCAACACAAGGCTTGGAATTAGCACAGGAACAGAGTGTGCTGGTTGTTACCTTAGGTTGCCTGCTGTAAAGAGTGGAGTGTGACTTCAGAGAAAAATTAAAACATTTGCTGCAATGATTTTAAGGAATTGATCTTTATTTGTCAGTTCAAAGCACTGAGCAGTCAGTCTGGATAAAGCATAAGGCAAGGAGGATATATCAGCTACTCTGTTTTGCATTTGAGGGGTTTAACTTTCCATATTACTATAGCTTTTTATGTTATTTCAGACAACTGAAATGTAGGGGTTTGAGTTACTTCAGAGGAAGTATAGAATGCATAAATATGTGCTGAAAAAATAGATCCTATAAGAACATTACTGATGGGAAGTACCACACAGCAGCCCATGCCTTGTATTGACTCACCCCATGTGTTGCAGTTAACCACACTGAGCTGACACATCTGAGTCTTCTCCTGGGGGAGCAGGAGGGTGAAACTTCTGAGGGAGGGCAGGCCAAGGGCTGAGGGCAGCAGTCACCACTGCTGTGGGAGGGTGATCCCTGTGCCACTTCTGAGGCACAGAGGTGTCTAAGTGTGTCCATGAGCTGTGGGCATGTAGAGAGCTAGCTGGGACAGGTCTGAGGAGGGGCTTTCCTGGTGTGGCTGCCTGGTGAGAGCTGCCACGCTGTGCTACCGTGGCTGTCAGTGTGAGTGCTGCTTCAGACAAAGCAGCACAATCATCATGTGTTCAGGCTGGTCTAAAGAGGCACACATAGCTGCTCTGAGTAACTCTAGTTTCCATAGAATCACAGAATTGTTTAGGTTGGAAAAGACACTGAGATCCTCAAGTCCAACCATTAACCTTGCATGTCCCCATGTTTGTCGCTACACCACGTCCATGAAGTGCCACATCTACAGGTCTAAAAATACCTCCAGGAACAGTGACTCAAGCACTTCCCTGGGCAGCCTGTTCCAATGCTTAACAATCCTTTCTGGGAAGAAATTTTAATTAACATTCAATCTAAACCTTACCTGGTTGAAGCCATTTCCTCTTGTCCTGTTGCTTGCTGCTTGGGAGAAGATGCAGACTCCTACCTGGCTACAACCTCCTTTCAGGGAGTTCTAGAGGGTGACAAGGCTTCCCCTGAGCCTCCTTTTCTCCAGGCTAAACAACCCCAGCTCCTGCAGCTGCCTCCCATAAGACTTGTGCTCCAAACTCTTCCCCAGCTTTGTTGCTCTTCTCTGGACCTACTCCAGCACCTCAGTGTCTTTCTTGTAGGGAGGGACCCAAAACTAAACACAGGATTCAAGGTGTGGCCTCAGCAGTGCTGAGTACGGGGGGATGATAACTGTCTTTGTCCTGCCATGTTCAGTCATGCTGTCATGTTTTTGCTTTGTTAGGTACTTGTGGGAGCCAGAATTTTTAAAAGGTGTTTCAATTGAGCAAGATTTTCTGAAGTTGTTTGCACCTTAAGGTCCTGTGAAAGTGGAATCCAAATGTCATGGCTGAAAGACATTTGTGTTTACATTGCCTATTTCAGTTCTCCAGGTTTCTTGCATTTTCAAGGTTGCACACTTCCTTCCCTAAGTTATTTTTCCCCATTGGTGGTTTGGCTGCTAAACCTGACTGTGACTTTGATGGTTTCCTGTTTTCCATGACCCACATATCAGAATATTCCATGTACAATGTCTTTGAGTAAAACTATATTCTTGTAATGTATTTCATTACATATCCTGAATTGTCTTTTCTCTGAGTGCCTTTTTGAAGATGATGGCAAAATAAACCAACTACCACAGTTGTTCTTGTAGAAGAATCCATTTCTATCTCTAACTTCGTAAGGTGAGCATTGCTTGTGCCCAAAGGTCTGAGTGATTAGCAGTAACATGACTGGTATTTTAATTCAGGAGTACATCTGGTTATGGTCTCTGTGCACAGATATTTATGCCTCATGTCATTAATAACCAGCAATAGTGTTTAATAAGGTTACATTTATGTGTACATTATACTGAGAATGGCATTTCAAAAACAGGCTATACCTTGTCTTAAGGTCAAAGCTGTAATCAGATTACCTTCTGCATACTGAGAAATGGAAAAAAATCAATGTATGAGCATGTGTTTGAAAAATAATTGGAGGCACTATTAATGAAAGCTGGGCCTCTGTGAGGGACTACCCAGTATATGAATGGTAACATGATTTACATGCAGTTGACCTGTGAGAAGGTGTAGACAATGTATGACTTTACTACAGGCTTTCACATCCTAGCATGAGTACCTTTGTGTAAACTTCAGCCAGCCCTTTCTGATGTGCTGCACACACAAGCCAATACCAAAGCTGTGTTCCAGCAGCAAACCCAGCCCATGGCACCTTGATGCTTCCTCATAGGAACCCCACTGAGTCTTCAGCTGCACACTTCCAGCTTACCACAGTGCAGCTTAAGAGGTGCAGTGCCATTGCTGCCCTGCTCTGAAGGAGGTCTCTGACTACCTCACTTCTCCTCTTGGTCCAAAATGTCAGGGGTATTCTGAACCCAGTCTGTGGGTTCCAGACAGTCGAGCTGCAGTTGGTCACCAGCCCCTAGACTGTCCTTGGGGTATTGCTGGGGTGCCCTGACTTTGCTTAGCCCAGCTCTTGGCTGCTGTTATGCTCCACATTCTTGCTGCTGGTCATTGTTTTAGTCTCCTCCTTTTTGGCTCTGTGTGCTGCTTCTGCCTCTCAACACCTTAGCTCTGACCTGCTTCTCTGTTCTAAATCACTTCACCTGACCTTGCTTGATCCCTGACTGCATCCTTCACTATCTCTTCTGGCCATCCCATGCTCCTGACCTGACTCTTGGGATATGAGTTTTTCAGATGGGAGACTTGGAAAATGGAAGGACTTGCTCCTTTAGAACAGATAGCTGTTCTCTTCTCTACCTCATCATGACCCATGATTAATTTTGAATGTAAATAATTCATAAAGTTAAAAGTAGCAAACAAAATTTAGGTAGCTACTGCAACTAAAATGAGTGATTTCTCTAAAGTACATCAGAGAAAAATGGGACTGCATATATCTTGCTTTCACGAGGAAGACAGAGACTCACAAAAATACAGATATGCACAAGGCACATCTTTGTTTGCTCTACAGAGATGGGTATTTGCTTTAACACCAGTGTGATTTATGATGTAATCACAGTCTAATGATGCCATCAAAGACTGGCCTGTGCAATGAGCAAAAGTGACTCACTGGCAAGTTAAAAAGCAGCAAAGGAATGAAAATGTGCATTCACTACATTCACCAGTTGTCCCATTAATGCACAGTGGCATAAAGCACCATGAACACCTCAGTGTATGCAGGCTCAACAGACTTACCCAAATCAGTTTTATTACCTCAGTATGTGTGTGCTTTAGCCTGCGTACCCAATCCCTGTGCCAGCTTTCTCCCCCTAGGAGCAGAGCTGTCCTGTCATGCTCTGCTGGCTGCTTCCCTCTCCACAGGTTTGGGCTGCCGACGGCAGCACCCACATGGCTGGGTGCCATCCACCCCACAGCCCCTGTGTACCTATCCATGATTATCCTGTTTCCAAGACAGCAAGAACAGTTAGGACAATAACTGTGTGCAGAAAGTATCACCTGTTTGTCTGTGAAGACCTTCTTTTTAACTGTTTGTAGTGAATTAGGAAAGGATAGATGTTGTGTATTACAGTGCTTTTAGCCTTGTAGGAAAGATGTTAAAAATTGCCATAAATAATTTGTTATGTAGTCCCTTAGCCTCTAGAACAATCGCCACCAAACATTTATTTCTTTAATGAAATGTCCTTTCTTCTCTGGTTGACTCTCTGTAACACAGGAAGAATTGAATCCTCTGTGTGCTCAATAAATAACAAGGAATTATTCCCTTGTAACCACTCTGCTTCAAATACTGCAACCCCAGTGGTTTCAGCATTGTTTCTCCTGATTTGCACTAAAGAAGTTGAGGTCAGGACCTTTTTGTTCTTTAGCAAGTAAGAGTTTCTCTTCCAAATGTAAAACAAAGTACTCCTGGCTATCCCTAGGAATTGGTAAAATGTCAGGGCACAAACTGGCCTGGCATCCAGAGGCTGGCCGTGAAATCTAGAGGGGAGGAGGCTAGTGGGGCTCCTGCAGCCAGCTATCCATTATCCTCCCACCACAGCAGCTGCCTGACCAGGACACCTCCATCTACAGGCTGGAGAAGGATTGGTAGCAGTATGAAATTGCTCCTGGGTGCAGGCAAACCAAGTGACTCCCCAGGGGTGAGCTATAAATTAGTCTCTGCAGCCCGCCAGCACAACCTGCCTGCTGATAACTTATAAATAAGTCAGCTGCAGAGCAGGGTTAATATTTACCTACATGTCTCAGACAGGTGGCATTCTGAAGATGAAAAGTGTTACAGAAATGCTAGAGTAAGTTATCATTAAGCCTCTGCACTGGCATATTTACTCACCTCTAATAGCTTACAGAGTTGCAGAAATACAATTAAAACAGAAGAAATCCATAGCTTCTTGCCTCCTGATAACACCTCATCTTCCCATGTATTGATTTAACGCCTGTGCTGCTGGTGTAACATGTGTTTACTGTGCTTTACAAGTACCACTGTGCTGACCTGATTTCTGTGTACTACTTATAGCTGTTTCTTTGCTCCTTTGGGTGGTATTTATTTATTTATTGTTTCTGGTTAAATGTATGGAAGCTTACCAGAGAAAGGCAGGGTGGCTTATCCATAGCATAGGTGCATGTCTAGAACAGAACTCAATATCTTGAAGGGAAGGTATTGTTTTGAGAGTCATTTAATTTGGTGAACTTCTGACAACTTAAGCTGTAATTTTTCTTTGATTATATAGAACCTGGTCATCAGACACTAATTGTTCACATTTCAAAACCCACGATGCTGCACAGACATCTGTGCTGTGCCTTCAGGTTAAAGTGCAAGGGAAAACCTGCCCTTCACCAAGATAACATTCCCTCTTCCTTTCTTCCCCTTGGTCCTTCTGAAAGGATTTGTAGGAAGAATGACCCAGGGCCAAATCCCAGCACAGGGCAAGACAAAACATTTATGTTCTTCATAAACATGTGGTCTTTCTAACATGGTCATTGGCACTCACAGGGATATACTACAACTGCTAAGTATGATCCTGGTCACAGCACTAATTAGATGCAGTAGTTCAGCCTGCTCCAGGGTTTGCTCTTTGCCTTAGCAAACGAGGATAAGGGGGGTTAGCAGCCCCTGGCACCCCATCCCACATATGTGGTTCATTTGCAAACTTTAGTGTTTATGGCTGTGACAGCAGGAGCCAGTTTGGAAGCGCTGGATGCAAGAAACAGGTTGCTTTGCTGTGGATGAAAAGCACGAGGTGTTGTGAAAGCACTATTTTAGATGTCTATTTTAGGATGAGATGATCAGTGCTCTGTAAGTGACTCTTTCTTTCCACGGTTACAGATGAAATCTAGATGGAGTATTTACATGGTAGATGTCTGTACTTGCTTAGATGAATCCCACCCCTAAAGCCAAATCTTAATGTCACCAGGTGTAATTTAAATTCCTTGTCCTTCTGACCACATCCTTTCCCCAACCAAACAATCCCTTTCTCTGTCACTCTTCAGTGCTCTCTATGGCTAAAAACCTACATCCTTCCATTTCTCCTTGCAGGTCTTATTTTCTAGACTTTCAAATTTGTGTCCTCAGGGATCTCCTGTGCAGGCTGGCCTTCCTGGTCCATCCTGGGGTGTAGTGTGCTCTGTAGGCTTCCTGCAGAGCTGTGCTTACCCTGGTGATGATCCTGCCACTGTATCTACCTCACAGCCATTGCTGCCTTTGGAACACCCAAGCAAATCCCTCAGCCTTGACTGCCACAGGCCTCCCCCCTCTCTCTCTCTCCATGTTATTTAATATAATTCTATGAAGAGTGGAATAGGAATAGAGTATAACAGGAATTATATCCTGTGAAGAATAAATCACCTCCTATAAGCTCTGGATGGAATTCAGAAGCACGTTCCATGGAGATAGGTCTTTTGGAAATGAGAGGAGGTTCATCATCAGACACATGAACATGCAGGATATTCTGTTTTCTCAGCATCTAACTTTTGTTAGATGAACCCCATCTTGAAAGTCCAGATCATATCTCCTCTGTTCTAAAACAGCCTACAGCAAAGCATTAGAAGAAAATAATTGGTTTGGCACGTCCATTTCCATGCTGTACTCAGTTCTAGCATTTCCTGAAGGGTCTCCAACCAATAGCATCTTAATTTTATACCGATTACTTAAAAGGGAAGGAGCTGGGAACAGTGGATGTCCTATTTGTGTGAAGTCCCACAAACATCTAATTACTGGACTGGGGGTTTTCAGAGACCTATTGTTGGACCCATGAAGACACTGAGAAGTTATTTCTTCCTCTAAAACTTCACTGGTAGAGGCAGGAGCCTTGCTTGAACCTTGAAAACAGCACATGTAATACCTTTGTTAAACTAGTTTCCATGGTAACAATTTCATGTCACTGAACATCATTAAAGACAATAAGAAATATGAACTATTCAGTTTGCTTGTGTTCAGAGTTCTATTGACCTCCCTTTCTGAATAACTGTTCTCCTGGAAGAAAAGACTCAGGGCAAAACAACGGATGCTGGAGGTGTAGTTGCTTTGCTGTCACATTATTATCAAGTCTTTCCTTTGATTTTTCAGCTTGGGATTTCAGAATAGACTCTGTAAATATGAGTAGGCATGGAAACGGGGCACAGATATTTCTGTCTCTAACACAAAAATAAAGCAACTAAAGATGACTGCAGTTAAATGGCTTGTCCAGAGGGGAGTAAAGGTGAAGCATGAGGAGGCTGAGCAAGAAACTACATGCTGTGATGACTTGACTCCCCCGTTTAGCCTCCTTGCCAGAACATGATGGTTCCACTTCGTGTTAAAGATGGATAAACCACTGTCAGGCTCCTTTGCCACCTGCCCCTCTGGCACAACTTTAAAAATGAAAACCCTGGCAAATCTTGACATATGTGAGCAGCTTAACTCTTCTTACAAAAAACTCTAGCAATAAAATGGAGTGAGATGCACTAGTAGGAAAATTCAGCAGTTGTCTCATTTTCCCTGTGCACTGGGTGGGGTTTTTTTTAGCTTACATAATTAACATTTGTTTTCTTACCCAATGATTTTTGGTGTACTACACTCTTCTCTCATGGGCAGCATTTGTCACTCCTTCTGCTAGGGCAGGATTGCAGCCCTGGCAATGGAAACAAACCATGTCTTGGCTGTGGCTCTAAAATCACACTGGCTTCTACGGAGGGTTTTTCCAGCAGTCTGAAGGTCTTCTGTGACATATCACCTGCAGGGACTTGCACAGCACTGGGGAAAGACCCTTGAAAACTACTGCTGAGAAAAGCAGTCAGTAAGAAGGACTTGTGAATGCCTTCTCTACATGACAGCCATAGCAAGTTGAGAAGGGTCTTTCAAAGTGGGAGGACAACAGGGGGAAAAAAAGTCTGTACGTTTTTTGTGTCAGAACCAAGCCCACAGATTAAAATATTTCACGTTTTTATATTTGCAGATTTGATATTTGCAGATATGATGCTGGCAGCCCATGTTACTCCAGTATGTTAGACTGGGGTGTGAACTATATCCAGAAGGTGCAGAGTGTATATTTCAGAAGACAAATGATTCACCAGCTGAGATATGTATTCAGGATGCTGCCATCCTATGGCAAATAGCTAATTGGCTGCTATCACCAGCAGGTTGCCTGAACAGAAATCAAAGAAAGGATATGTGTTTCATTCCTGCCTGGTGGAAAGTTGTTTGAGGGGGCATGAAATAATGCACTGTGTTACTACAGGATGATAATTCAAGAAAGAACTATCCCTTTTGGTAACTGACCTTAAAATCAAGCATTATTTTCCACACCAAAAGAAAGAGCTAAGAAACTGTTTCAGATTAAATGAAAAAATTTATAAAGCTTTCAGAGAGGCCTTCAGCAGCTTTTGCTGCAGTCTGAGCAGCAGAATGTGGAACAGCTGCAGGGGAGCAAGAGGAAAGGTGACATTCCTGTTTCTTTAAAAAGTTCCAAAATTATTAATATTCAGGTACAGTATCACACTTTTTGTTCTGGATACTCTCTGACGGAGAGCATCATGATAATGATGCTGAAGACTGACAGCATCATGATAATTCTTCCCCCTTCCCAGAGAAGCCTAGCATTTTGGGGCATACACCCTAGAGGTGGGAGGACAAAGTTGCACTTCCTGATTTCCGAGTTGAATGCTGTGTCTCCAAAATTCACTTCCTTAAATATACACAAAAATATTTGACATTACACTAAGCCAGCAACTCCCCGACCTGGTGGTGACAGGCTAGGTGGGTGAAGGGCGGGTGGGTTCCAATGCACTGAGTAGTAAGGTGTGGATTTTCCTACAGCACTGCCAAATGTAGTGAAGGATTTGACATTACCAAGTGTTTTCTTCTGTTTCCTTTAGATTTACAATGCCACAGCAGAAAAAAACACCAAAATCTCAAAGTAAAATGATCTGGCATTTTCAAAATATTTTTTCTGCCTGAATTATTCAAAACATTGAACATGAAATTTCAATAAGCAGAGAGGCTCCTAAACTGTCTCTCACTGACAAAAAAATATTGCTACAATAATCTATTTAGGTACCCACTAGGATTGAATGAGGCATGAAAAGTTACTTATGTTAGTATTCTGATTTGTAATTTTTCAGGCAGAACCCCCTAAAAATTGAGCATTGCAACTTAATTTTTTAAAATAACATTCTGCCTGCTGGAATGAAAGGAAATCCAGAGACTTTGAAATAAAGAAAACCTCAACCACAACCCCATTTCCAGCTTTTTTAGCTGAGCCCTGAGTATTTTCCTAATCCCAGGGCAAGTAGTTCCCCAGGTTATTGAATTGTTTTGGCCCTGGCTATGTCTACCTGATGGAGCTGAGCATAGCTGCTTCCAGCAGGGATCTGGGGATCCTGGCTTTGAGACAGGCTCCTTTACAAGCTGCAATGCTGCTTGCCCAGAAAATGTTTGGCTGAGCTGACAGAAACCCAGGATGAAATAACATGCACAAAACTTTGGATTTCAATTATCAAAACGATTTTCATCTGACTTTTTTTCCAATGACCTTTTAAAATGAATTCAGCCTTCTTGGCACATTTATTATCAGTGAGAAAAACAGGCTTTACCTTTGAGCCTACACATGATATTTTCCTTCCCTTTTTTCACTTTCTCTGCTTCACTCTCTCTTTTAAACCTTAGCAACCCTTCTATCTTTTTCCTCCTCTTGCAGCAAATCCCAAATCTGAGCAAAAATATGCCTCATTCTGTTGGTACAGCTTGGGACCTTACCATTCACATGGGCATGAACTATGGTGTCATCTGACACTGGCAATCATTTCAAATGAAAAAGTGATGCAAAGAAGGAGGGGGTGAGCATTGCTATTTCAAATGATGTACATTACATCAGATGCCTTTTCTTTCTTTTTAAAAACTCAGTGTCCTTTCTTAGTCCTAAAAAAATTTTGTCCAAACCTCCTTTCTACTTTGAGGAAATTAAAAGCTGCGACTAAGGCTTGTCTCTATCAACAGCTCAAATCATTCTTTAATGAAGAGAACCAGAATCTTGCCTCTTTGTTTTCACACAGACTTCAGTTCAAAGGAACTTGCTTGAGGATAGCATTTAATTGACCTCTGTGATGGAGCACTTGCAGGATGCCTCTTGCCTAGCAACAACCGCCAGGTAGGAAAGCTTTAATAACTGCTGGGATTTAGACACCAGGGAATGCTGTTGCACAGCTGTGATGGTTTCTGAGCAGTCCAAAATTGAGCCAGGCTGGCTCCCCTAAAACAGCCTTAGACCAGGGAGGCTGGCTTATTGGTTCTGAGCCGAGCACCAGGAGGTTGCACCTGGATCTACAGGCATGCCAAACCCCGCTCTGTTCTGTAAGCTGCGAGGGTTCACACAAGCACACAGCAGTTCTCCTTCACCTGTGAGCCACTGCTGGGGCTCCCAGACTTTCAGAGCCGTGTGGGTCAGGTGTGGTGGCTTTCAGCTTTGCATGTAGAGCTTGGAGGTCAGGCTGGCTGCTCCACGTAAATGGCTTGCAGGCAATTACGTGGAAGCTTGAAATTTCAGGTGGAAACCAGAATTGTATCTTTATAGTAAATATGCAACTGTTACCTGGCCAGGGTTTATTTTATGCAATAAAGTATGTTAAGTGACAGACCAACCAAAGGAAAAAAAAAAAAAACAGAAAAAAGGAGATAACACTCAAGTTTAACCAAATTATTTTAACAAAGAACTTTTTCCTGCATCTTCCGTTCCTAGAAAAAAGGAAAAATTTCCAAAGCCAGCTAACAGACAGGGTCTTCCTCCTACTAAGCACCTGCTGGGGTTCCAGTCCTTTGTCTTTTAAATATAGGAGACTTTGGGAAATGAAGCTGAGAAAGAACATTTAAGAGAACAATCAGTATTTACATTATCCTCATTCCAGGCACAGTTTTTTGGGGGAATATGCAAAGAATTGTGCTGAAAAAAGTCTTTGAGTAATAATAATGAAGCATTTCCTACATTTGTCTTACTGCCTTCAGAAGTGCCCTTCCACTAATACTCAGCAGTCTTTTTTTACTCATTTTTGGCTGCTTGAGAATTTTACATTTTATATATATGCATATATATGTATGTATATATTTGTGTGCTTGTGTTTGTATGTATGTATAGCTCATACACCATTCTGATGGACTTTGCAGTCTCATCCACTTTCCATCCTTTCTTTCCCCAGATCCATTGCTTTTCTTGGTGTAAATCCTCAAACCAGCCACGATACCTAACACCAGAACTAGAGAAAAGAAAAAAATGTGATAGTTGTACTCCTGGTCCTCCTCTCTTTTCTTCCTTCTCCTGTGCATGAGCATCCACAACCACACATGGGATGCCAAATGAGAGGTGAGTACAGTCAAGCCTTGCCAGATGCTGCTGAGAGAGAGAAGGGCAGGCAGATGTACAGCCACAAAGGTTGAAATGATCTCTCAGGATGGGCTAAATAGGGTAAAAGTGGATTGTTTGGACAAAAAAAAAATAAAACCAGTGAGTTCCCTTCAAGTGCTGAAGTATCACATTTGGACCACATCATATCTGGTGGTCTGCACTCGTTTGGTCAATGTCTTCTGGTGGAGCCATGCTTTGATGCTGGTAACAAAGAGAGAAGGCAGAGACAGCTGTTCACATCTCACCCTCCAGAGTGCAGGAGAAGTTTCCCACCTTATGCTTTTCTTTCCTGTGCTTTTGTCCAAGAATGTATCTCTGTGGGCATTTGTATCCCGACGTGACTGAGCTCAGAGTATGCTCTGAGAGTCAGCTACAAGATGGAAGATGGAGAGCTGAAATCAGCATGGAGCTGAGTCCAGCACAGAAGCTCCATCCTACAAGGGGCTGTAGCTTGTGCAGGTCCAACACTGGGTGTGTTATTTCAGCCTGGCTCGGAGCACTGCCAGGACAAGCTGAAGAAAGCCCATGTCATCTCATCACTGTTTTTTTAGTTTAATCCTCTTATAGAAACACACTTTTCAGACGTGTCTGGGTAACTATCTGGAGTAGTTGGCCATGAGATTTCAGGGGAAGTTATATTTTCTTGAAAGTGTACTCCTTTTGGTTTCATTCTGATGCAAAACTGAGGAGTGGACTTTGTTCTCTGTTGAATGAGAGGGTCTTTGCAGCAACATCATGGACATCAGTTGAGTTAGTCTCCATTTACAACATCTGAGAGTTAAATCTGGCCTGCAGTTGAGCCAGTAAGTCTCATGGGATCTTATGTACACTGTTTTGAAAACCTATTTTTTAAGAAAAACAAAGGCAGTTTCCTTAATTTGAAGCTCACGATGTTTGCAGTAATCCAGCTATACAAAACCAAATGCCTCTCCATGTAAAAGTCCGTTAGGCAGCAAACAAGATTTTTTTTCCTGGTGCCTTGCTGCTCTGCAGGAAGGACCAGCCCTATTTTCTGGAGAGAGCACAGAGGCTCCAGTGCATGTAGACCTCACCAAGAAAGGAAGGCTGAAAGGAAGGCTGGACTTGAGCTTGAGCAGATCCAAACCCTGCTCTCATGCAGGCTGCCTGGTTGAACTTGAGCATCGCTTTGCTTCTCTTCCCACCTGTCAGATGGAATTATTGCTCTGCTCAGGCACTACATGGATGGGGGCCAGGCAAGAGCCTGTACCAAGATGAAGACTTTCTGAGCTTGCAGCTCCTGACATCTGTGCTGGTAACAAAAACGGCCATTGGCGTAGGTGACTTTATGATGAGGAAACTGCATTGAGACCTGAAACAAACCGAGACCACTGGCTTCTTTGTCTTAATGAAAGCAGCTGAATAGAGAGTTATTTCCAATAGTTTTGATCTGTGAATAGGAATCCTGGTTCTCTGGGGGTTAAGGTTATCATTTCCCATTAGTGTTCATGCTGCTCCCCAATATTACCTTCCCTTGTCTTTTGCTTGCCTCCTTTCTTCCCCTTCCCCTTCAAGTCCCTATTTCTATTTCACTGTTCCTGCTTTTATTTTCTTCCATCCGTCAGTTCTCAGAATTTTTTCAGAGCCAGACTAACTGTTAAATCACAGCCTTCTTTCACAAACTGCGACTCCTCATCTATGCTTATATTTTAACCCAAAATGTACTTTTTCCATCCCACCTCTCAGTGGCTGTAATAAGCAGAATGTCTGAGCACAGTGAGAAGGACATTTCTATTGCATTAGGAAGGGAGATTAAGAAAAATGCATAGCCCTGAGACTCCCAGGAGTACTGGGAGCTGGTACCACTCCTTTTCCCCAGTTTTGCAGGTACCAAATTGTCTTCTAGTCCAGCAACTGGGTTTACACTGATGTGACAATATCTATATTCACACTGTAATCAACATCCACCTCCTGGCTGTATTTTAAATTGGATTAGGGTGTGAGTTTCCTTCTCATTTTACAATCAACATGAGCAAATGCTTTGTTTATCAAAGCAATCTGAGTGATGCATAATGGAAAGCATTAGATCTATCTGGAACAATCATAACCCTGGAGTAGGTGCGTTACAATAACGGGAAATCTATTCTGCTAAAAGCTTCCTTCAGGATCATTATCTAGAGACCTGCTAACCCTGGAATTGTTCCCACAGCCCCAGTACCTTCTTCAAAAACAAAATAAAGACCATAGCTGCCTGCTTCTGAGTATGAGCAGCCCAGCTTGCTGGTGCTCAGATGGATGCAGCTCCCCATGTGGATGCAACGCTTCCCTCCCCAGATGATGAGAAAATGTAGACTGAGTGCTTTGAACAGAGGTTTCCCTACTAATGCAAATCCTTCTTGTTTAAAGACACTGAGGGAAAGAATGCCTCTGTGTCTGATAGCCTCCTCGACTTTCTTTTTACTACACAGGAGAGTTTTATATAAAAACCAAATATATGCTTCTATTTCCAAAGAGTGAGGGCCTGATGTATTTGTATAAACCAATGGGATCCATTTGTACAAATTGGATATTTACAGTGATATTTTTATAAAATTGTTTTTAAAAAGTTGCTTGCTTTCTTCTCAAGGCTATTTACTCATTGATATATGGACAAGAAATATCTCTGGTATTTTGTGTGACTTTTTTCTGAGCTCAACAAATGATTCCCCTTTAATGACTTTTCTAATGTTTATAACATGTTTTATTCATCTGACTAATCTTGATATTGATAAAATAATTCATGTCAACACACTCAAGCTTCTTCACAAACTTTCTGCTGTACTGTTGTCATATGCAAGGTAAAGCAGACCCACTCAGCCTAGGAGGGGACAGGGCTTGGTAGGAGCAGGGGAGGGACTGAGCCTTGGCTTTGTCTCCAGCTGGTTGGAGACTCTTCTGTGGGCTCAGCCCCTCTGGGTTACTGTGGAGGTCACTTCTGGTCTGTCTGGGCTACGAGTGTGTGGGAAATACTAAAGGTGAGAAGGGTTGTAGAAAGCTGTGAAAGCAGGCCCCAGAAACACAAATAGCAGAATAATTTAGAATTAGCTGCAACTGCAAAGCTTGAAAGTAGGAAAAAGTTATAATAGTACAGCAAGCAAGGACATGAAATAATAGTCTGAGTCTCAGGTTTGGCTAGGATAGATCTTAGGACTACAGAAAAATATGCTTAACAAGAGAGTAGAAAGTTTTAAGCTTAATAATTGAATATTGTTTATAATTAATAGAAAGGATACAAGCAAGCATTGTTTGAAGCAGGTGTATGTGTGCTTTCAGTGGTTGGCTAGAAAAATTGTCTGTAAGCTTTAACAATATGCTATTGGCTGGAAAACATTTAAAATGTCCTGTAACCAAAAAATCTTTGGCTGCTGCTGGCAGACATGAGCTGTTGCCATCTTTCAATTGCCTAAAACCCTGTTTCTGAGGCTCATGTTGCAATAAAGGCTTGAGGAACATCTAGCTGAAGTCCCATTCGTGCCCAAACCTCCAACATACAACTGGACCAGTACATTATTATCACAGAAACCTCCTTTAGTTTATCCACTTATAGCAGAATTAAGAGCTCTCAGCAGAGCTGTGATACTCACAACTACAGATGAAAAAATAATGATGAGTCAAAATGCAAAAAAAAAAATGGACAAATAGCAGGAGTTGCAAAAGAGATGATGCCTTGCAAGGCTGTCCTGCTGATTTCCTATTATTAATCCCAGGAGTGACCTCAGTTAAATTGGATACCCTTGGAAAGGCAGTGCATGGTGAACAGCAGTTGGAGGAGGTGGAATCGGAGGGGAAATGCTTTATCAAGCGGATATTTGAGTGTGTTAGCAACTGAAGGGAAAACAAAGGCAGGGCAGGTGAGTAATATCTGTGGAAAAGCAAAAATCTGCAGAGAGTGAAAGATAGGATGGAAGCCAAGAGAGAGCTCTGTGCCAGTGGGGAAGGAGAAACTAGAGCCCGTGTGAGAGCTCAACACCCTGTGGCTCTTGCTTCAAATCCTGGCTTGAACACAAAGTGCCTGCATGCCCCTGAGCTGGGATGGATTTGGACAGTTGGATAGTTACTGGATTGCACTAACCATGGCAACTCACCAGCTGGAGCTGTAAGCATCACTCCTTACATGTCTGCCTGCACCTCCTGGTGCACTGCTCCTCTGGTAGAACCTATTCTAGCCTGTCCTCAAACCTACTAATGCAAGTCAAAAAAATTAAAATTTGTAGCTGGCCTGGCTCTCTGACAGTAACAAAGCCTCCCACCACTTCAGTAATACCCAAGGTTCACTAAGGCAGGTATATGGCATTTCTGTGGGAATCATTTTGCAGAGATACTTCTCTGGAAAAGAGGTTTTCAGTGTGCAGAGGAAGGACTTTCCCCAACCACAGTACTTGTAGATTTCACACCAAAATAGTTTTCTGGTGGTGTAATTTTGTGGTTATATTATGTGATATCATATTTGTTGTACTGTTATTGGATTGTTGTATTATATTTAGGTTATAATATTTTTTTCAGTAATATCTGATTTAAAACCACTCTTCAAATTCTCACAAAAAACAAGGGCTGATGGCAATAACTATGCTTCACCTTTTACGAAATCCTAATCCTTAGGTTTCAAGTCACTGCAGTGACATTCATTCCCAGGAGCTTTGGCCACGATCAGAAGGGGTTTTATTGAGAACTGATAGAACATGAAAAAGCAACTGTCTCTTGAAGACAGCAGAGACCCTGGGAAGGCAGGTATGATTCTCCCTCTGATAACAACTGTATGTTGCTGCTAAAGAAATTATGATTTTTCTGAGCAAAGTAACCATCTACTGAAAGGAGCCAGGATCCATTTGCCACTGAAGTCAAAAGAAAAGCTCACACTAAAGCAGGCCATTGTGACGCAGTACCAGGAAAGTAATTTTTATTTCTCATTACTGCTGTGAACTGGATAAAGAAGCTCTTAAATGCCTATCAGAAGTATAAAAGAATGCTGTTTATCTGCTGGGAATGCCTTAGAGAAAGGAAGATGTCAGAACCCAGAGGGAATAATATCTTTTATATAGCAGAGGCCTGAATGCACCTGTTGCACTTAAAGGACTGAAAAAAGATGTACAAATAATCAAGTCACAAGTTAATACCCATTTGAATTTTAAATACATTTGGTATAGATGTGCTGCCACACCTTTTGTGCTCATTTGCTTGCAAATATGGGGGAAATCATGGTTTCCAAGTTCAAATAAACTCAGAAGAGAATTTTCAAAGCTCATATGCCCAGCTGTTCAAACAAACAAGCATTGCATTCATGTTTATGAACATTTGTACTGGAAGTGACTGCAGATGTATTCAACCAGCAAATAAAAATGACATAATTTGATTTATTTGACCAGCCACAAGAAAACAATGTGCATATTAATGAGTGTGAATAATTACTCAAAATTAACATTCAATCTACAGAGCAGTGGGATCATTAAGCTGTAGCAAATAAACTTAACTAAGAAATAAATGCAAGAGAAATTTGTGATCCTCTGGCAGTTATTAAATAAATGGGAGCAAAGACTGCATTAATTGTATAAATTATTCATTTTTAATTATTTGTTCAACTGTGTTAAGTATTGATAATAACTTTATGTCTCAGGGAGGGAAGAATGATGACAAAGAAACTTTGCTTACTCTCCTTAACAATGGTAAACAAAATTGGCAAATGAACTGAAAAATCTGGGGGTGTTTTAAAGTGCATTGGGGACATCTTGTTGCTCATTGTTTTTCTTCTGTCTACCCTTGTGCACATCACTGGTGACCCTTTTTAACAGACTTGCCTTTTCAAAACTTGACTGATTAAAATGTTGGTTGGAAGAAGAATTACACAAAATAAAGTGAGCCTTGATCCATGTAAAGGTTAGATGACAAATGGCTTATACACTCTCTGGAGAAGGTGCATGTGCATGTGGCTGCAAGTGAAGATTGCAGCCTGGTGAGCTGGTTTGATTCTCAGCAATATGATAGTAGAAACATTGTGTGCTTTGGGGATCCATGAGCATGTGGCAAAAATAAATTAAAATTCTTCTACTTCTCAGCACGTAACCTGCAGCTTTTGATAGGTGCCAATACACAGTGGTGATCCCCGAGCTCCTGAGACCTCTTTCCTGAAGCAGGTGTTGAGTGCAAAGGGGAGCAGGGAAGGTTATCTAGGAAGTGCCAGCACATCATCCTTCAGGTATTCTCCCACCAGGACAGCCAAAGCTTCATGCCAGGTACTATTCTAAAGACAGAGCTGCAGATCTCCTCCTGGGCTTGTCTCTGGTTTTTGCTTTGCGATCTCGTTCGATGAAATTTTCAGATAAGACAAACTTTTATCAAAACTCTTGGTTTTGCTGCTTTAACCTGAGAGAGTGTTACCTTAACTTACCTTGACTTACAACAGTGCTACCCTGTCTCTTACCTTGTCCTCTGTCTCATATCAGCTCAAGGGTGGGTTTTTGTTCCCTTTGTCACATCTCCTTGAGAGCTTGTTGCCTTAAGCTTCCTGGCTCAGCAAACTGGGACACCTGAAAACTACATGGCATCAGCAACAGAAGGCGAACAGCTTTCAGACTGCCAGAAATTTTGGAAAACCCTAGGCAGACAAACCACCCCCATTTTATTTCTAGTTTGTGCTCCAAAGCATATGAACAGCAGAGTTTTTTGAAAAAAGAAATGCCTTTCATATTTTTTTAACGGCAATAAAATTATGAGTTTATTGAATCAGTTAAATCAATTTGGCTAGAATGTACTCAAGGAATTCAGGATGAATTAAATAGCATGAAAAATTTCAGCACCAGGAGTATGATAGGCTTACAAACAATCAAAAACCATTTTAGAGAGAGAGACATTCGACAATCTTAACCAGAAAGTGCCATTCCCAATCTACGATGGGTGAAAATTATATATTTCATTAAATGCTACATATGATATGTACCTCCCACAGCACAGAGCTGTTTTCTTGAATGATGATGATGATAATGATGATGATGATTTTCTTTCTGTGCAGTTATATATTCATGTATTCACTGGGGTCTTTTATTAAAGAAACACAATTCCTCTGTGCAAGGAATTGTGTTGGACCTTGGCAGATCCAGCATTAGTTCATACTACCTGTATAAGGTGTCTGCAGAGGAACATATGTCCCAGTGAACTGCTGGGCACTAATAAGTTTTTTCTACTTGTAGCTGTTGTCTATTGAGAAATGAGAAACTGGCTTTCCATTTCACACAGTTTCCCTCTGAAATGAGCTAACCATCACTTTATCCAAGTTATTGCTCTGCTGAAATAACCCGAGGGCCATTCAGCCTCCACACAGTGAATGTGGCATTCAGCAAAGCAATCCATTTCAGTCTCCCCCACAGTCTCTGTTCGCTTCCAAGAAGCCTGCTGGCCTCGCCTGTATCCTGGGGACAGCGTGTAAGGAATCGCGGCGGGATCGGGAGGTGCCGCTGGCGGCACGAAGGATGCTGTGAGCTGCGCCATCTTGTGTAGCTCCAAAAAAAGCCATCCGACAGCACGCAGACAGTCAAGAATATTTCAGGAGGCAATTAGCATCCAAGTAGCAACTGCCCCAGAGTGGCTAAGCTTTAGGAAGGCTCCTTAGGATTTTCAGCTGAGTTTGCATCTCAGCTCTAAATCCAGGAAATTTTTCTACATTTGCTGCATAATGTATATCGCCCAGGGTATAGGTGAGGCCAGCAGGCTTCTTGGAAGGAGGGGACAGCAAAGGTGAGTCAATTCCCTGTTTTTCCCTACAAACCTCCACCAAAGGCCTCTGTTTTGAATGTGTTACAGAACCAAATGTGCAGAATTTGAAGTCAAGAAAGTTTAAGCACCTGAGCAGGGGATAGGTATAAATATCATGCCAGGATCTGCCCCTGCTCTCTTCCATGAATGTGAATCCCCCTGACGTAAAAAGCTGACAGAAGGCTTGATGCTCCAGCAGGGGATAGATGCATGCAGATCTCTGCAGCAGTGACATTTGCGTCCAGCTGACTCTACCTGTGTAGAACAGCAGGAATATTTGACAGCACAAAGGCAGAGTCAAATGAAACCAAGCAAGGAGAATAGCAGCATTTAAAGCATACACGAAAGGCTTATGCTATGTCCTGTTATGGAATTAAATGGAGACATTCTACTTTTCTCAAAGTGTCCCTCTGAGATGGAAGATGTGAATTTGTGTTTTGCTAAATTGGAGTGAGAGCCAACTGACTTTCACAATTGACTCATGATACAGATGCAGTGTCCTAGAGAATATACTCCCTCTCTCCTCCTGTTTTATACACAGCTTTGCTAGGAGGAAGAGATAGTCGGCTCAAATGAGGCTGTAGGGGCTCATTTGAGAGGGCTTGGTGCCGTCTGCTGAGCTTGAATGCACAGGCAGGGATCAGGACATTGAGCCTTTTAAGGCAGAAGGATCTTACATTGCCTCCTGTCGTCAGCATGTTCTCCTTGTCCAATAAATTGGACATTTGTAAAGTAATTTTTCACCGAGTCTGTGCTTCTCTAAAGGATGATAAGTCTTTTTAGTGTAAAGTAGATGTTTTTTGAACTCCAGCTCTGAAATCCTAGGGAGAAGATCTTTTTGCTGGAAACATTATTTGCTCTTGGAAAAATCAGCATATGTGCCAGGTAAATTCATTCTGTGATATTTTTATAATGACTATATAATACAATATATGGCAATTTTCTTCTGAGAAATGCTGATTTTCTAGTATGCGCCTTTCACTTGGGGTTTGGTCTTTAATAGATAGATGAGTTTTGGGATCTGTGAATGTATCACCTCTGTGGCAGAAGTACAACAGTGTGCACTTTGAAGTTAGTACCCAAAAGAGCAGTGGATAAACTGTAGACACAAAAATAGAGCTAGACCTCATCCTAGGCTTGTATGTTAACAGGCTCTACAGAAAGTTTCTGCTGGCTTTGGTGACAACTGGATCTAACTGCAGACTTTGGTTAAAACTTTAACACTTCACGTTAGCCTGTTGGGCAGAATCTCACTCTTTTTTTTTATACACTCTGTATAACTTAAAATAGCTTCAGCATATGTTCACTTCTTTCTCATTAAACATTTCCAGGAAAGTCTTAGCAGTTTTACATGTGGAATAAGAAGTTTAGCTTCAGTTTCCTGGACAACATGCAGTAATTGAACCTATAACAGCACCATTAAATCTCATTTAAATCCACAATTGTCTTTAATCCCTGACCTAGTCCTTTTTTTTTCCTCCATGTCCACCTGAGATGGCAAATATTTTGCAAGAATAGAACCAGGTATGAGTGACAACAGAAAATCTTGGGATGCAAGCCCCCTGCTTGGGAGCTTTAAAAATCCATGATGGAAAGATTGTCAGTGCCAGGCACAATCAGCATCTTTGTGAATTGGATCATTTCAGTATATAACACAACCCCTTTTAAAGGCAGAATATCATGCAGTAGGCAGCTGGTTCACTTTCATAACAAAGCCACAGACCTTTATGAAGGCATGGCAATGCTAAACCTTGTGCACAGCCCAAGGAGGAAACATCAATGTCTCAAGGTCTTTTCAGCTTTACCGTGTTTTTATCAATAGAGCTGATAGCCCAGACACATCACTGATAGTTCCCCTATATAAAGGACCCATTTCATATGTGCCATAGGGAAGTGCTGGTTTCCCCTTGGACACCCTGATGTGACTCAGGCTGTCTCTGCTAAATACATATATAGGCATATGTGCCATTTGGTACTGGCATTCTAGTCTAAAGTTGTTTACCACACATACTATTTATAGCTTTTGTTGTCAGAGCTTGAGCATCTGTACCAGAGATGTCTGTACAAAGTGACAGAGATCCATACAGTATGCAACAAATAACCAGAGCTGACATGATGAGGAATGTTCCTGCTGTTAAGCTGGTTTGTTAGGGTTTCACTTAGTGACAGATAAAGATGATGGAATACGAATTCTGCCTGACAAAATACTGGGTTTCTTCCCAGCAGCTCAGAAATGCCTGAGCCTCAAGACTCTCTCTGCCACCTCCTTTGCCTGTCTGTGTGATGAGCATTCCTTCCTATGCAAGCAAGTTACTCCTTTCAGGCCACAGTGTCTCATGTGGGAGGGCAATACATTTTTTTTTTTTTCTGAACCACCCCTGACCACCATTTGGGAGCAGATGGATACGAACCAGCCAAAGAGGCATTCTAGGTTGCTGGTATGTTTTTTCCTTCCCCTGCATTTGGCATAGCACAAAACAGAAATGGGAAAGGCTGCCCCTCATGAAGTCCTGCTTGTTTTTCTTCCTGAGTAAATTCCCTTTCAACTGTGATCAAGAAGAAAACAGTAACTTTATACCAAGGATAAATGAAAACCTAGCAGGGGGGCAGCAATTCCTCTCCCATTCTACTGTAACAGCATTCTACTGTAACACATTCTTCACAGACAGTTTCACAGGAAAATTACAAGCTATCTGTTTATTGAAGCGTGCTCAGGGTTAAATCCCACTCGTCTTTTTTAGGTGAATGAGTGAGCCTTACTGCATGAGAAGTTTGGCCGGGGGCAGAGCTGGCTGGCAGCCTGTGCCCCACCTCCCCCGGGCTCAGGGCGCAGCTTTTCGCGTCCCTCTCGGCTCTGCCGCTCCATCCAGCCCCGCTTGTGACGTCTCAGGCAAAGGTCAAAAGATGACAGGATAAGACCTTGCGTCTACAAGTTGCAATCTTTGCAGAGGCCTGATTGTCTCATCATTTTCACATCAAGGCTATGACGAGGAAAAAGCCCCACGGTAACTAATCGACGGGAGAGTAACCAGTCAGCTCCGAGGCTGTTTGTTTTGTGGCAAAAAATCATTGAATAAGCAGTAACAAATGTTTCTGCACTCCCTGTGCAGACCTGCCAAGTCAATTCAGAGATATCAACAAGAACACTTTAAATGTTTTGGCAAGAGAAAAATTTCTATAAGCTATTGAGGTGCTTCGTGCGTGTACTTTCAGGTAACAAGCCTTGGCTCCAAGCCCTGCATTTAAGCATCACTGAATATCACTCGTATTCAAAAACTAATCAGAATCAGCATTCAAGTGCTGTGAGCGCTGTGTTTCCTACAATTCATCTAACCACCATGAATAACTTGGAAATAATTAAGCTTTTGACCAAAATTATGTGCTGCATAATTTCAGTCTATAGACTTGATTTGTTGAATCCAAAATATTCCATGGATCATTATTATAGCTGGGCACATTTTTTTAAATTAATGATCAATAATTTATATATTGTGACAGATCATGCAGAGTTGTACTGCTTATTTAGCATCATATATCCTTGATATAGTATCCTTGATAAACAATGTAATGGAGTAGCTCCCAAATATGCTTCAACTCAGGAAACTTCTTCTGATCCTACATGGCCAGCAATGCAAATAATTCTGTTTTATTGTGGAAAGTTCCATTTTATCTCGAAGAGATGAATGTAATCCTGTGTCCAGAGGGTTGAGTGGACTAGATCCAGTGTCAGTACAACACTGATCATGCTGATAACATAATTAGCTAAGTAAATACCTACATTTATCAGAAGGGTCCTGACTCTAATGCACCTTGGCCTTTTTGTTTGTTGCTCTCCCTTGCTCCTCCTGAGTCACTTGCTTCCCCCAAGAAGTGACTCACCAGACCTGGTCAGGGGTGCAGGGGCAGATTTAGCCTGTGGAACCACTTCAGTAGAAGAATTGCTTTGGCAGGAGAATTGCTTTAAGAAGTTATCAAGGGAATGGAATGTGCTCATATGGCTCACATTTTCACAAATACATAAAAGACCATGTGGAGCTGTACGCCTGGCAGGCAATAAAAATCCCATCTCCTTCCTTCCATACTTGTTGAGACAGTCATGAGACTTCAACTCCTTCTTCTCCACACAGCTGGCATGAACAGCAGAGAAGAGTTGCATCCCATGAGTGCTGTGACAGATGTGCTGTATTACAACAGCTGGATGTTCCTGCTAGGACTGAAGCAGAGGAAACAGTTTCTTTGGTTCCCTTGAACAGAGATGAGAAAACATAAAAAGCTCTCACATCTCTCTTTAATATTAGGAAAGCTAGTATTTCCTTAATATTAGCTCTGTCTTAATTAGTTTGTTAGGGTGATGCAACTACAGCACAAGGGGAATTGATCACTTTCCTTAAGCATAAAAGTAACTCAAAAAATAAATAGGCTATTACATATTTCTATGCCTACCTCAGGAGGCAGCATATTCATTATATTCCAATAAGCTCCAGATAGAGATAAAAATACACCAAAAATTTGCTAGGGCTGAAAAATGCATTTTATTCCTGTGCTCTTGCAGGAGATGCTGTACTTTTCACCATTTCCCTGCCATACTGAGCTGATCTTCCAGCCCAGGAAAGCAGATGCTGTGCATCATTGCTGTTGTCAATTGCAGCAGAAGCGAGGAGCCAGCACACAGCAATTTCCCCAGTACCTCAGCCCCCAGAGATGTGTAGCTGCACTCACCCCTGTCCGATGTGCACAGGCACCAGCAGCCCGGGCTCTCCTCCCTCTAACACATCCTCTTGTCCATCATGGGCTTCTCTCACCTTTGGCTCATGCATTTCCAAGCTCTGTGGAGCGAGGCTCACTGTCTGAGCTGGCACAGTGACAAGGCTCAAGCTCTCCACGTTGAACAAGGTCTTCAGCCATAACCATGGTATAAGGTCATAAACCATTTGCTTGATCTGATCTTAACAGAGGAGATTAAATACTTGGAAATTCAGCTGGAACACCCCGTTAGTGCCCTAATTCTCACCAGCATGGGGTACTTGCCTGGTGCTCTTTGGGCAGCTGGATGAGTGTTGCACAGCTGGCTGAAAGCTGCTTTGGTTTACCCAGTGAAAGTAAATACTATCTCATACAGCAGCTGTGTTTCAAGCATGAGGAACTGCATCTTGATTGCTCTCGTTGAGTCTGCATTGGCTCCTCTACCACCTGCCTCGTGGACATCTGCACTGAATACACATCCCATCAGTTCAGGATTCACCAAGCTTGTTCTGGTGTTGAGAGTCAGAGCACAGTAGAAAGCACCATCCTAAAAATTACTCAAGTGAACATTCTCTCATTAGGACAAAGAGCACCTGTTTCTCATTGTGAGGTGATTGAATATTTTCTTAGCAGAATTTTCCCTGGGCTGACCATAAGGGTCTATGCCTGTGTGCCTTTATGATTATTACTTTAATGATCTCTTTCCAGGTGAAAAAAGTAGGGAGCAGAATATCTTACTGACAACAATTGGTAGGGACAACACTGTCTCAGTCTTTGAGGTGTTTATTTAGCTGGATGGGGGGATAAGGAAGCTGAAGTGGGAGGTCTGCCCCTCAAAACCAGTATAGTTAAGAATTCATGTGCTTTCCTTTATTGCTTTTCAGTGTTTTCTTGCAACTTGCTATGTGTAATTTATGGAGCATTTCCAGGCAAAGGATATGATTCCATACTCAAAGCTAAAGTGTATTTCCTATAAACAAAGGATATGTTTCTGACTAACCAGCACAAACATATTTTCTTATTTTCTCCTCTTCCCTGGATGACCTTGTTAAATTCACATGTCCATGATGATTTATCCCAGTCTTTCCTCAGAAGTGTGTCGACATTACTGTGGTCAGCCAGTCAGCAAAGCTCACCAGTGAAATGCAGTATACGGTCCCCATGAAATGGCTGCTACAACACCCTTCAAGACTTGCAGAAGAAGAATACCATAAAACCAACAAATAACATTAACGAGGATTAAACTGTACGATTTGCTACACCGTTTCCAGCTGGACCAGGGCACTTTGCATTAAGCTAATGAGAGGTGAAAGCCAAATTAGACGTTCTTGATGGAGCTTTCATTGTGTGTGGGCGCACACTGACTGCAGACGCAATTATTTTTCAACCCGTGGGAGCTTCAATCCATAGACTTACACACCACGTCAAGCTGATCCAGTAAGTCTGGCCCCCAAATCTGACCCAGCTGATTCTTGTTCTTTTCTGGGAAATGACTCTAGAGCAGGGAGGAAGAATGTAAAATGACACATGCTGCTCTCGCTTGGCTCTAGCCTGAGAGGGTAGGTTTGCTTACAAACACTTTCACATTTAACCTACATTAGGACTAAAAACAAGATCCTTCACATCACTGCCAGTATAGAGGCATAATCAAAAAGAGAGGAAGACCAGAAATGTTTTAGGAAAGAAAAAAAAATCAACAACCAACCAAAAAAAAACACCCCCAAGATGGTACAATTAAAAAGAAATTATTCATCTCCAGTAAAAAGACAGACTTAGGGAATTGTTCATCAGTTGCAATAGCCACAACAGACATGTGGATGAATTGACAGGATCACAAGAGTGTTCACCTTCTCAAAAAAGTACACTGAAATGAAAGTTGATAACTATTTCAAAGGAAAGTTTGGTTAAAAGGTACGTGAAAGGAAAAGAGTCTCTTACTCTTCAAATTTTCCTTCTTTCTTCATCTTCAAAACAGAGGTGAAGCAATTAAGGTCATAGCAAAACAGATTAAGTTACTTTCATGCTTAGCAGATAAACTCTTGTCACTAGAGTGACAGTTCTTCACCTGTGGTCCTCACTTTTTGAAGAGGGGAAAAGTCTGATTTTAGCAAGGTGGCTATTTAACAGCATTCACTTTCAGAGGATGCCTTCTTACCTCCTAGATGCTTGGATTGCATCACATAGGATGATGCACCTCCATTTGAACTGTATTCTGAGGGCCAAAGTGTTTTGGGGTAGAGGCACTGGATTTGTGTGGCAAAGGTTTGGTAGCAGGGGTGGCTTCTCTGAGAAGTTGACAGAACCCAAGGCCAGCCAGTTCCAACACAGACCCACCACTGGCCAAGGCTGAGTCCCTCAGTGACAGTGGTAGCACCTCTGGGGTAACATACATAAGAAGAGGAAAAGAAAAACAACTTCCAGAACAGCATCAGAGAGAGCAGTGAGAATATGTGAGAGAAACAACCCTGCAGTCACCAAGATCAGTGCAGAAAGAGGGGCAGCAGGTGCTCCAGGCACCAGAGCAGAGATTCCCCTGGTGCAGACCGTGGTGAGGCAGCTGTGCACCTGCAGCCCATGGAGGTCCATGGTGGAGCAGAGATCCACTTGCAGCCCATGGAGGGACCCACACTGGAGCAGGGGAATATGCCTGAAGAAGACCCCCATGAGAAGCCCATGCTGGGGCAGGCTCCTGGCAGGATCTGTGGACCCATGAAGAGATGAGCCCATGTAGGAGCAGGTTTGCTGGCAGGACTTACTTGTAACCCTGTAGGGACCCACACTAGAACAGTTTGTTCCTGAGGGGCTGGAAGGGATCCATGATGGAGCACTTCATGAAGAACTGCACCTGATGGGAGGGACTCATTTTGGAGAAGTTTGTGGAAAACTGTCTTGCATGGCAGGGACCCCGTGCTGGAGCAGGGGAGTAACACGATGAGAAGGAGCAGCAGAGATAACATGTGATGAGCTGAACTACAACTTCACTCCCATTCCCCTTCACCAATCGGGGGAAAGAAGGTAGAGAAAACTGGGAGTGA
>JANPWX010000135.1:6291512-6368500 GCA_024734555.1 Trochalopteron elliotii
AAGAATGGTTCTCATTCTCCCCGCCGCCCCTCAGGGGCCGCCCGGCCGGCGGGACCCGCCCGGTGCGCGGCCGAGCCCGGGCTCGCTTTACTTGGCGGCACCGCCGGCGGGAGACTGGTGACTCTGCCCTTATCCCCGTGTGCTGCTGCCGATTTAATAACTATTAATTATTTAAAAGGCGTGATGGGATAGAATCGCACCAGTAATGTTGGTGCGGTGGGACATTTCAGTTTCAGCACTTCTAGTCGGAACGCTCCCTTTTCTTTCCCTTTGAAAATGCTAACAAGAAAAATTATTTGGTCTTTACATCCTCGCTTGCTGGAGTATTGATTATGCAAGTAACTTCACAAAGTCCTTTTCCCTGGACGCCAGAGGGGCAGCTGAATTCTCTGTAAAGAGTGGAAACTCCTTGGACTGTGTTCCGTGTGGGATCGTGCAGTTGCCCGAGTTTTTCAGCAGAGAATGATATTATTTATATAGATCAACTGGTGAACCGTATGTACAGGGAAATGGAAATGGTTTATATGTCTAGCTGAGTCAGATGGTTTAATGCTCACTACCAGCTCTGCATCTCTTGAAATTCCTGGATGGTTGTTGAAATTCCATGTATCTAACCCTATGTGTGAACCCAAAAGAATTCCAGTTATAAACACAGGGACAGTGTGTGGTGTTTTCCTCAATTTCCTAAGCTGCTTGATTGCAAAAAATGTCTGTCCTCAAGTCTAAACAGTCTGTTTAACTGCTATCAGTAGTCCTTTTAAAGGCTCTTGAAGTATGAGTCTTTATGTACGAAATAACTGGGGGTTATTTGAAGTGACTGCAAATTACCTAAAGAGTCTGATGTGAAATTTGTGCCTTTTAAATATTTCTGTTACCTTTAACTGCACTGGTTCTGCTGAAGTGGAGTTCAGGCCATTATTATCATAAACAATACACGCGAAATGTTTCCTTTGAAATTGGGCAGCCCCGAGGTTCAAGTTTCAAGCTGTGAAGTCTTTTAAATAAAATATTTGCATTTAATGTATTGCCTCTGAGTTGAGTGAATAACAGCAGTTTGCCTCTCTAAGCCTCTTCAAAGGAAAAAGAAAGGCTATAATGCTGTTTAATAATTGTGCTTTGTTTTCAGAGTAAACAAATATTTAAAACCTTAGATGGGTCAGCTCTAGAAGCAGAGGAGGTAGACTGTCCAAGGATCTTAGCTTAAACTAGAGGAACATGGGAGAATGAGCTCCCCAGCCTCTGGTCTTGCCCTTTGGCATATCCTGAAGTTGCTCTTTAAAGCGAAGTTAGTAAGGGTGAAGTCGCACACAATAGCACTGATAGACCCAGTGTTTTGTTGCCACTGATGGTAGCCCCTCCTCCTACCTCCTTCTGTCCCTTCCTTTCCAACAGCCCGCTGGTCTGTCTCCTGCATGAGCACCACCACTCCTGTGTGCCAGGTCCTCTGTCATTCTCTCAAACTCTCTAGCATGGTGCCTTTCTCCTCTTTGAGAACCCCCAGTCCCCCAGAAAAGAGGTGGCCCAGCCTCAGCTGCCCTGGCAGCATGTGTTGGCAGACTGAAGGTTGTGATGGTGTGAGCAGGACACGAGGCAGAGGGGAATGGTGCCTTCCCTGGTTTGTTGGCACTTGAGGTCTCGTTTGTCCTTCTTTCCAGTGGGAAAGCTGCTGTTTCTATTGCACAACCAAAACTGTTGGAACGTTTCCCTGAGCAAAGGTTTGTCCAAAAGCCCAAGACAACTCAGGTTAAGATTTTCCTCTGCACGCCCATGTAGTTTGTAATTTTTAGAGAGTTCCTGTCGCACCGGTGCTGACGTTGCTGGTGCCTCTGCTGTTGCTGTGTTTTGGCTGCCTCCCTTTCCTTGGTTGCAGCTCCTTCCCTTTCAGCAAGACTGGGTTTAGGCTGGGTGTGCAGATGGGGTGTGTATGAGGCACACATGGCTCTTCGTGGGGAGTGGTGATGCTCTGGTGGGACTGCTACACATTTTGGTGTGCTTGTCTCTAAAGCTGTCTCTTGTCAATCTTGGTGCAGTTCTTTCTCCTCTCACCCCCCTGCTCCACCCTTTCCCAGCAGGTGCGGTATTACTGCAGTGTTCCTTTAGGAAGGTGTAGGTCGAGCATGGCTGGTCACATTGTCCTAAGAGGAGCTTGTGGCTTTTCTTGAGATGCAACTTTATGTGTAAAGTGAATTATCAAATGAAAGGTTGGTTCTGACTTATAGCTGGAAAATTACAGAGAGAAGTATTTGGTGTGCTGGGTGTGCACGGATGTGGGAGTGTGAACAGAGTATTGCATACCTGACCTTTGTAAATGTGTTTTCCAACTAAAAATGAGTTTCTTTGAGGCACTAATACTGAAGTTAATTAGACTTCTATGCTGTCTATGAAACATAAACATTTCAGGTTTAAAGTATCCTTATGAATGTGATAAAATCTGCATATGTATTCTGGGCTTTGTCTTTAAAATGTCATTGTTATAATAAGTGAATTTAGAGATAGTGGCATGCTGATTCTTGCTCTACCCTCCAGTTATCTTTTTCTTGGCAACTGACTGATTTGAGTTACACGTCAGTCTTAACGTGTAAGGCTGCTTCATTTAATAAAATAAAAACCCCCGAGCTGTTAGCAGGGTCATTCTGCTGCTCTGACAGAATATAAATAACTGCCCTGTTTGTTCTCCTCTGAAAGTCAGTAGAAACTGGATTATTTCCATTCTGAATCACCATTTGTTCATTCGATTGAGATCTCTGCTTTTAAGACTACAACCAACATACATGTGTTGTAAGTTGGATTTTTTTTTTTTTTGCTTGCCTCATCCCATTATCGGTCTCAGTATCAGTATTTTTTACTCTCTAGAAACTGATGTTTTTATAGTAAATTATTCATAGTGTGTCTCAGTTCTGGTACTACTACCTTAAATTCTCCACCTAAGGGTAAGGAAATACCCTTTTTTTTTCTTTTTTTTTTTTTCTTTTCACAATTCCAGAACTTTGTGTGCTTGACATGTTTGTTTTTAAGAGGTGAGCCCTGTCTGTGCATGTTTTTCATTTGTATACAAGTCTGAAGGGATGTAGAGGTGATGGGAAGGCTTGAGTGAGTGTGTGAGGTGTTGGGAACGTGAAAATATTTGAGGATTGATACACTGAGCTGAATTTATTGTCCACAGCAGCACAAATAACCACCAATTTGAGTGCCCACCCCCCCCGCCCAGTAGCGATCCTCAGTAAGGTTGTTGTGCCTGGAGTTTTGTGAATGAAGTGCTGTACTCTTGGTCCTGGGCTTACTCATGCACAAAACTGGAAGCACCAACAAATAGCAGCCGCTTGGCTACAAAGTGGCCCAGGAGAGAAGAAACGGGATGTGATGAGCCAGCTCCTGAGCCTGGCTCCTTAGGTGGCTGGTGTCTTTTTTGTGCCTGGGGTTGTCATTTGATGTGGTGGCTCATCAGCCAAAAAATAATTAGGGGAAAGCATGCTGAAAAAGATTATTTCTTGGCACTGATTCAAGGTAAAGGACTAGTCAAGGGAGAAACAAGGGGAGAGAATTGGAGGCTGATGAATCTCATGTCCAGAGTACCACCATGGACCTGGGACATGGAGGAAGTTATTTGTTGTTCACTAGACGGTTGTCCTCCTCTCATTTTTATTACAATTCTGTGTGTTGTCCTGCTGTACTGCAATGAGAGTTTCTAGATAGAAATCAGGGCTTGCTCTATGAAATAAGGGAAGAACCTTTCCCCACCCTGATATCAGATATCATTTGGGTCAGTTGTGCTTGGGCTTGTTAATTGCTTATGTGAATTATCTTGTCTACAAATAATGTTGGAATGGAAAAAAAAGTAGGAGAAAAACTACTGAAAAATAATCTGACTTTTGAAATATGTAATAGCAGCAGCAGTATTTTTACAAATAAATGTTGGTGGGGTTCAGTTTATTAATGTAGCCCTTATCACCCAGCCTAATTGATATTTATACCGGTATATGTTAAATGAAAAGCTTTGTGATCCACAACTGCCAAACCCTCAGTCTTAGGCTGAGGCTGAACAACTTTGCACTTAGTGCATTCCATAAGTATTTCAAATTGGAAATAGCGTGGGGAACCATCCTGTGCTGAGAGCAAAGTCAAGATACCTTTGGCTTTACCTGTGTTGACTAAAGCTATGGGTGACAGGGGCATAGCAGTGTTTGCAGATTAGTGTGGATGATGGCTGAATAGCTCCTTTCTTCACCAGTTTCTCAGTATTGATCTCATTCTCATTTGCTTTTTGCGATCACTGATGGGAAAACATGACCTTCTTCAGGTCCTGGGCAGAAGAGCAGTGAATGTGTGTGGAGTTGTAGCCCTTTGTGTTGTGGCTGGGGTGGGATCAGTGGTGGTGCTAGGTTATTCCTGGGGCTGTGGGGGAAGCTGGGTGCTGCTCCCCACTGCCATGAGTGGAATGTGCCTCTGAGCTGAGCTGACCAGTTGTTCTCTTATGGCAGCAAAGTCCTCCTGTTCTCTTCTGGGTGCTCCCTGGAGCTCTCCTTTTGGATGTTTTCTGGTCTTGGTGTCCTTGCAAGAGCTCCTAGACAGACTCAGCTGAAGCAAACTATGTATTATTAGCTAGAGAATATGGGGAAAACAGCCTTGGATGCCAGTTTTGATCTAAATGAGCTCTTTTTTGGACTACTCCTGTAAGCTTCTGTTAAAATGTTTTTTAAAATCTGCACCTCTAAAAATTTCTGTAATTTATAAACCTTTGCCCAGCTGGGAGAAAGACTAAAAATATCACTTTAACAAAGCACTTCCAGCAGTTTCTGGGACAGCATCCAACCCACTGATGCTGCTCAGGTGTTTCTGTCAAACCTGAGCTCTGGAGAGGACAACACACCCACTGCAGCAGGGGTTGACTTGTTGGAACCAAACCATTAACCAGTTCCTGAAGAGCAACTGCTGACTTTTGGTGCTCTCTTAGTAGGATTCAGCCAGTAGAGCTGGGTCATGATCCCTTGATTCCTAAACTTCTCAAATCTCTTGCAGATGTTACCATAAAGTCTCTTCTTGCTTCACATCTGCTTGTGCCACAGGGTGTGAAGGAAAGGACGTGGGCTGGGCTGCACTTGGTAAATTGTTGGTGCTGGCTTTTACATCAGAGCAACATCTTGAGTTTCTGTATTGGCTGGTGACAGAGGCGAGGGTTTGCTGCCATCAGATGAGCCTGCCTGGTGTGGATAGTATTGATGGGACCTCCTGGGAGACTTTCAGGAAGACCTTCAGCTGAAGAATTGTGCCATGGTGCCTAGTAGACATGCATTTTGAGTATGTTTTTGAGATCTAGTCTGCCTTTGAGTGCCTGGGCTGCCATTACTGTGGAAAAAGTGATTTTTTTAAATCTATCTCCTGTACCAGGGTTAAGGTCTCTACTTTGCCTGTTCTGTTGGACGCTTTTTAACAACCATCCACATGGGGTTGTGCCATGGGGCAGCCTGCTTTGAGCTGTGCCTTTTGATTTCTTGGGGAACAAAGTGAGTGTGGTTACTTGATGTCCGATCAAACTCTTGGGAGGTAGAATAATGCTGGCATTTTGGAGTTGGCCCTGGATTTTCTGAGTCCCTGGCTGTGAGACAGAGGATGGAGCAAGCTTTGATGAGTGGAAAGAGGTGCTCTGGAGTTCCTCAGAAGTGAGAGATTAAGAGCTGACAGGAAGATGTTTGGCATGGGAGGGATCTCTGATTGCGAAATGCGCTTTTACACCTTTGCTAACCAGAGCCAAGACTGAAGAGCTGCTCAAACATGCTCTGAGATGTTGTCCTTTTGCTGGCTTAAATCAAGGTAGGGATAAAAACTATGCAAGCAAACACCCCTTTGATCAAGGGAGGCTCCTGCAGGGTCCTGTGTGGTGTCAATGTTCCTCCAGCCAGCGTGACATTTTCTCATCAAGCTGTGCAGACCCATGTGTTGAACATTTTATACATTGTGTGCTGGTGGTCAGCTCACAGACAGGGTTTGCTGAGCTCTCCATATCACTTCTACAGAGGCAACAACACTTCATATCTGTAAAATAGTAATTGGGAAAAGGCAGCTGAGAGTCAACAGTGTCTCTTTCCCACTTGTGGTGAAAAAAGCTTCTTTTAAAAAATCTATTACATGAGTTATATTAGTGTCTTAATTATCTTCCAAAAAGGTTCTAGAGAAAGTGATGTAAGTACAGAAATGAATAGTTGTTGGCGTTTTTTTCAGTTATTTTAAATCTGAAGGTACTTTATTCCTGTTAGGCATTACAAATTAATGAATGAACAGCTTTTGAGTGAGCCACCTTGTTGGCCTGAGGTGCTGACAGATCTTGTCTGGTGAACTGTGCTGGAATGGCTTGTAACATCACTATGCCAGAAGTGTCTGCCCTTCCTCCTTGATGAGGAGGAGATTTGTGATGTCTCACCTGCTTTGCATCCCCATCCTGGCTATCAGTTCAATCAGTGAAGATGAGGGGGCTGTTCTGTGATGGCTGAGGAATGGGTATTCTCCCCCAGGTGCCCTCTCCTGAGGTGTGGTTACCATGGCATAGTAGCAATTGGCAGCATCTGTCTCTTAAGAGTTTACAAGCTTTGCACATTTTATCACTGGGGTTTTGTGGGTGATTGCCTGAAAGTAATCCTTTCACAAACTATGGACCTCATATCCCAGACAAGTGTGGTGGTGGAAGACAGGTCCAAATAGGAGGAGATAATGATGTAATATATAGAGTAGTTAACATTTAAATGAAGAAGGGTTGGCTGTAATTTGTGATGGTGCTTGTGATCTCTCATTTGCTGCTCACAGCACTGTTCAGGAGGTGAGAGGAGTCCAAACAGTGTGTGGGTCCCTGACTAATTTTGCTAAGGGCTTGAAGGCAGTCACCTGGATTATATTGCAGGTGAGAGTGGAGGAGTGGATGATGCTTGGGCAATTGGGTGCTGCAGTTGAACTGGAAAGTTGGACTCAGATTGTTGAAGATGTTAGTAAGACAGGTGCAAAACAACTGAGTTGGCAAAGCAGGGAGACATTTACTCTTTCAAATATTCCTTGATGTGATTTTGGCCAATTTGAGTGAACTGTGCAGTGAATTGTGTTGGAGGTGAAGCACCACAACACTGAGATACTGTGTTATACCCCTTGCTTCCCACCCTCTTGCTATGACTCCTGCAGCAGGTCATGTGTAGTGGAATAACCTCAGCAGGCTGAGTGTGCCTGCAGGTCAGCCTCCCTGCAGGGGCTCGGAAGAGGCAGCGAGCCTCCAGGAGAGCCTGCCAAGCTCTAGAGGCAAACAGCATCCCTGTGCTATCCTTGTCCTGGGCTGGTGGCACCGTACACTGCAGGGAAGGAGCCTGTTCTCTGGAGAGGCGTGTTGGTTGTGTGGGTTCAGATCCCCCTAGGGCAGAGCAGGGCTTTGGATACAGGTGTTTCATAATCAAAGCAAGCTGCTGCTGCTGCTGCTGGTCTTGCGCAGCAGCCGGGCTCCTCCAGCTCGTGAATGGTGGCTGAGTCAGCCCCATCCAACCGGGTTTCGGTAAGAATGGCTCTCATAGAGTAAGCCCATGATTTAACTGGAATGAACAAGCCAACAGTTTTTGTACATAATTCTGGGATAAATGAACCTCTAGGATTTCATTGTAGGCTTTGTTTTCTTGGTCTGTCTGGGGCTTTTTTTGGTTGTTTTAATCCATCCTGTCAAGTCTTGTGGAACAATCCATAGATCCTTATGGGTAAATTACTGCAATAAAATGCAGCTGTCAAGCCAAAACTAGTTGGACTCTGTTCTAGCTCCTGCTTTGTGTAGCAAGGCACTTTACAGAGCCATAAAAACTGCTGTTCTGACAAGTCCTTTGCTTGTGTATACATACACACACTCTGTGTGAGTGCTACTGCCCTGACTATTTGCCAGCTGTCTTCTACGTTGCACTCCCTCTTGTACAGGAAAAGTGTCCTTTTGACATTTCAATATGCATATTAAAATTACTATGAGATTATCAGATGCAAACACGGTAAATAAATTTAGGCTCAACTCTCTGGAGTGATTGAACTTGTGTTTTACGCTATGCAGTTTGCTTCTAACCCTAGTGGGAGAGCTCTGAGCACTAGCATAAAAGTTTGGAAATACCATACTGTGAAGAAAAAGCTGTGTTTTGTGCAGAGAGGGGCATTACTCTAGTAATAGAGGAATGCTGTGATGAGACAACTCTCATGAAGGTACATTCTGAAATGAAGATGAGCAGTAGAAAAATCCAGTTGTGGAAGGGAGGGTGTAGATTGAGATTAGAGCAGTTGATGAAATATCCAAGGGAGGCTACAAAACTGTAATTGCTTAGAGGAAAAAAAGAATAGGGTGAGATCAGCTATGAACCAGCTCAGGACTGGAGGCTTTGCCTCTAACGTCTTCTAGCTGAACGATTTCATTGTTGTATAGACAGAGACGAGATCCAGCTTGGCAGTGCTTCCTCATATTGGTTTGGATATCCTGTGTGTCATCCCTGTGCAGCAGCAATAAGGCATGGAAATTGCTTATTTTCAGGAAACGTGTCCAGTTACTGATAATCCTAATAAAAAGGCATGCAGTGGGAGTCACAGACAAAGACAGATTAGTGTGAGTCACGAGGAGACTCACTTGTGTTTATAAAAACTCACCAATAAAGGTGCTCTTTAAGTAGTCTCTCTATTGTGCTGCTCATGTGTGGCTGTAGTTTGGGGAGTTTTAGCCATTTGTTCATTTATTTTTAATGACTTTGGGGTCACTGCCTATACTTTCCACGTGATTCTTTTATTCTACTTTTCCTCATAGATTTGATAGTCTAATGCAGCTTAGGACATCCCTAGCAGCTGGCTGCTGTTGGCATTACAGCTCCACACTTATTTCTTGGCCAGAATTATTATCTGTGGGTTTTCATCTGTGCAAGCTGTTTGTTTATGCACTGAAGGTGTATGTTCTCGCGTGGGCTTCTAGCAGGCATCTTTGCTGGCCTAATTTGGTGTAGATCTGCATCTTTCTTGCCTACTGCTGTGATGATATATTGATCACTGAAAACATTTCTGTGATTTTGGGCAGGTCCTATTTAAGAAGGCTGAGGAATGGGATAAATCTGTGCTGGAAAATGATATGTTGAGCTGACAAATATTTGATATTCTTGCAGAGAGATCAAATGAAGAATGATTATATGGTCATGAAGTCAGCAAGAGGAGGGGGAAGGAGGGAAGAAAAGCCCAGGCAGCAGAATTTGGGTTGAGGGCTGGGGAAGATGATACATTGTTTTGACCCTTGTAGGAATGCTTTGCTTATTTCAAAATGTTGAAAATTTCCGTTCTTTGGTTTCAGCTCAGGGTGTGTATTTGTTTTGATTTAAAACTAGTCACGTGCTTAAGGCTATGCTTAAATTCAGTCCTCATTACTTAAAGTTAGAGCCATGTGCCAGCATGTGGTGGAGGAGTGCTGGCTGTTGGTGGTCCTGGTCTCTGTCCTGCCAGGTTGGCTGTGCTGTCCCAGGGATGGGGAAAGGAGCAGTGATAACTGTTTGACCAGAGAGTTAGGAACAGACTTTTCAGTAATACTTATAAACTTATGAGTATGACAGTTACTGTGTGCAAGAAAGAAATGTAGTTATTAATTATTTGGTTTATGCTATTAATACTTCATATCTGGATGACTTAAACATCAGAAAAATGATGACCGACATGGTCAAGGGTACTTTGTGCACTAAGTGTTGTAAATAAAAACAAGAGAACCCAAAAAGAATCCAGAGGTATGGCAAATAGAACTCTGGGCTAGGTTGGAAATAGTTGTTTCACTTTCTCTTCTGGAGACTGCTTCCTCCTGAAGAACGAGGAAGGGCAGCACTGACTGCTTGCTTGGCTTTACTCTCATCTTTTCCCCACCCAATGGACATTGCCCCTGCAGTTGTCCCCTGTGTGCTTGGAAGGTCATTGTACAGGCAGTTTCCAGGCCACACCATCATTTTTTTACTTCCTCAGGAAAATCCACATTGAAAACCTCTGCAAAAGCATTTCTAAGGCAGAAATACAGACGTAAGGTGTGCAAGCTGTTGGAAGAGGCAGCAGAATGAGTGTAGGCTCTCAGGTCAGAGAACTGTCCCATCACTTAAAAGCTGTAGGAAGGTTACTCAGTGACCAGATACTCACTAATGGGATTTGAGGGTTGGTGAACTTGTGGTTAAAAATATGTGCTGCAATTTGGCAAGCCTCATGGAGTGAGATTTTCATTTTAAACCTTAGATCCTGGAGACAAATAGGTAAGGCAGTTTCAAGGACTTGCTAAGTCTTTTGACTTCAAGATTGTATAGAAAAACTAGAAAGGCTGCAAAAAGCTCAAGACCAACAAAATTTAGATAAACACATGGTGGGGTGTGTCTTTGAGTACTCTGTTCTGCCCTACTCCCCCTAGCAGTGGGTTTTTGATTCCTGGTGTTGGCAAACCTGGAGCCACAATGTTTCCAGTGGCAGGGACCGACCACTCTGACTGCTCAGTCCCCAGGGTTTTGAAAAGCATTGCAGTGAAAATCAGGCCCTGCAAAACCATGAGATTCCTCTAAAAATTAGTAGGTTTTTAAACCTCTCTTCAATAGAACAGATGGTTTCTGTGTGAAATTGAGTCACTAATGCAATAAGCTGCTTTCAGCAGCTGCCATGACTGAAGTTTTGAGCTGGGTGGGTGTGTTTGTTGAGGGTCTCTGATGTGCTCGTGTGCCATTAGAGGGCTCTGCTGGTCAAGGGTTCCCATGGTGTGTTCAGCCCCACTCCCCACAACCCCACCAGGTGAGCCCCTGCATGTCTGATAAGGATGTCCAGCATCCTTATCACCCCTGCACCAGCAGCAGCTGGTGTGGACCAGACTGGTGCTCGAGGGATGCTGAGCAGTTGGACAGAGCCTGGGGCATCCTGCAGATGTGTGTGAGCCAGCTGTTCTCCTACACCTTCCTGACATGCTGCCTAGTAATTGGAATGGCTTCAGGGGCTCCCTCAGGGTGCTGCTCTGCTGGGTTTGCCAGTAAATCTTTTTTCATTGAGGTTAATGAGCAGGAGGATTCCCAGCCTGGGATATGGACAGAACTTTGTCATGCTTTGTCAGCCCTGTGTGCTGTCCCAGTCAAGGCAGAGATGGTTTTGAGCTGAACTTGGGGTACCTTTATTTCTAGATCTCTTACTGTTTTTTATATGCATGGTTTTATTCTCATGTACACTAAAAGCACAACTGCTGTGGACACTGTGATTCTGTCTTCAATACACTGAAATAAGGAATGGATGAATGAAAACAGCAGAAAACTTACTGTCTGTCCTGGCCTCAGATTTTCACCTGGGGCTGCGGTATGGTTTGACTTCACTGCAAACCTGACTTATTTCAGCTGGGGCTGGCCTCAATATTTGCTAAGCATCCAACTGAAGTTAATAATAGTCATCTTGAATGTCTACTCAGTACTCTCTGGTGTCTTATATTGTGTGTATATTTTTAGAAGACAGTCAGGTTTGAGTAATTTTTTTTATAAACTGCTACCCATAAAATAAAAGATTATTCAACAAGCAGTTTTTTCAGTGGCTCCAGTATTTCCTGTGAGAGCTGCTCCTGCATCTGGCAGTACTTGAGGATAGGTTGAAATCTGTGAAGTATTTCCCAAAAGCTGTGAATCAATGATGGTTGTGTCAGAGATGGAGAGGAGGTGTCCAGGCACATACAGTCTGTTTCAGGCCACACATGCCTCCTGTGCTGGTGACGGGCACTGCACAGACATCCTGTACCTTCAGGGAATGAGTTGTGGAGGGTGGGAGAGGGCCATGACTGCACCTAAAAATATCTGCTGGTATGTGCTTTTGGTATTGCTGGAATACCTCATCTGGCCTGCAGTAATTGTTGAGGTATAGCCAGAAATTCATCTGTTACCATCGTCTGTGCCTAAAGCTGAAGCTTGTTTTTTTGTTTGGCTTCTGAATAAACTTCCTGAATTGAGTCGTGACTTGATGGGTGCCTGCAGAAATGTGTAATAACAATGTGCCTGCCTGTGTGGTAACAAGCTGAAAACAAAAATCAGGAGAACAAAAATTTGAAAGGAAGAGCTGAGCTACTTTTTAAATGTGAAATAAATGACACTGGTGAGGGTAAATTGGAGCAGAACTGATTCTGCACAAATTCCCTGTATCCCTCTCCTGGGCACATGCAGCAAGCATATTTTTATGTTGTCTGTGCTGGAAGAGAAGAGGCATTTTCTATACACCAGAGGCTCCTGGGAAGTGGATGCTGACATTCCTTGGGAAACTGTGGCATCTATGGGGCTGTGTGGAGAGCCTGGTGTTATTCATACATGCTAATAACAAAACACCTGTATTCTGTATATTTTTTCTTTCTTAGCTTCCTTTACAATCTCTCTTCATAAAGCGGACAACACCACAGTTACGATAAAACCGAGACCTGGTCTTCCAGCAAGCTGTCGAATCTACGTGAAAAATGTCATCTGGTCTGAACTCAAGATAAAGCCTGGGCAGAATGTGACTTTTACTTTCAGCTGTCGTACTCCAGAGAAGTATTTCATCACAGAAATTCAGAAAAATATTGGTAAGATACAGATTAATTTTTCCCTAGTGGTAATTTTCCTCCGGTAAAGCCACATACTTTTTTTCCTGCTGTTGTATTAAGTATAATACATGCTATAATCTTAGGTAAGAAGAAGTCTTTGAGCACTGATATGCTTGAGCACATGACCTTGAGTGACTGCTACTACTGTGCAAGCTGAGGAAGTCTGTATTGCAGCTGGCAGAATTAATGTTGACTTGGCTGTATTGGAAACAGCTAGAAGGCAGTTTACTGCATCAATTCTTTGCTGCCTTTTCTTTCCCCACGATTTATAAACCCATCAAAGAATCTTCTTGTTCCTGTCAAAAGCCTCTGAACACTTATAATAATATATTATGTATTTGATGAACAGCTTGGTTGTGTCTATAAGGACAACAGAAACATTGAAGACCTGCACACGTTTCTTTATCTTTAATGAATGTTATTGAAGTGAGGAAACTGTAAATTGAGAAGTGTAGCTTAAGCTTCTTCTGCTTTGAATGTTATCCCTGGTGTATGTACTCCTTAATGACATGAACATGTGCTACTTCTCAGCTAGATCCCAAACTTCATTGGGTATTCAGTCTTTAGTAACATCTTCATTATTTTTTGGGGTGATGTTCAAGGATAATTCTCTTCATGTTTTGGAATTTTATTCATACGATTCATGCAAATAGTAACACTTACTGTGTCTCACATATTTGCAATACACACTTGATATTTCTTCTTTTAAGTCAAAGCCTAGGCATGGATTAAAGTACACTTATTTTGAGTGTCGATCAAGTGTTGGATTTTTCAGATAAAAGTTCTCTGGGTTCCCCCCAGAATCCTGCAGTGGCAGTTGTTGTTCATCTAGGCATCAAGGGAACAAAAATACAGTTCATGGCAAGCAGTAAAAAATTTAAAGATGAATGGTTTGCCAGAAACTCTCTGGATGACATGGGATAAAATGGATTCTCTAGATCTGTGATTTCCAGCTCTCTTGACACTGCATTTCTCCCTTTTGCCATTCAGACTCTGCCCTATTCACTAAATATCTTCTAAATTCTTCAGCAAACAAGGCGGAATACTGGGGACAATGAATCCCTCCTATTAGTCAGCCTGACTAAAGCAGGTTTATCCTGTCTTTTCTGTGGGCTGGGAGTCCTGTTCGGAGACAACCTGTGACCACGTTAGAGGAGTGTCTTTTAGTGCACAAAGAGGGAGAGATGAGTGGAACCTAAAAAATGTGATAATGGCAAGGAAGGGGAAGTATCAAACTCCCCATTTAATGGAATGCTTTCAGAGTGTATCACAGCTCTTCTCTCTCTGAATTTAGACTGTGTGTCAGGCCCATGTCCCTTTGGAGATGTTCATCTTTACCCACCGGGGCTCCCTCGCCTTAACAGAACTTACATCTGGGACGTGAAGGCAAGTACAAAAGCTGGACTCGAACTGAAATTTACTACCTCGTGGCTAAGACAACTTGAACCAGGAGACACGTGCCCAGACTCCATTAGCTACAACATCAACAGCTCCATTGATAAGGCCACGGTCAACATTGGCACCTTCTGCAGGAACGGCTCCGTGTCTCGGGTCAAGTTGCTGGGAGGAGTTGTCATGTCCCTGCGCCTCCCGTGGCACTCGCCTCTCACCACCTCAGGCTTCAACATAGCCAACAGGGCCTCCATAAAACGTGAGTACAGACTAGTGCAGCTGCCTCCTGCAGATTGCAGCAGAATCGGTTTCAACCTTTCTTCACAGCTAACCTTCCAGTTTTGATGCTGCTATCCCTAACTACCTTCCACTTCATCTTTTCTGGAAACTTTTGTATGATTTTTAGTTTGGTTAGATGGTGCTCTTCTGGAGTCAAAGTATGCTAGTTTGGTCAGTTGTTAATTATGGAAACAGTTCTGTTGCTGGTTTTGGTGTACATTAATAATTTTAAATATCTTTCAACTTCCTAAAACTTAAACGTACCTGCTTTCTTGTTTTTGTGCATTCAGCTAGGTGAGACTAGGTAATATAATGAGAATGAGACAGAGAATTTTTTGCTGGTTGCAGTGTGTAGTTGGGCTTGTTAATTTTTAAAAAAAGTTTCTTTAACTTCTAGAGCCTCAAACCAATGTCTCTCTTCAGGAGAGGAACGTTGGAAAAGCTGAAGCAGTGCCTGGAAGGCACAGGAGGCTGGATAAATACATTTATCTGTTTCAACCTGCACAGTAACATAAACTGTTGTGTAATAATTCTCCTAAAATAACTGGAATATTGTACAGCAATCAGTGGGTTACTCTATGATCTCATGACAAATCTTGCTCTGTACTTGAATTCAAGTATTGTTGCTATCAGTTATAAAAGAAAGCTGGTCCAGGTTCAAGCTTCCAGAGCCATGAGTGTTTTGTAATTCCTGGCACTCCTCACAGCTGCACATCATCACTGGAGCCCTAGAGTGGGACCATAATCTCTATGTACCCAGCTTCACGCTGCCAAGAGTCATCCAAGGATAAAGCATCTTACACAGCCTGCACAGTTCAGATTTGTGCTTTATGATGCCTCTTTGAGGCTCTTTGCTGGTGTGCTTTTGTTAAATTTAGGAGGTTTTTGTAAAGAGAGCTACATGCTGCTATAAAAGCTTGCATCTTTTGTTTCCCAAAACCCAGGGAAGCAGAAGCAGTTATCAGGTTGTGTGTTTGCTCTTGCAAAGCCAGATGTAGAAGTAGGAATTAGGATCTTGCTTTTGCCAATAATAAAGGCTTGTCTGTCCATTGTGCTTGGAAGGTTAACCTGCTAAACTGAAAATGCAGTATTAATACATTCCTTATCTTTTCTGTAATTAAGACATAAGAATCAATTCAAGTACATTTTTTGGTCTGAGTGTTTTGTAATACCCTAACCTGTAGTTGGAGCAGGTGATGTCACTGTCAAAATAAAGACTCTGTTTCTGGGGTGCTAGATATGCCAGTGTGTCTTCAGTAACTGGAACTAGTTTTATATGTTGTGCTTCCCTCCCTGTTTTAGGGTTATGCATCATTGAATCCACTTTGAAGGGGGAGTCTTCAATCACCCTGATGTCCCCTAACTACCCGCTGGGCTTTCCAGAAGATGAGCTCATGACGTGGCAGTTTGTGATTCCTCCCAACATGAGAGCAAGTGTGTTCTTCCACAACTACAGCCTCTCCAACTGCGAAAGGAAGGAGGAGAGGGTGGAGTACTACATCCCTGGCTCCCCCAGCAACCCGGAGGTGTTCAAGCTGAGCGACAGCCAGCCTGCCAATATTGCTGGCAGTTTCAACATGTCCCTGCAGGGCTGTGATCAGGATGCCCAGAACCCGGGCGTTCTTCGCCTGCTCTTCCAAGTCGTCGTTCAGCACCCGCAGGTTGATGAGAGTAAGTAGCTGCCTTTGTTATTTCCCTTGAACTTCGGTCCCTCCATGAGTTTAAGGAGGTTGCCAGGCAACACTGAGGCCTGTTTTCCTGCCCAGGGTACCACTGGCCACCAGTACAGCAAGGCGAGCAGCGATGCTGAAATTTGCAATATAGTATTTAGTGCTGCTGTATTTTTTACACTGTAACTTATACATGGAGACTCCTTTCCCCTTCTGGCACCTGAATCATGTAATTGAAAAATGCCTTTAACAGTGCTTTCAGACATGAGACTCAACATTTTAAAGACGATTCTTAAAGTGTGAACCCAGTTTTTTGTTCCCTACATGTGCAGTTGCACTTAACAAGGTGGAACCTGCTGTCACAGTAGGTAGCAAGATCTGTGACATTAACTGGTGAAATGAGAGATGTAAAATTGTCTCTGTATTGCTGAGGGCATCAATATGCATCTTCCCTTCCTTTCTTCCTTCGAGTTTTATTTTGCTTCCTAGAGGAGATTAAACATCAACAAGTGTGAAGAAGTCATATTAAACACAAAAGTTGTCAATAAGATATTTCGCTAACAATATCCCCTACATATTTGGATGTTCTTTACATTTCTTTCTCTGTACTGAGAGAATATTTTTTTGGTTGTTTTCTAGCCCCAAATTCAGATTGGTTTAGCACAATGACTTGTAATGCCAGAGCATTTCTCTAAAAAAGAAATAAAAGGTCTGTCGAGGTAATGAGCCATGGAGTTAGTGATTTAGCCTCTGACTTCACAGTTCTGACCTCAGTTCAAGGTGGAGGCTTATAATCAAGGTGCACTCACTGCAGAAGAGCAAGTGGAGGAAAGTCCACACTTGACTGCCATTGTGTGAGGAGCTACTTAGAGGCTTTCTGAGTAATTTTAGAGAGAGTAAGGTTTGAATGGCTTGTGCCCTGAAATCGCATATCCAGAAAGGATCTGTAGCATCTCACAGTTACAATTCTTTGTTCTTTGTCTGTCTAGCCTGGCTCTGTTTATGAACAGCAAATCCTCACAGAATTGTTGTTAACAAAATCGTGTTTGCTAGTGTCTATTGTGTGTTGCATCTTGGAAGCTGGACAGAATGAAAACGTTATATTCAGTTAAGCAGCTTTATCTCCCTTCTTCTTTGAAAAGCAAAAAGAATTTTAATACATTTATGGCCAGTAGACAAGACAATCATGTAAAAAATTAAAAACAGGTTATCATTCTATCAGTGAAATGCAAGTAATAAACCATTTGGATTTAAGAGACAACAGTGGTTTCTCTAGGGATTTTATAGGATTTCATGATTGATTTTGTAGTTATATAAGTTCCATCAAAGATTCAAATTCAGCCCTCAGGTTGCCATCTGCAACATTGGTCTTATTAAAAATTCATTGGTATCTGCATATTCTCAAAGCTTCCCAAACATTTGGGTATTCCACAGCTGTCTGTGGTGCTTGTCATTAAATAAGAAGAAAATATAGCTCTTTCCAGTCACAATAACTTCTTGATCTAACTCTTCCTGTGTTTAGCTGCTGCAGGAAAAAACATTCTGAAGACGATAACCTTGTGGTAGGAGTCCTACATTACGTGCTTGGTTGTGCCAATGACTTGGATAATTCCATTTGACCACTTGCCTTTTTGTCTGCCTGATTTCCCACACAGGAGAAAGCTATTTTATTCACTTTTTGTGTATTACTTCGGGATACGTACCTAAAGATAAAACCAGAAAATGAAGAGTAGTAATAGAGTATGTGTGTGTATATAAGTACACTATTTTTCCCCCTGTCCTTGGCAGAATCGTGAATGGTTTGGGTTGGAAAGAACCTTAAAGATCATCCAGTTCCAAACTGCCCTGCCATAGGCAGGGACACTTCCACTAGGCCAGCTTGCTTTTTTTTGACACCAGAGAGAGGTGCCTTTTTAGCAACACCAGGGTGATGTGTGGATCCAAAATCTATTTTTCCACACGACAGTCAATCTTTATGAACTACATTTGCATTTTTCTCTTTCTTTCTGTTTTCTCCTTCCAGATGTTCCAAGTATTTGCTGTAACAGTAAATGGCTGAGAATGGGGTGAGAAGAGGTGAAGGAAGTTCTGCTTCACACTATGCTTCTTGCCTGTAATTGCTCTGGGGTGTTTTTCATTGCAGATGTCACCCATTTGGTTGACCTGAGCAAGGAGAAGAACATGACTGTGACAATACACTCGGAAGGGTGGCCCAGCCACATCCCCCTCATGTCAGAACCCATCTGCCTGATCTGCAAGGATTCTCACACCTGTGACCGTGTCTTGACTTTAACCTCTGGTGCTGTCTACAGGATCTCCTTTCTGTGCAAGGACTTGTCCCGGCTGAGGATCACGGCTGAAAAAGGCATAGGTACTACAAAAGTGGCTTAATGCTGTTCCTTAGGGAATGCTTTTGCATGTTTTTCCCCAGGGGTCAGCCAAACCTGCTCCCTTGCTTTGGCTTTAAATGGATTGAGGTTGGAAACAAGCTGTTGGCCAGCTGGGAGATAGGTGCAATGAATCTGGAGGTGAACTTGTTCAGTACATGGTTCTACCTTTAAGGATAGAAACTGCATAGCTATTCCTAGAAGGGAGGAGGTAGAAGTCACCTAAGTCACTGCAAATTATGGAAACAGAACCAGAGAGCCCATGAAAATGCAGGACCAAGGTTGCCATCAGGAGTGCATCTTGTTCTGCCTTTATGTCTCCCCTTGATACAGGATTTTCCCAAATGCTTTCAACTACAGGTAGAAAAGAGATTTAAATTATTAGTACCTTGACTGGTCTGCAGCAGTGTCCCAGTCAGCAGGTATATCTTGAGTGAGGACCTTTGAATATGTTTCTGTTTGTTTCTTTGGTGTCCTGCACCTGTTAAGGAAAGCTCTTTAAATACAAAAATACACCTTTGGATAAAGATTACTAAGGGAAGATATTTTCTTAGGTAGATGCTTATCTGGGTCTGTAATGCCAACCTGAAAGTACTCTGCGTGTGCCCAGGAATTTCCTCTGCAAGAAATACCCAACCCTTGGGATTTTGTTTTTGTTTCTGCAGGCTGTATGGATATTCGTTGGTGTCAGGGGAAGATCTATTCCCTTTCAGTGCCCAAGGCTATTACCCGATTGCCAATTCGACTGTATAAGTTTATTTGGAAGCTCTTGGCTACTGATCTGATCAATGTAGAAGTTACGTCTCCGTCCTTGAAACTTCAGCAACACGTCCCAGAGCAGAGGTGCAACACGAGCTACAGTTACAGCATTGTTAGTGCCACCCCAGAGACAGAGCTGAATGTTGGAGTATTCTGTCCTGGTGGATCTATTGAAAAGATTCAGATGAGGAATAATATCACCATATCCCTAAAAACATTTGGTAAAGGATTCATCAATGAGTCTGTCTCTCAGGATCTGAAAATGTCTTTTGTGCCACATATTAAAGGTAAGGTAGTGGGTTTTATACTATTTTGTTGTACAGCAACAGAACTCTCAATAGGCTTATTAAAGCACATATGGATAAACAGAAATTAAGAGTTTGATCCTTTAGCAATGGCTCTAGGACTGGACTCTAGAATCAGTCTTTTTCTGAACCAATGATGCAGTTTATTTTGGGAAGAAAGAAGTAGCTTTGTATTCCAGGCAGTGGATAGTTGATTGTGGCAAATTCTGCAGGTGTGTCTGTGTTTATTGTGATAACACTGATGTGGGAAAGGACGATAATTATCAAAACAAAGTTTTCTTTTCTTCTCTCCCTTTGCTACAGATGAGTGCATATTCACCGTGAGTCCAAATCCAAAAGCTAAAGTTTACCTGCAGACTCCCAACTGGCCTTACGGTTTGCCTCCTTACGTTTCCGTGTCGTGGTTCATCGCTGTGCCCAGCAGGCAGACTGCCCGCCTGGGGTTCTCCAAGGACCGCATGGGCCTTGCCTGTGAGACGGGCCGTGCCTACGTCAACATCAAGGAGGAGATCCCGGGAGCGGAGGAGATCGTGCGCCGCGAGGACGAGCTCCTGCCCCCGCCCCGAAACATGCACCACCACTTCTGGGTCAACGTCTCCAACTGTAAACCTGTGGATAAGACACAGCTGACCTTGCAGTTCTGGGTGACCTTTGCTGACAAGCAGATAGGTGAGCCCTGTAAGGTTGTGGCGGTTTGTTTTCTGCTTGTTTCCTTGCTTTCCCTTGGGGTAACAGTAATGGGCGGTGGGAAGTTGGATGTGGGCAGTTTGTGAGATTCCTGCCTTTGAAAATGTCTGTCTTTGAAATTGTCTCTGAAAATTCCTGTCTTTGAAATATCCCTCAAAAACTTCCTAGAGTTTCAGCTAGGTACTTCTAGGAGCTGGGGAGGAAGGAGGGGTTTTGAGGTGGTATGGGTTTTTGGGGGGCAGGAGGTGTGTTTCTGGGTTTTCTTTCATTGACACAAGAAATGACTAGGATCGAGGTAGTAAGACTGGATTGCATTTAAAAAAAAATTAATATAGCTTTTTTAATTGGAGATAACAGACAGAATGTGTAATAAGATCAAGTGATGTTTTTCCCTTCCAAGGTCACAGACCTAGTGAACAGCTTGGGATTTGATTATGCAAACTTATTCATTCAAGTAGTCCTCACTTCATGTTAGCAGTTCAATTAGTCTCACTGTTCACATGAGCAAGAAATCCTCCCTAGGACAGGTCTGGCCATTTAATGGAGATTGGGCCCTGACTGCTAGCAGCAAATTCTGTGTTCTTATTCTCTTTCATCTTCTTGAAACATAAACACTTCTTTAAAAAAAGATGAGGAGGCCTTTTTAGGGTAGGCTTTGCTTATGTAAATTTGCTTCACATTTACAATTTCTAATTTTTTTGATTTTTTTTTTTTTTCTTTTCTAAAAAATGTATACTTCTTTTAAAACATGCAGCACTTTTCTTGCCTCATGCATGGACTTTCCTAATCAATTTTATGACTCCTAGAAAACCCCAGGTCAACACAACCTGCGTTTTTCAGAGGAAGGCATGATTTTGAGGGGAAGCTGTGAAAATGTCACTATTTCTTCTTTTGACTCCTTCTCTGTTTCCTTCTGTGCTTTCATCTCTTCCTTGCCTGTTCAGCCAGAGATGTGTGAGGTACTGTGGGTAAGTTTTGCAGTGCATGAGCTGTATCAAAAACTCTTGGAGGTGGGTGGGTTGGTTGAGTTTTTCAGTTGTGCTCCACTGCCAACAACAGGATTTTGTTGTTGCTTGGCTTCCAATCTCTTGGAAATGGCCTGTGGCAAGCATGGCTTAGGAACTCCTGCTCTGCTGGCAGCTGCTATGCTTAGAAGCTTTTCAAGGGGCTCAAACCCAGATAGATTTTAGGAGAAAGCTAAGTGTTCCTTCTTTTGCTCAGTGTCTTTGTTCCTTATCTGTTTGCAGACCTTGGAATCATACTTGCAGTGGTGGCTGGGGCTGGAGTTCTCACAGCGATTGGACTGACCGTGTTCTGTGTTAAGAAGAAGTAAGTTCATAATTCAGCATGTGGAACTTAGCAGTTCAAGAAGGCATTTTGGGAGAGCTGCTGGGCCCTCTGTTTCATGTGCTGATATCCTTTGAACCAGGGTCTAAAGCATGAGGAAGGCATGGTGGAAGTAGCATGACCCTGGGAATGGTTCTTTACTCTAAATTGATTAACTTAAGAGCAGAACAGCATTCCTGGAGTCACATTGCTTCAACCTGCAGAGCACTGCTTACCCTGGTGCTAAGTGCAGGCTCTTGGATGTACTGTAATCAGGTGTTGGTTGCATCTCCTCAGCAGTCCCTGCAACATGAAATCCCAATGAATGTAGCTGTTGTATGTGTGACTCCACTCGAGTCTTTGTTCAAACAAGCTGTGAACTGACGCAGATATACTCAGAGCTTTCATTCATCCGCACAGCCTCCAGCAACTTCTGGAGTTTGCACATCAAGTGGGAGCAATTTTCTGTGAGATGAGCCCTTGGGGAGAGAAGTGGGTTGTGCAAAGCTTACCTGCATGGCATTACTCATATGAGCAGAGTCTGAAGTCATTGATAGCCTGGGCTTTTCTGATACATGTGTGCTCAGTGCTGTCAAAGTGGTTGGGTCCTGAAGCTGTAGAGCTGGAATGAATTTATGCAATAGGGTGACTAGTGCAGTTAGGAGCACATTTTCCTGCCACACAGGAAAGATTTTACAAATACAGGCTTAAAAGTCTTCAGTTCAGCCTTCGTTGTTTCCAGTTTAGGGACAGTCACTCAGGAAAGCATAATTAAGAAAAATTCATTTGACTTTCCTTTGGATCCACGACCTTGTCTTCAGTAACACAGCTTTGTTTTTGTGGAGATCTAGTGGTCTCTGGCTCTTAGTAATGCCAGTGGATGTTGTGGGACTTGGTACAGTGCACAGCCAGGACCCCGGAGCTTGGGAGACCATTGGGGTTAATCTTGCAAATGTCAGGGTCAGCAGAGGAGCAGTGGGTAACCAAAGAGTGTGAAGTTGTTTTCTGCTCCGTTAAAAAAGAATGTCTAGTCTCAAGAGTTATTTCTCCCAAAATTGCAAGTAAAGCCTTTAATCCAGGTAGGCTGCCTGACACTGTGTGGTTGGGATGAGTGAACAGAAGCTGTTGTTACTGAGTTCCAGTACACCAGATGTGTTGTTCTGTGCCTGTTAACAATTTCACCTCTGTAATAGGAAGAAGAAAACCCAGAATCCCATGGTGGGAGTGTACAATGCCAACGTGAATACCCAGATGCCTGGAAAGAAAGGCTTATTCAGAAAAGGGAGGCAGAACAATGAGTCTCATGTCTATGCAGTCATTGATGATGCTATGGTCTATGGACACTTGCTGAAGGAGTCCAATGGCTCAGTTGCTCCAGAAGTCGATGTGTACCGGCCTTTTGATGGACCCATGGGCAGCTTGCCACCTTCTCCACCTCCATTCTCCTTCAGAAAAGACATTAAACACTCTTCTAACACTGAGGAGGAACCTCTGCCCCTGACAGACACAGACCAAGACACTTACACATTTGCTCATCAGAAATCAGGGCAGTCAGAGGACAATGGAGATGCAAATAAAAAGGATAAGGGAGATACAAGTGTGCCCTTGCTGGAAAATAAGGAACAGGATGGTTTAGTGGAGTAATTTTATGCCAGGTATAGCAGTTTCCTGTGGAAACACAGGTGTAAGGACAAGTGGCCTAGGAGAAAAACATACTGAAGAGGAGTGTTATTTTTAAATATGTTTTTATGTTGTTTTGTTTCCTGTGTGTATTTTCAGTTGGTTTTTGTCCTTTTTTGTAAACTTCAGCTGTTGATAGCTTTCAGTTTTAAAGTGAACACCTAGCAAACTCCACACCAGTCAGGACTCTCCAGGACTGGCTGTGAACCAAGTGCCAAAGATGTGCTTCTGCTTTTTATTATAAGAGCATCAGGAAAGTTAATTCCTAACCACCAGCTTAAAACTGGCCAAAGATAGGGGGGAGAGTGCTCTGTCCAGTATTTCCTCCTCTCACAAGCCATTATTTGTGTGGGTGTTGGTTGGTGACTCCTAGAAGATGTGTAGACTGCATCACTGTCTCAAGGCAGCTCCAGGTTGCACACATCCAGGCAATCTGCTAATATCTCACCAAAGGTGGGGACACCGTCCTTTCCATCACTTGCAGCTTGAAAATCCATCAGATTTAGCATGCCAGTGGCTATGTCAGTGTAGTGAAAACCCATGTATGCTGACAGGAAGAGCTCTGTGCCTGTAAATCAGTGTCATCACGTAAGCTTGGGCTCTTCTCCTTCAGAAGATAAGTTATGGGTTTTCTCTGATTTTTTGACTGATGTTGTTATACTTGGATTGCACTGTGAGAGCTTACACCAAAGACTATTTTATTTGCCCTTTGATAAAAACAGTTTCAAAAGTCTAAACCAATTTGTGGTTCTGTTCAGGTGCCTGTGACATTCACGTTTTACTAATACCTTGCACTTTTGGTTCAAGTGAGAATAAGGATTCAATAAAGAAATAGTGATGTGGTCATTCAGCTGTTTACCAGTGCTTTTCACTTCACCTGTTACTAAGGTTTAAAATACAGGATAAAGAAAATTGTTTACAGCAGCTGGTGTCTCTGAAATGCAAAGAATGAATCCGTAAGAAAAGCTTAGATGTTTTAAAATTATTTTTGTGTGTATCAGTCTGAATTTAGCAACCATGTGGTGATGTTGGGGACAGTTCTTGACTTCTGGCTTACACTTCAATTGTCTAGCTGCCCCTGAAAGGTATCTCTTGAAATCAGGTCTCGTGCCCCTCATTTTCTGTGCCTTTGACAACACAAGGGTCAGATTCCTTGTGGGAATTAAGTTGTCTTTTATATACAAACATCTGCCTTGTCCAGGTGTGCAGTTTACTGAGGGTGTTTGTAATTTTGTGTGCAGCACTAGACTCAATGACTGGAGAATTTCTCTCCAAATATCTTACCATGACTGTTTGTGGCCTAGTGATACACAGAGGTGACATGAAACTTTTAGACAAGTGTTGCATGCAATGATGCTAAACATATAATGGTATTTAAAATTAAAATGCCTTTATTAGAAACCTTACTGTTTGCATTAAGTAAAAATGTGGATTTCTTCCTGTGTTAACTATGCTGGCATTGCTCATTGTTTATTTGGTCAAGTGTGTGTATTTAACAGTGTGTTAATACTGCTTGGACCACTACACAATTCAGTATAAAGTCATACCTGACACAGTTTTCTGTAGCATATATCAAAACACATGCCAGCTAAAAGTGCCTTTAATTGTTGCAGGTATCTTCCTGCTCATTTTTATCCCTTTCGATACAGAAATGTATATTCCTAGATCTCTAGTTACTCACTGGGAGCACGTATTTCACAGTGTACTGGATCATTTTGATGTCATTTGACAACTTAAACTGATACCAGTATTGCAACAATCTTTTTTTCTCAGGTAACTGAATTGCCAAAAACGGTTTTTATCAGAGTAGTCCAGTTGTGCACTTGTCTGGTCAATGTTCCTCAGTTCTGTTTTATTGAACAGTCTGTAAAAGAAATTCAAGGCTTTCTCATCCCTCTTGCTCAACTTCTGTCGTTCCTTAGATGAAATTTTTATTTCATGTTCCTTGTAACCAACGTGAAGAAAATGTAATGGAGGTTGGGCTTTTGTTCACAACCTCTTGATCCTTGAGAATATGATTCTTGTTGACTGATACTTTTATGTGTTCTATTTTAACTCAGCTTTTCATGTGGCAGTATAAACCTTAGTTTACAGATGTCCCTAGTCTAAGGTTGACTTTCAGTGTGCTTATTTGGTGTGTTTAAAGAAAGAGATTTCAGGCAGAGATTCGTTTACTTTACATTAAGAGAAAGTTGTGACTTAGTTTTTTTTTATTAGGTAAATAAATTATAATGCTACTGCCAACTGGAGTAACTAATGTATCTCCTTTTTGTGTGTGTGTGAACTCAGGCTGAAGTATTTTGATTGGAGTATTTTGTCTGCCTTTTGGTAGCTATGCCATTACCCTGGACAATAGGAAGGGGTTTGGGAATCTAGAGAACCTGGATTCCTGGGATAACATACTGCTCTATGTGCATGTCCTTATTCTTGCATAGACAGTGATATGCTGTTAATGACTGTTTTTAAAGGCATGTGTTCAGATCACTGAGGAGAAGGGCTATAAAATATTTGTAGATTTCATAGAAAAATAAACAGTTCAGCGGCTTCTCAGTAGGGTCGAGATGTTTGTAATTTATTCATGCCCAACTGACACATACAATTGAATTAAAAATTAAGTTCTTTTCAAGGATAATAGCACATTTTATGAACAGTCCTTCAGCCCAGTAGTGACCCTTATGGAAATGTGTGAAGCCCGTTTTGTTCTAAATATAAGCTCATGGAATCAGTGCATACGGATTGCTCTTTTGGGGTTATTTATTTTTTTAGGGGCAAGTTTAACACACATGGAAAATGATATTTGAAATACTTACTAGTGAGGATCCCAGTAATTGCTGGGGAGGGATCCTAGGCCTAATGAATGAGATCTCCTCCTGGAAGGTTTGGGAAACGTGGCAAGCCTTGTCTAGTCCCTAGGCCTTCTCCAAAACTGTCACTTGATACAAATGTAGATGCAAGTGCTTATAATTTGTATTTTTACTGCAATTGTGCCATCCTGGAGTAATTCCCTGGCAGCGGTCTTTATCTAAAAATGAAAATTTTGAAGTCTAATTAGCTGTTAATTGAAAGGTGGGTGTCCATAGGAGGACAGCAGTTGCAGAACTCCTGGCCCAAATGTAATTTGCTTTTGAAGAGCAAAGAGAAGCTCAGGGTTCTGTTGTCCAAACCAGCAAAGCTGAAAAGATACCTCTTACTTCTTGGGCTTGAATTTGTAAGGTTTGGACAACCTTGAGCTATCAAAATACTCAGTAATTGCTTTATTTTTAAGCATGTTTCTGAATAGTCTAGTTAAATTTCCAGACAGATCAAAAGCCAAGTTACTGTTTTGTTGCATTACAGCAAAATTTGTAGAGCACCAGTAGGAAATGATAAAGTAGTTTTTATTGTCAACACCAGACTAAGAGTGAGACTTCAACTCCTTGACCCTTGCAGGGGGGGCAGGAAACTCATGTTATGCTGAAGAAACCACACTGGGATACCTGTGAGTGTGCAGAGAAAACATTTAAATCTGTGAATGTTTTGGGGGGGTAGGAAGGAGAAACCAAAACACTGAATGTCACTCATCCATGTGCACATCTTCACCAGCCAGCATCTAACTGCAGACTGTGATACACACAAAGGTGGGAGCAAATATGTCTCCCCAAAAACATGGAAACTGGAAACAAAACCACGAACAAACAAAAACCCCAAAACAAACACCACCCCCCCAAAAAATAAAAAAAAATTAAAAACTGACAACAAAAACAAAACAAAAGAACCCAAACAACACCAAGAAGTGGAGGATGTCTTTCTTGAGTATAAACAGCTTTCTACATCCAGCATAGTGATCTTCTTTAAAAATGAGGAATTGTGGTGTGGAGAACTAATCCAGCCTGGAGGAAGGAGCAGTCCTTTTACAAGGACTTTGAAATAACATGCCAGAAGTTTCTTCGACATAAATGAAGCATGGCAAATTGTTTCAATTAGCAACACTTAACACATAAAGGTGGTTTTTGTGGTTTGGGCTGTATCCATTTCTTGTCTTAAAGAATTGCTACACTTCCGCACAACAAACCAGGCTTTATGCTTCTGGGCAAGATGAATCTTCAAAGACCCAAGGAACTGCTTTGTTCCTTGCTCCATTTGTGAGTGCATTTTGTATATAGATATGTGCATTTATCCTGGTACAACTGCTGCAGTCACTCCCAGCTGTAGAAAGACTGCCATGATGCATCCTGTCAAAAGTACTTCAACAGAGCAGCACTCGTTCAGCACACAGCACTTTTTTTAGATATGAGGCTAGAAAAAATGACCTCACTCTCTGAAAAGTGCTTTCTCAGAAGAAAATGAGAGAAAATGTTTTGGCAGTATCCTGTCATCTTTGCAACAGAACTATTTTATTTTTTTCTAACTGGAGATTATTTGATTTGAGAAAGTGTTATTTAGAAGCAACTAAATGTTTCATGTAAAGTATGTGCTTCCCTTTTTTTATTTATTATTTTTTAAAAAAAATTGGCATTAAGTTTTTTTATTTCAAATTGCATGTATTTAATATTTTGTTTCCTTTAATATTTAATTGATTTAATTGTTTTTTGTTATTTTATTTAAAATTTTCTTTTTATTTCAGTTGTTTGTTGCTCTTGTTGGTTGCCATTTCTTTTGGAGGCTGCATCATTTGGTAGGTTGGTTTGGGTAAATATGGAGAGAGGTGAGGTGTCACTTCCCTTTCACCTCCTTAAATTAAATGGGGACAGGCTTGGGCGTTCCTCTTGCTCAGGAACCCTGGGAATGGTTTTGCCTGAAGGTGATACAACCTTTGATGGGAAAAATATCCCATATTGGTCATTACCTTAAGGGCCAAAATGACAGACAGAGCCCATATGGGCACCTCCATTCATACACAAGATTAATGGTGGCAAAGCAGCTGCTAATTACATGTGTAAATTTAGTTTTCTGCTCAGAACAACCTGTCCTTAAATGAGATTTACCACTTGGTGTCAGGAGTATGAACTGCAGGCTCTTAATCCAAATCGTTTTAGCATCTGCTTCAAATTCATCATCGCAAATGCTTTTTATTTAAAAGGTGGTGTGTGGTTTTTTTAAATGAAGGAGAAGCAAACTAGTGGTGTGTTTTTCCTCTCAGAATGCTACTTTTATTTAATTGCTGGCTTCTGGAAAACGTAGCCCAGGAACAAATGCTTGTTTGTAATCTGTTGTTGTAATATGTGTTGTAAAGGTGTTGTTTTGTAATATGGGGTTAACTACAAAGGGGAAAAAACCCCTATTGCTCTATAGGTTAAGCTGATAAGTAGACTTTTGCTCATACTAAATTCTGCATGTGCTCTGTGGGCCGTGACAGCCTGAAGCTTTCAGCTTTGAAGACCTGGACATCCACTGGCAGCTTCTCCTGAGGCAGAAACTATCAGAGTTAGGCTACTCGGAAAAACATCCGTGCTGCTGATACCCTCAGCCATGAGGGCTTTAAAGAAAAATGCAGTGATAAATCTCTTTGTACAAGAATTATCTTTCTAGTAAGATGCTAGCTCAACAGCTTGAATCTTTTTAGATTTCACATTTGTATAGTAAATTAAGACTGTTCTAACTTTCTGCCAAATCAAACCTGTTTAGATACTTGTTCATTCCTTTCACAGCTGAATGCTTTACCCATTCAAAAGCTTATAAACAGTTAATAGGTTTTCCCATAGTTTCCTTAAGTTAATGAGAGTTTATTTAACAAGAGGCAAACCCTAAAAAGTAACCAAAGGCCTAATAAAATATTCTAGTATGATTGTTCAGTGAATATTTTATAGGTTAATCTTTCAGAGCAATAAAAAAACCGAAAAAAAACCCAACCCCAACCCCTCTGCCCCCAGCAAGCGATTAGATCTTCCTCTCTAATTTCTCTTCTCTGGGTTATTGAAGACCAAATTTCTAAGTATCTTAAACCAGCCCAGCAAGGCATATGGGTCCAAGCCTGTGTCTCATATCTCAGAAGACAATATTTTTGCTTGCTAGTCAAATATCTTAGGAAAATGGGCAATGAGCTATATACCTATGTAATCTGACATTTTATACATTTGGCTGGTCAGTTCTGCAGGTCAAACTCTCTCATGTTCTCCTTAGGTTTTTATGGTCACTCATCTGGGTTAAAGGACAAGACACATACAACTTCATGCGACTTCAGCTGAAAGGATGAATTTCTGTAGGAGTGCTCCCCAATACAGCTTGTGGGCAATCTGTGCCCAGGTTATGGCTGGGAAAGTAGCACTTCTGGACCTAAGACAGCTTAGGCTCCAGAGATTGAGCCATGCATCAACAAATCTGCTCCAAACATCTCTGAAAGATGGATTTTTGCCTTCACTCTCCTTTCTTTTCTTACTGTTGTATTTTCATGTCGTCTGCCTTTCTCCTCACGCTCCCAATCAACAAAATTCAAGACAGTGGTCTTTTTTTGGTGAATGTTCTCTCAATGTTGGTGTGAAATACTTAAAAACCTCTGTCTACGATATATTTCTTACTCTAGCCTCACCTGAACCTGCCTGGAGTACAGTAAAGCTGCTGTGTGAAGTTTTCTACCGCAAGGTCCTCAGGTTTCTCCACAGAGCAGCCACAAAGCTGCTTCAGCACTGCATGAAGTGGCAGTACTTGAAGTAGTTGACATCTCAAGTAGCTGGAGAGGTACTTGGGAAAGGATTAATATATGTAGGAAAACCTCAAATTAGTCTGGAAAGCACTGCTTCTCTTGACATGAATGACCTCTTGTGTAAGTAACACCTAATTATACACCAAATTAGGTGGAAGGGTGCAGAACAATAACCCAGGTCCATGAATGGTGCAATGAATCATATCTCTACCAGTGACCTTTTTCCAAGATGCTTTACAAAATCTGTACTTGCTTCCCTAACAGTGACTTTAGTAAAAATATCTCCACCAATTCACAGGGTCCTTTAGGTGGTGCAATAGTCACGACTTGGTGGCTTTCTGTCACTGAGGAGCAGAACAAAGGAGAGACATTCCTCCCCTTCCTGCCACCTGGAAGGAGAAAGAGATGATGAGAACAATGCATCCCTTCACTCTTGAAGGCTCAGATATCAATTTTAATTTGAATCATTAAGCTGAAACTCAGTGCTTATTCTGAGGTTAGAGGTTTTTCCTTTATGTTTCCTTTTGGGTGATTCCACCTCATTCTGGTATATCTCGTTTTATTGATTTTAAGGTCCAGAGCTTTACAGCCATAATGTCTCTTGCTTTTTTAATACACAAACTTAATGCAGCTTCAAGTCCCTGTCTCTGGAACGATCAACTTTAATTCCCAAGGAGTGTGTGTTTAGGGCATTGGGAAAGGCCAGGGAGAGCAGCAGGAAAGGAGTGGTGGTGTTGGCCCTGCAGGGAAGGTGAGAAGATGGTGACCACAAGACAGTATCTCACTACTGAACTCTGCCTCACTTGATGCAGCCAGTTCCTGAGACTCAAGACCGAGATTTTCTAGGGACCTCCAGGGTCATCCCAGCTCCCTCATTAGCTCATGAATCAAAGGCTGAATATTTGCTTTGCTCTCTGCAGTGTGGCCTTCAGGGCTGTCTGTGCTCCTTTTTAAAAGGACGTTTATCACCTGACCAAAGTCATGAGGTGGTTTTATATCTGGCTGGGAGCACTACCCACGTCTGTCGTTTCAGCAGGCTTAAAAATAGGCTACTCATATAGGCTAGCAAATAATTCCTGTGAATGTTTAAAAGAAGGCAAAGTTAACTATGGTTTCTGGCTGTTTTCAAGCTCCCCATATTTTATCTGTAAGGTGTGTTTTACCCTAGTACTATGCTTTCAGGAGTGTTTGCCTTTCTCCAGCAATACACTACAACTACTTGCTGGGTTTGTATTCTTTTTTGGTGCATACATTTTAATTTAGGAACAAACCCCACTAATTGTTGTTCTTCTTTTTTGAAAGCAAATTCAGTTTCCAGGCTGGGTATAAAACTTGTCAGTCACTCACTGTAGGTACACAGCACCTCACCCACACAGCTCCTCCTAAGTCCTCATTCTTCAATGGAACCAGTTGTTTAACCCTGTTTATAATCAGAGCAATTCCTGGAGTGTTTCCTAAAATTTGGCTGGTTTAAGGTCACTTGGGGGTTTGGCTTTCTGCTCTGATGTATTATAGAACGAAGTGTGAGAACCTACCTGGATAAATGTGTGTGGCAGCACCTCTGAGTTGGTGCTTGGGCAGGTGGGTTCTGTGCCATTACCCATCTCCTGGGGTTTGGATCCCCCATGTCAGCATGGCTTGACACTCAGGGGCTTTGGATCAAAGCTTTCCCAGTGACAGAGCAATGTCCACATTGCACATGAATCCAGATGAAATTCTAGCTGCCCTTGGACTGTCCTGCTCTAACAGAAAAACAAATCTTTCACTGTGGTTGATCTGATTCACATCATCTATGCACTCCTGAACTGTGTGTTTGGATTGAACATTTAATATTAAATATATATATATATTTCATTTGCTTTTTGGTGATTTAGTGGAGTTTGTTTCCAGTTTCCTTCTGGTTGAATAACTAAATGAAGTTTCAGTTCTTGTCTGCTGATCACACTTGGCAGAGCAGCAAGACCTAGTTAGTATCTAGAGCTCTGGCAGCACTACAGTGTAGAAATCACATCCCACAAGGAATTATTTTATTGGCTTTCTTGCTAACCTTCTTCTGTAGGAAGGCTTTTACATGACAGCTTGTCCATCAGGTGTCTGAGGTCAGCTGTCTGCTCCTGAAATGCCTGTTTTTCTCCTGTGACTGTAGAAGAGGAATAAGTTATGTTGGTAGGATCCCTTGCTCAGTGGCTGTGTTTGCACAGAAGTTGATAGGGATCTCTGGAGAATACCAGATTACACCTCCTGCTCAGAGCAAGGTCCCTTTGGCCAGGACCACACATCCAGTCAAGCTTTGAGTATCTCCAAGGGTTGAGGCTCCACTGCCTCTCTCAGCAACCTGTGCCAGGCTCTGACTACTCTCACAGAGAAAGAGGATTCTCTTCTCCTTGAGCAGAATTTCTTGTATTTCAGTTTGTGCCCACGGCTTTGTCTTCACTACTCTCCCCCATCAGGCATTTAAGATGAGGTCCTCTGAGCTTTCTGTTTTGCAGGCTGGGCAGTCTCAGCTCTTGCTCTCTCCTCACACAACAGCTCTCCAAATCCCTTCTACTTCCCTGCACTCACTTCACTAAGTCCATGTCCCTCCTGTACTGGGGAGCCCAAAACTAGACTTGGCACTCCAGATGTGGCCTCACAGGTCCTGAGAAACACAGAAACAGGACAAACTGTTGAATGTCAGAGACCTCACTTTTGGGATCCTTGTTAATGGGCATGATAGAAATAGAAGTTACTGACACTGCAGTGGGAAACCAAGCTGTCCGTGGGGCACTTCTGCAAAGCAGTAGGAGTTGTAGGTTTTATTTCCCCTCCTGCATTTTCTTTTACAAGCTGCAGTGCTTCCCAAACAGTGTTTTCTAAACACAGATTCTTGAGGCACGTTCTCCATTGCCAGGATGGCAAGCAGCTCAGGTGTTGTGTTCTCTGCCTCAGGCTCAGGGCCAGCTTTCTAAAAGGGCTGAGGCAAGGGCAGCTATGTTCTGTGATCAGCAGCTGGCCTTACCTCTTGGCAGCACAGCATCCTGGGCTTCTCTTTCCTTCCTGGAGGGATGCTGCCAGCACTGGAGTGCCTTGTGGCTGCTGCCAGCCTGGATGGTCCCAGGCTCCAGCACAGCAGGACAGGGGAGTCACAGGGAGGTGATGCAGACACTGACCTGTCTGCACAGCACAGGACAGAGTGGAGAGGATGCTGGGTGTGAACCTAAAATGGTTGTGATTTGTTTTCAGCTGTATTTTGAACAGTCTCCAACTGCTACCTTTGGACTCCCTCTGGGTGCTTCTACATATAAAAGCGATAAACCATGTTTTGTTTTTTGTTTTTTTGTTTTTGTTTTTTTGTTTTTGTTTTGTTTTGTTTTGTTTTGTTTTGTACACCACAGCCTGATATCCTACCATCTATCCCCAAGGAGTTTATTTTTATGCTCTCCATTAGTTTAGTCACCCCCCCTCCCCCCTCAAGCAGGATTACATTTATGCTCCCAGGGGTGTTTTGGTTTAACCTTGTTTACTGAGTCTCACAGATCTGTGTTTCTTCTGTCTATGGTGGCTTCTGAGATGGAGAAATGTAACTTTAATTTAGTATTTTATTTTATTTGTAAAAGGAGAGACTGACAGTGGGGTTCAGTGCTTACACAGGAGCAGGAGCAAACAGTAAAGCCAATAGGAATCACAAGACTCAGTGGTTCAGGGGCAGAGCAGGTCCTTCCCTTTTGAGGTTCATTTTACCAATGGTCTCATTCCACAGCCACAGAGCTGGGAAGTGTGTTCCCTCCGTGTCAGATAGGAGCAGAGGTGCTGAGGGACTGTTCCTTGCAAAGGATGACAGGAAGAGGGTGCACCTGATGTGGAGGGAACCTCAGGTCTGAGCAGCACCCAGGCTGGTGGACATGCACAGTGAGCAGAGGCATGGGGTTGGGTTTCTTGTTAGGACTATCAACTACCAAGACCCACGGAAGTGTTCAAGGCCCAAAACAAGCTTCTGGCTCACAGCTCCCAAATTCTTACCCACCTTTGCCTACCCAGTCATTTTACTGACTGAAGGCAAAAGCATCCTGGCTGCTAAGTTGTGTGAATACTGTGCTGTTCTGGCGCTTGTCCTGAGAGAGACTTTGGAAAGGCAGTACCTATTTTATGGTTAGCTATTTCACTCTGAACCATTTGTTCCTTTTCATGGACCTTCAGACAAAGACCTGGACCAGGTCCTGAACTTCTGGACCAGGGTAAATTGGGGTGGGGGCCATCAGCGGGGTGGGTTAGTGCAGCCCTGTTGGAGTCAGGTGTGGATGATGCAGTGCTGAGGGAACTCCTTCGGTAGGCTCACCCAGTAACTTTTATTCTTTTGTTTATGTAAATATCTGTACATTTCATGATCCATCTTTCGTCTGCTGCATCACAGAGCCACAAGCAGCTGAGCAGTGCCACCAGAGGCACAAGGTCTTACACAACATCCTCTATTTTTAATAACGTGAGGTTCGTTAGGGATTGCAGGCATCAAAATACATTGGTTCAGACATGATCACTTCCACGTTTCCTTTTCCTCAGGGAAGAGCTGAGGTTTCTTTCCATTAGTCTGCGTGCCTTTGGTTGAGACCACACTTCATGGACAGCAGATGTTCCACTCTGCCTTGAGTGCCAAAGGATTGAATGGAAGATCAAAAGAGTGATGCTTGTTCTGGCCCCCAGCAGGCGGACCACATGTGCTCAGGACAGTTTGTCTATGGAGGCAGCCAGTGGCTGTCCCCCATTCAATCCCTCCATCCTGGCATTCCCTATGACCACAAAACACATGGTTGGACACAAAAAACAACACTGCTGTGGTAAGCAAGGATGAGGAGTCTTCTAGAAGTTCCTTCTCTTTGGCTTTTCAAAGAAAATTTGTAGTTCATAATGTACAGGAAGAAGAAGATTGTAAGAATAATAGTAAACTTATACATGCAGCATTAAAACTACAAGGTCAGTTTTGCCATCCTGGATCCAACAAGTACAGCAAGGGCAAAGCCACCCTTCCCTGTGCTCCTCCCAGCTTCAGAAGAGCAAAACATCTATGAGGGAATGGTGCTGGTGGGAGTTTAGTTTTGTGAAAATAGAGAGCAAGAGAGATATGAGCAAGAAGTCTGCAGAGAGTGACTTTTTATTTTTTAGATTTGACAGATTGACTCCATGTCCTCTCTGGGAATATCCTTTGGCATCCATCTCCATGGCTGTTTTTCAGATTTGCACTCCATACAAAGGTGGTCCAGCTCCAGCACCCACAACCTCCCTCAGCATTGCCAGGGCCCATGGCTTTCACACTGCTCCTCTTTCGTTTCTGGGTTCCCATAAAAGCCCTCTGTTCATTTCTCTGACCACACATTTGTGTTTTAAGACCTTGTGGTTTATGACCAGTCAGGATTAAAGTGAGCAATGCTTCCAGCATTGCTGCTTGCCTTCATGTGTATCTCAAAACATGGAGGGGACATCTGCCAAAGGAACTACAGGATTTATGTTGAGGCAAGCTGGCTTGTAGGGTGTATCCGTGACCTACAGCAAAGAGTCTTGGAAAACGTCAGGAGCAGAGTCCAAAGTAAAGCTCACTGAAGGGCTCTGCAAATGAGACCTAATTTCACGTGCAGTCCTGCAGCAGTTGAAACTCCACAGACTGATGTGAGGCACTGTCTCCTACATGGATGGGCTTCTCTCCTACATGGGATGCTGGAGAGGAGAAGGAGGGAGAAGTCGTCCCCACCTCAGTGGGTGAAGGAGAGGGACTCTTGGTGACGCTGCAGTTCTGCTCCTTGAGGAGGAGGTGGGAGGCAGCCTGGGAAGGACTGGCTCCATGCTGGGATCTGAGGGCACCTCCCCCAGCACCACCACTGCTGCCAAACAGGGCTGAGGGAGGGACTTTCCTTCTGGGTTAGCTGGTATTTCAGAATGAAATTTCCCAGCAGCAAGGGAGGGGAGGAAGGAAATCTTATTTTCCTATGAAAGGATTCCCTGCCTGTATCCTGTGTGACAAGGATAATAACAGGGCAGGAGGGGGAGAATCCTATAAACTGTATTACAGGGTGGGAGGCACTCACTTTCTGCTTTTCCCTTCTGCCTTTGTTATCTCCAGCCTTCAGACACATCCCTGGAGCTGCTCTGAAGAGAAAGACAAGGAGAAGAAAGCACTCCAATCACATTGACACAACTCCAGTCCTTCAGCAAGCTATAGAGATATTTTTATTTTATAGTCATTTGAACAGCGGAGAGTTTGGCAATAGTGACAATCTCAGAAGCGTGCACTCTGCATTTGTGTGTGTATGTGTTTCCAGCTTGGCTCAGACTTGATGTCTTGGAAGACCTACCACCATGCTGCTTTTAAACAAGGCAGCAAATTGGAATACCTGTCCCATGGGCAGGATCCTCTCTTGACAGCTCCAACCTGGAAGTGCAGGCGTGTGACCCAAACTAGAGGTGTTATTTCCAAGCACTGGACTGCAAAGAACCTTTGGTACCTTTTAGCCAACAGCCAGCAAAGCTCTGTTAAGCTGCCAGGGTGACCTGCACTTCTTTCCCACCATTGCTGTTTATTTAATTTATTTTTTTTTCACTTTAAGCCTTTTCTCAGTAAAAAAATCACTGAGATCAGACCTCTGGCTGGGCATGACTATATTGGCACAGACAGTGCTCAGCAGATTTATGTTTGCCAAGAACCAGCAAAGACTGGACTAGTTCATCTGAATTCCCATCATATAAACAGGTCAGGTCATTCCTAAAGCTGCTGGAGTGAGTTGTCCTGGGGCTTGTTTTCAATACATAGTTATTTATATATAGCAACATACTCCCTAAGAGTATTACATTTATGTTATTTATGTAATACACATATCTTCTATTTCTAGTAATATTGTTGACTAATGATGCTCCAAGTCTTCACTGCTTTCCCTTTGGTACTGCAGCACAAATAAAGCTTCTGATGGGATTTTTTTTCAAAGGATCTGGCAGTGGGTCTTGCTCCCCAGTGAAGTCAGTGAAACTGGCTTCTGGCTGGTGAGAAAAGGACCAAACATGCCTGTAACTTGCTAATTCATTCATACACATAATTTGACTAGTTGGACAACCCCTTGAGCAGCTGGTATCCCGCCAAATAAGCCCAATTGCATCTCTCAATGCAAAGCAGGAGTAGCTCCATCTGCTTGTTGAGACAGGACCTTGATCCTCACAAGGCTGAACTGGGACACTGTGAGGAACATGGAACTCTGACAAAGTGCTGTCAGGGCTTATGGGGAAGCAAAACAAGAGAAGAAAGCAGAAATTGCCTATGCTTGTGTCCCAAGAAAGCTCAGTAAAATGGGAAAGGACACTGCAGAGTGACAGCCCCGGGCAGCCGAGGCAGCTGTATGCCAGGCTGGACTACTGCACTGGTTCTTTGCTGGAACAACTGAGCTGTCCTAATAAATTCCCTGTGTAAAAAAATATATATCTATAAACCGTGCCTTGGGAAGAGCAGTGCAGCAGTGAACAGGGCTGGATGTGGCCAAAGGAAATGCTCTAGAGCTCTCTAACCCGACAGCGAGCCGCAGCGACTCTCTCTGCAAAGGGTGACTCTACTGAACTTGTGCGTGCGGGTGTGCGGATGTACATGGAGACGTACACACAACCACAGCCTCATCATGTACATGTACACACAACCACAGCCTTCACCATCCTGCTGCCCAGGGTGGAGATCCGGGCTGGCGCGGGCAGGGGGAGGCCCTGCTACACGATCATGAACTGGCAGACGTAGGGCAGCTGATCTCGGCACCTCTTGTCGAACCACTTGCCGATGGCGGTCCCCGACAAAGCCGCGCAGTTTTCCAGCTTGCCACCGTCGGGCTGGGCGGTGATTTCAGTCTCCCAGTTCTTGTAGCGGATGGGGGTGCCCGTCATGTCGACCCACTTGCCCTCCGTGGCCATGTCATTGAGGCCCAGCCAGATCTCGGCCTCGGAGCCGATGCTCTTGCGCATGTAATCGTAGAGGGCGTCGTTCTCCTCCCCGTTCTGGGGCGTGCTGAGCGTGCCGCCCTGAGAGATGCAGCTCTCGCTGGCCTCATGGTATGTCTTGGTCTCCGAAAATGCCAGAAAGCATTTGAGGTGAATTTTGGTGCCTTTCAGGCAAACTGAGAGGTTACCATGTGAACAGAATAAAAAGACAGACAGAGAGTTTGGTTTTAAAATGGTACCCAGGATGAGGCAGCAGCAGCAAACCCAGCAGCCAAAGTACACTTAATTTCTTAGGCTGCACAGTGACTCTTGGCAGCATGGGATTCCAAGGGCCCCTCTCTCTCCTATGCAGGGTGGGACACAGTCATGGGGATGTGCACTTTCCCTCTGCAAATCATTGGGTGAAATGGATTTTTGGGATGCCTCTGCTACTCTTCTGGGCTCTGCTGCTGCTGGAGCAGAGGCACAACATGGTCCTCCTGCCCCTTCCCCTGGCCTCATTCTTCCCCAGCCAATACTACTTTTTCTCTGATGAATTTGTTGGAAATATGGTTTGTCATGGGCGCTGCTGAGTGTTGAAGTGTTTTGGGAAAAAGCCTGCATGCCAATTAAATCATCTTAATTATACAAAATAAAAAAAAGCATCTTTTTTAATAAGCTTTGATCAGAAGCATTGCGCTTGCATAGCTTGAGGTCTTCACAGGAAATTTCTACTTGCCTCTGATTTTAGTGTTAAGGATATCAATTTATTTTCTTTTTCTTTAAGCTCTAAAACTTTAGAGTGTGGGCTACTGTAGCCAAACAATACCTAATCAGAGCCATACATTAATATCCAAACCAATTACTTCTCAATGAATGTGAGCTTGGAACTAAAGCCTTGATTTTTCTTGTGTTCCTTTTCTTTTAAGGAGAAAATTCTCCTTAATTTGCATTTTCATCTCATTTCTGCTTCATGTTTTGCAAATCCTACTCCTACTGACAGCGGTGGAGTTTGCACAGAATGACTGTGGAACATGTCTGAAAGATGGACATTTTGGGACTGTCCTCTGTGTATGTTTAATGAAGCAGGACTGACCCGCAGTGCAGTTCCCTGGGCAATACCACGGCGTGTATAACAGACCAGGTTGCCATTTCACTGGGGGTCAGACAAAAGAGTAAGCTGCATGTGGTTAAAGCACAGACTAATCCAAATCCCATCCCTTCACCTCATAAAGGAAAAAGAACATCTGGCTTAGCACCATAGGAATATCCAAATGGGAAGCACATAAAGGGGGGGCGGGCACACTGCACAGCTCCTGTCATTAACTCCCAAGGATGATCACCAGCCCAGAGGAATTGCAGAGACCCACAATCTGCATTCTCTCCCCATGTTGGGCTTGTTGCTGTGGGGTGCTTGGGCATCACTCATCAAGACATGTGGATCAATTGCAACTGCTTTATGAGCAGTTCCTCTCTCAAAGTAAAAGTCATGTGTTCTTCAGCAAGCCCTTTACCTGTCTGGAGTGCTTGCTTTTCCTTCAGTAGAGCAACCTCCTGAGAGATGTTGTCAATCATGGCTTTCAGGTCTTCAATCATTTTGAGGCTCACACCATCTGTTGGAGAAATCAAAGAAAGAGCACAAATATTGGTTGCATCCCAGGGGAGGCAACCAAATCTGTTCCTATCATCAAAACTCCATGTTTCTTTGCCCTCAGAGAAGGATAAACAAAAGGAATCCACAAAGTCAGCACCTGTGTCCCCTTGCACATCCATCAGAGTGAGTGTTTGCTTGCCCGCCTGGTTCCACTATCAATAACAACCTTGTTTTCCTGGTTCAGGTTTTGGGGCTGTGCACCTCATGCATCTTCCAGCTGCACACCCTCTAAATTGCCACAGCAGTGCTGGGGAGGAGGTCACATACATGACCATTGCAAGGTGCAGGCTTGTCTCTGGCACTCCTGTGTAGAGCAGTCGTCTGGGGTGGTGCTACATTGGGGTAGAGCTCCCAAAATGCAGGAGGACACTATTTGATGCTGCCCTGCCTTAACAGAAGTCCTGACACACGCAAATGTTTTCTGGGCAACTTGAAGCTAATGATGAACAGGATTTTTTTCTTCCAACTCCTCAAAAACATGCTCTCTCTCTCTATCCACAGCACACCCTTAAACACACCAACACATGATGCTCTCTGCATGCACTCCTGGCTGCACCCAACCTCTTGTCTGCTGTCATTGGTGGGTTGGTAGGAAGGTATTTTGCTCACCAGGCTGATGCTCAACAGGAAGGGGCTAGAAGAGCTGCAGATCCTACCTCCACTAGATCTGCCTTTGCACCACCAGCCACCAGCCTCTGCACCAACCACACCATCCTTTGGACCATCACAGCTGCCTCTGCCTCATCTCTACCTTCATCACCCCCAGTGTAGGTACCAAAACACTGCCCAGAGCCGCTCTCCTGCTGTGAGAAGATGCCTCTTTGGCTGAGGAGCTGGCTCTTAAAGCCTACATCTTGCTAGGTGTGCTGCTTCTGCAAAGTTCCAACCAGTTGTAATCAGTACTTGGATTTCTCCTAGACAGGACCAAAGGGACCTTGAAGGTGGTGGGAGATCAGTCATTGAGGCACTTGTATGCATCTAGTAGTTCTCATGTTGAAAGCATCTAGCAGTTCTCCTGGGGTGAAAGGAAAGGGGACAGTTTGCACATGAATGCAGTAGGAGGAGCTTCCTTGAGGGCCAAGGAGCTGAGGCACCAAGGCAGGCAAGTAGGAAAGCAGCTTGGATGTGGACCAAAACCACTGACCCAAGATTACATGGTGCCATGAATATGAAAAGCCAGACATATCAGGAGGAGGGCATTAAGCTGCTTTACTCATTGCTCAATTAACTTTAATGGAGTCACTTAACACTGAGGCACTAGATATTATTTTGCTGCCTTTGATGAAAACACTTTGTGGGAAATGGCTGATTAATCATGGGGTTTTTTTCCAAGCCTGTCTTGCAACAGAACAAATGTTCTAAGGTTTAAGTAACCAAAGGCCATGGCAGGACACTACCAATGAGTCTTGCTGGGATGGCTCCTCATCGTGTTCCAGCTGGGTTTGTTGGTGGATTCCCATCTTGAGGGTCCCTGCCATGAGAGGGGCATGTCTCCTTGATAACTACCTAAGAGCCCTGTCCCTTTTCAGTACCTCATTTCCAAATCCTGGGCCACAAGATGTTCCTACAGAACTGGTTGACTCACCCTTCAGCTATAAAGTCAGGACCATGGCTACATCAACAGACGATGTCTATTTTATTGCCATGGATTTTGACTCAGTGGTGTCATTTCCTCAAGGCTCACCTCCTAAAGCCTGGGATCAAGCCTGTTTACAGTCTGGGTTTTCTGTGATGGAAGCTGGCATATGGGATGATGATGATCCTGTGGGAGCTGGAGTGGGTCCTTGTGCAGGACCATGAGCAGCAGGATTAAGCCTGGGCAGAGGCAAGATCAAAAGGAGACTCACAGAATTGTATGCCACAATAGCCTGTTGGTTTGAAAGCCTGGCCAGGAATGTATTTAAAGCTGCAAATGGGAAATCCCACCCATTCTAATTATATGCTGAACAACAAACAAATCCCTCTGCATTTAATTTTAATGTTTTAACTATTCCTGTATGAAATTTGGATTTATATATGTGGGTTTATTAGCTTTGCCTGGAGATCCAAACAGCTTTCTGTCCCCCAGAGGAATGAGCATTGCTCTGGTTCACAGTGTCTGTCATCAAAGCTTTGTGACCACCAGTATTTCTTCTGACACTAGGCATTTCCTCAAAGGTACCAAGTGGAACAGTCACATCCCATATTGCAGTCTGTCCCTGCATCAAAGGAGGAGACTGAACACACCCACACTGGATCTACAGCAGTGTAAATGTTCACAGGCATTTTCAGGGAAGAGCACCCAGACAAGAACACACTGAAATTTTGGGCAGCAGGTGGCATGAGGTGAGAAGCCCAAATTAGTCCCTATCCACTGAATTAAGCATCCAGACTGACTTCTGTCTCCAGTAACCTTAGAAATACACAAGAGCTATGCAAAGATGCTCCCTTCCATGATCCCAGCACCCCACCACAGCTGTGATCAAGGGGAGCCCTCCTGGGGCTGATGGCACCCCCAAGCCATGGGGAGTCAATGCTGCCCAGGCAGGGATGCCAGTGCCTACCTCCCTTGAGAATTCCTTTGGACGAGACCTCCGGAGCAGCCAGACAAGGGCAAATCCCACCTGTACCCCAAGACACTGGGGCTCAGGGAGAGTTTACTGAGCTACTGCATTTGCACCAATAACTGGGGAGTAATTTGAGGGGAAAAACAAAACAGCAGGCAAAGTGAATGCGCTGTCTCAGCATTTTCTAAATACTGTGGTTTGGCTTTTTCATGTTGAAATAGCATCATTTTTCATTCTGAAGCAGATCCAAACATAAGCAATAATTACAAAAAAAAAAAAAAAGAAAAAAAAAAGAAAAGTTAAAAAACCCAACAACATAAAAAGCTTGGCTTAAATCAGTGCTTTCTTTTCTAAGATTTGTGGTTTGGTTGCATAGATTAAAAAAAAAAATCCAGCCAAACACCCCAACCCTCCAGTAGCTTTGCCCTGCCTGACCCTCCCAGGCAAAGTGCAGGGGTAGAACCAGGACAGGGGCACTGGATGCCTGGCTGAGGATGAGACGGTGTCATCCTGTCATTGTTCAGAGCAAAAGTGGCTGAGCCCTGGCCCCTGTGGTGGCTGGGCAGACAGCAAAGAGGAGCTTCATAGGGGATTTTTAGTGCTTTTCTCCCTCTTTTCCTACCCCCTGGCGCTGGTAAAAATCTGAAAAATATTAACCGAGAAATACTGGAAATTTCCAGTAAAGGCAGGCAGGGCAACTGACCCCCCATGGGGCCAGATGGGACTGATCAAAAAGTGCCAAATTGCTGTGTTTTTCCCTTTTTGTTCACAGAAAACATGACCTCTCCTTTGAAAAAAAATTCTGACTAAAACCTGCCACCAGCTGGTCCAGATGGCTTGATTTTCAGGACACCCCCCTCAAAAGTTTTTAAATCAGAGCCAAATTTTTCTGTCAAAAAGGTGATTTTTCTCCCACCTTCTTGTCACTGATCGATTACAAACAGCAGTTGCAATGACACGTCGAGAAAAACAGGTTTTCTCCAAGAAATGTCTCTCTCCCAGTACCTCCAGTGAGTGCAATGCATGTATATGCCCTATATGAGCCCAAGAGGGTTTTTTTTGCTTTAGGAAACAGATCCAGACTGTTTTCTTTGTTATTCCATGCCCTGCAGAATAAGATGTGGAATAAGCAGCTAAGTTAGTCAATTCATAGAAAGATCTAATGGGAGAAAAGGCAAAAATTTCTCAAGGATGGAATCTGACAAAAATAACCACTGGGTGAGCGTAGACAGCAGCCTGGCCAAGTGAATTCCAGGGATGCTTCTTCCTTGCTCCCTGCTTGGTTCCAAGCAGGAAAGCGCCTGCCAGAAATGGTCCAAGCCCATGGGGCTGCGGTCGGACATGTCAGGCAGGCGGGCACGCACACATGCTGCTTCCTCACCTCACCTGCCTTCTCTTCCACTTACTGTGCACTGAGTCAGAGGCACAAAGGATGGGACAGGAGAATAACAGGAGAAGAACAGGAGAAACAAACCCACCAGGGAATAGAAAACCCAGGCCCCTATGTGTGTGCACTGGCTGAGTAGTCAGCTTGTGTCTGGTGTGGAATACATCCGAGGCCAGTGGTTTTAAATAAAGAACCCTGCTGATGCTTAATGGCTTGGATATTTTCTGCCTGTTCTTATCTCCGAAATTGTCTGTCATCTACCATTTACTTCTGAAAAATGAATGGGAAGGGGTGAGGGGGATATAGAAGGGGCGAGTTTATTAGAGGAAAAGCTTGGCATGAACCTTAGAGGGAACACAGAAAATGCATTCCCTCTGAAATTCAGACCAAGCTGAACAAATTTATTCAAGGTAGGAACCCACCGAAACCATCTCAATACCCTCACTATTTTACAGAAGAGCTGCTCAATCATTCCCACAGAGGAGGGGTAGGGGGGAAGACACTTTATTAGGTTTTCAGATGCTTTTTATGAAGTTTCACTAAAGCACTGTTAAATGCCCAAACTGAGTGGGCTGATGGAACCCCCCCCCAAGCTCCACAAGTCTTCCTTGCAGGGAAGCTGCCGCTGCCCCTTACCTTTCTTGGAAGCCGCCGGTTTTTGCCGGGCTTTGCCGTTCTGCTGGCCGGAGACCTGGGTGAGGGAAAGGAGGCAGAGGAGGAGGAGGCAGGCTGCCCGGAGCGCCATGCCGTGCCGTCCGGTCCGAGCGGAGCTGCAGTGGCTCTGCCCTCACACGGCCGCCTGGACACCGCCTGGAGCCAGGAATGGCTGTCCCAGAAAGCCTCCCGCTGAGCCCGGGCCAGCGGCAGCCTCCCGGCCCCGGGGGGGCTCCGGCGGCTCCGGCCAAAGCTCAAAACCTCCCAGAGGGGTGGCAGCTCTTAGCACACTGCTTGTTTTTGTTAAAAAGAAAAGAAAAGAAAGAAAGAAAGAAAAAAAAAAAACCAACACGAAAAAAAGGGGAATGAATGTACTGACAGTCTGCTAAGCTAAACATAAGGAAAGGCTGGGAGAATAGCTAGAACGATTTCCTGTGGCTTTTAGCACAATGCCACGAGTTTGATCTCGTGTGCCAGCGATGGCAACAGCAACGTGAGGTGTGAAACAGCGCCTGGGTGGCTGAGGGAGCAGAGAGGGGCCGCCTGTCCCCCGCCCCTCAGCAGGGATGCCCGTAAGGGATGTGCCGGCACCAACAGAGGCAGAGGGAGCAGAGCGGGGGACTGAGCACCCCAGTTCCTTGCTTAGAGTGTAGGGTGGGTCTTACCCTCTAAAAAGCGGTTCCACTGTGGTTGTGGTTGTCCTGCTATCATTGCTTCTCCATGGGATCTCCAGTGGGACTTGCGATCAGGGGCACATGTTCCACAAAGAGCCATTCTTCCCAAGACCCCTTTGCAGGTCCCTGACTTCTCGAACCAGCTGGGCTGTGCTGAGGAGCTCTGCAGCCTAAACCAAGATCACTACCTGGTTTTTTAGGTGGTGTGGCTGTTCAGCAGCTGCAGCGCAAGCAGGTTAGTCCTTCCCGCAGCAGGAACAGCAGCAGTTTGAACAAGGGGAGGAAATTCATGTACAGGGAAGAGAGGAGGGATGGACATTTTGGAGAACAAAATGACTGACTTCAGCTATTAACCTTAAAACTTTTCTGATAATTTAAGGCAAGATGCTACCCAGCATAATGTGAACCTCTGGAGTTGTAGGAGCATAAAAGGTCAGAGATAAACAAGGATGTGACTGGAAAAGGAGCTGCCACTGAGTTAGTTTGGCAACCACGGTGTTACCCTCCCTCACACTTTTGCTGAATAAGGAAAATTCTGCCCTGATGTACTACCTGAACAGAGAGCTGTCTTGCAGTCCAAGCTTTTGAAGCATAGGAGGAACAGTGTGATTTTTGCTGCCCTTTATCATGCCCTCACTCAAATCTAAACTGGAAAATACATATTTTGGGGATTTACTGTTCTCCTGCCTGCACTATCCCAAAATGGGATGGATGGAGCCCAAGAGATGCCAGACACCTACATACACATACATGTTTCCTTTCCTTGACACTCTAAAGTACTTTTGGTAGGTAACTCAGTACCTCCCAGTTTTCCTTGGCTCCAGATATGCTCGCCTGCCTTTGTTTTGATTCATGTGCTGCCAAGCTGGAGAAAAAAACAAAATGCTCCGTTTATTGCTGGCCATGAAATAGACTGCTGTGGTGTGGAATCTGACAGCAATCCCTAGCCTCAGATTTCCAATCTGGGACCAACTGGAGCATTACCCAGCTGAAACGAGAAGGGCAGGGTGGCTTTCCATTAGTCCCTGAAGAACAGGTCTGCACCAAGGGGACCCCTCCCTGCACCCTCCAGCAGGTCCTGTGCTGGATGCCACCATAATTTTTCATGAAAAATGAGAAAAATGAAAACAAGTAGACTCGAAACACTTGTCTCCAGCTGTAACACCTATCCACAGGGGGCTTTGCCCCAGTTCTGTCCAATGTAGACTGAAAATAAAAATCCTTGACATTACAGAAGCTCATAAACCCCTGCCCATCCAGCGGATGGGAGCAAGCTGAAGTGTTGAGTGTTGCTGCATTGGATCCAGCATGAGAATGCTTCAGAGAACAGCCATCCTCTGCCCAAGCTCCTGCTGAAGCCAGAGGTTCCAGTTAAATAGTGGGGCACTCAATGGTGCTCTGCTTTTGAGATCCTGATGATTCACACTTTTTATGTAAGAGAAGTGTGGGAAGTGAGTAGAGGTAATCCTTTTTATGAGATGAACTAATAGAACTGGAAGTCATCAGCAAAATACTAAAATTATGCCAAGAAACCAAGGTTTTGTCCATGATTTTTAACATCTGTGCAGTTATGGATTTTACTTCCCAGTAAAGGCACTTCACTCCCTGGTTTCAAGCCCAGTCTCCTGGTTAGAGAGAGAGCAGTTCCTGTTAATTGCAAGGTAACTGGTTTGAGATGAAAAAGGAGGGCAGAAGAACCTATGCTTATGGAAACCATTCCAGGGCTGCAAGGCAGCAGACAGAAAAGTTTACGTGGCTTTGGGAAACCCAGTAAGTAGGCTGGGATGCTGAATTTGGAAGGCTTTCAGTTAGCAAAACAGTAGTTGGAATAAGCCCGTGAAAGGAAGCTGGATGCTCCTGGCAGCAATGCAGACCTGTGATTTCATGCCCAGCTAGGCAAGGAAATGGGCAGTGAGATCAGAGGCTATTTTGCTCTGGCTCCTAGGAAAAGAGCAGGTATGGCCAAGCCAAGAAATGAGGCAGCGCCGCTGCACAATGGCTGGAAAGTGCAAGGGTGGACTGAATAACAGTATTCACACAGTTATTATCAAGATCAGCAATTACCAGACCTGGCCTTTCAGGGCTAAGTCACCAGTTCAAAGGCAGGCCACTCCAGTGCTGAATGATGCCAGCTCTTTGCCTAAAGCTCCTCCTCCTCTCAGAAGGCTCCTGCCTCCCCGGCCACCACTGACAGCATGAGAGCAAAGGGGAGACCCAAAGCACCTTTAGGTGTGGGGCCCTGCAGCTCAGGGGCCTGATCCATGGCTGGGGCAGCACACTGGGACTCACATCTCTGCTCCCTTGAGATTAGCTCAGTCCATTAGAGCCTGGTGCTAAAAATGCCAGGTTTGTGAACTCAATCCCTGTACAGGTCATTCACTTAAGAGCTGGACTTGATGATCCGTGTGGGTCCCTTCCATCTTGGAATATTCTGTGATTGGGTGACATTCACTCTGCAGGGGTAGGGTCTGCGTGTCAGTGGCACCACAGTAACCTCAGAGAGGAACAGGAGAGAAACAGCAGTGGACAGTAACACTCTGTGAGGAAGTGGGGCTAGCACAAAAACATCTCTGATATTCATCAGCCGCTGCCTGAACTCGTGCTGGCATAGTTCCTGATTTCCACCAGCACAAACATCGGAACAGGTTAAAATGGAGAGAGCCAAATCTATGGATCATTGTTTTGGAGACCAATTGAGAAGAAATGCAGTAGTTCAGGAAAGGGCGGTTTTCATATGGACAATGATGGGGAAAACCAAGGATTTCGCCAAAATGTTATCCCCAGCGTCAACTTGAGGAAACTGGCTCTAAGGAGGGAGCCTTCCCATCATATCCCATATCAAGCACAGCTCACATCCCTACCCCATGTACACACCAAGGGATACAGGACAGAATGATCCATTCTACAGTAGGTCCTTGGGCTTTAAACCAGATGCAAATGTGGTGCACTTGAGTTCAAGTAATGTCAGCTGTTTAAAATCCTTCTGTTTGCAAGGGAGCTGCACCAAAGGACTCACACTCCCTTTTGTTTGGAGACTGCAACTCCTGTAGGCTAGAGGTAATCTGTCTGTCTTCACTGCTTTGTGTTTGCCCATCGCCCAGATCCCAAAGTCCGAACAGCCAAAGGAAAACTGCAGTGAAATGTCTAAATTTAACACCAAAACTCTGGAGGAATCCCTAACTGTCTAGGTCCACTGCCTGTCACAGCATCAAAAGCAAGGTCACCACTGAACTTGATGGTCAGTGTTTTTGGACTGGCCAGTAGACAGCAGTTCTGTCAGCTTAGGCTCTTACTTCGTGTCATTCTCACCTTTGAGCATTGGTTTGCTTTCATATTGCTGTGGATGCTGAATTATGGATTATAAGATAATTTCAGCTTCGTGAATTCCTTAATTTTCTGAATTTAGCGAAAAGTTTGCATGCTCAGACAGCAGAAAGAAAGCAACCCGTGGCCTTGACAAGCCTCATTACATTAAAGTTGGTCTTTCCCTGGAGGGAAGAAAGAGAGGCAGGACTTAAATCACAACTTGGCAACCCATAGATTTCCAGCTGTGGAAATAGCTAAACTTACCACTTGACAAAACAGAGAGAGAAGGGGCAGTGAGAGAGCTCCTCTGGAAGGGAGGGTCTGCAGGCTGGTGGTGCCTAGTACCTCCAATGCCTGAGCACACTGAGCACACACACAATGCCACACACACACAAAACTCAGCCACAGCCAGCTGGGTGGAGAGAATGAGAACAGACCTGAGAATTCTTCTTAGTCCTCTGAAGGTACAAGCTAAGGGGCTGCAGCAACTATAATGATCTCTGTCTAAATAAAGAAAAACAAATCTCATCAACAAATGGTGTGACATAAAAACTCGGCCATGCCTGTGCTGCTTATCTTACCCAAATCTTGAGACCAGGATAGCAACAGAGATGTTCACAGAGCTCAAGAGATAACCACAGCTTTATTAAAAAGTATTCCAGTCAATGAAATGGAGGTTTAAACCATCACCAGGGAGTCATTAGTAGCATGTTTGAGATTCTAATGATGTTTTGCAGCAACAGCAAAAACATCTTTGTTCCTGGATAGCTAGAAATGCAGCTCGAAGAAAATACCTAGAAATGCAGCTCCAAGGAAAACCCAAGGCACTGCAGTTTCTCTGTGGGGAGACCCATACCAAAGTGCCCTGCTGTGGTTCAGCACTATCACTGTGAGTCTGGGACTTTGACTGAGGAAAAGAAACTTCTGAGGCACAGCTAACAGGAGCAGCCACATTTTGCCTTAGGAGGGAAAAGCTGCCTTGCATGGGCAGGGAGTGTAATCGAGCAGGAGTGCACTAGGAGACAAGAGGCTGGGGAGCAGTGAGAAACACAGAGGCTGATGAGATTCAGTACCAGCTGCAGACCTGCTCTTGCATTTTTCTCCAGCATGTTAAAGGAACGGAGAGAACAAGGCTCTGGGGTAAGGACTGGAGTGCTCAGGTCTCACCAGTCACAGCTTTGCCTCTTCCACTCTCTGGGTGCCAGTGGCCACTTACCACAGGCAAAGTAAACCAGTGCCACAGCAGGGCTGGAGAACATCCTGCTGCTGAGGAGGGCAGTGGCATTTGCTGCAGTTCAAAAGAAAAGCTGGAGGCAGTCCTAGCAGAAGCGGGTAAACCTCAAGTAATTGCTGTTACAAAGCAAATGCAAATGCAGAAACATCCTATTTATGTCAAATAAAGGTAGCAAATCCCTTGAAGAGAGACTTGCATACTCCAGTCTCATCCAGTCTCACAGGAGCTGTGAGCAAGCTCTGGCTCACACCAATTTGTCTTTACAATAGGCTGTGCTGAAGGAAGGCTTCATTTAAAGCCTGACTGCAGGTGGCACAGCCATGCTCCTCCTCATGGCCTCCACAGGGCAGAATGAGCTCCCCTCTTCTTGCCAAATGACACAATTACAGTGTTGAACTGCAGTTGCAAAACGTGGGCTGATGGGATTCCTGAGCTTGGTAAATCTGCCAGGTCCACTGACCTACAGTCCAGCCCTCTTCTGCTTCGAGGGGAATGCTGCCCCTGTGAAACAAGTAAATTGCACGTGTGTGCTTTTTTAGGCAACACGAGTAGAAGCCTAGCAGGAGTTTCTAGACTCCTCATCTCTAGTACACAGCTTTCAGCCTCTCGACACTCCCAGCAGAAGCAATTAATTTCTGGGACAAACAGAGAGCTATCCCACTCCACAGATGTTTCCTCTTAGTTCTACTGGACTCAAGTCAATGAAAACGTGGCAGTATCTGCACAGCAACACATGGAACTTTCCACCAGCCCAGATGGGAACAGGAGCATTCTCAGCTGAAGTCTCTATTAAAATTCTGCTATTTTTGTTTGGAATAGAAGGGAGGGGTTAAAGGGAGCAAAGAAAATAGAAATTAGCCCTTAGCATGCCTGAGAACCACAGTCTCACAGATTTCTTGGCAGATACTGTATCAACTGGGAGAGCTGCAGGACCTTTTACCCCTGTCAGAGATTTGTTTATCCATCTGGGACATGAGCTGGTAGCAGCAAACCTCCAGGGGCAGCTGAGACCAACTAGCAGCTCTGTAATATTTTGGCTGGGCTCATTATTTACATCTCAGGGGTTGAAGCAGACCCCATCTGAATTGGGGTCACTCTCCACACCACTGCTTTTCCATGTCAACAGACAGGAAGCAGTGGCACAGAAGGCACAGGACCCCTTGGGACCCCCACTACACTCTGTGTTTGCACACCCAGCTAGAGAAGACCTGGAGGAGGACACATGTGTAGGGGAGGCAGTGCAGACACTGGCACCATGTTAATTTACAGTGTTGCTTAAGTCTCTCTCTTGAGCACACAGCCTGGGTCTCTGAGGGCTAAGTATTTGCTATCCTTATTAAGAAAAAAAATGGAGAGGGAGTGCACGTGTACTCCCCTCTACAGAGGCGTCAGTTTGCACACTTGAAACACAGTGATGATTCTTTTCCCACCACCACCTCCAGCTCTCATAAAAATATATTTAAAATTAAAAGGATCTGGAGAGGAGAAAAGAAGCATCTCAAGTGATGTAACTTGCAAAACGTTTGGAGATCCTTCAGCTGGAAGGCTGTGTAGAATTACTCTATTCAAGTTACAAAATTCACCCTGAGTGTAACTCGGGGCAGCTTTTTGGTCTCCAACCGCAAATCTGCAATAAAACATTCAGCAAATGGCTGAGGTGCAAGACTTGCAGTCTCATTTACATTAACCATTTTCTGAAACAGTGAACAGTATGTGATCAAAAAACCTGCCTATGATAAGTCTAAGATACTTTAAAGGTTTTTTCTCCCTTCAGTTTTCTTTCTTTCTATGTTTTTACAAGCAGCTTTGCATGGCAAAGAGTGGATCACAGCTGCTGTAAAGCTGATGTCAGGTTAGCATTTGCCTCACACAGAATAACTCTGCTGAAGTGACAAAAGACAATATGTACACTCATTGTCACTTCTTGGCTCTACTACTGTGTAGCACCATTACAACCTACCTAAACCATTACTTAATGTACTGAAAAAATTCCAACCATTCAAAATACAAACCTTGGGCAAATTTTAGGAGACAACTTTTTTTTTAACAACCTGCCTGCTTGTTACACTGCTTGTTACAGCAGTGACTACACGTACCTGAAATACACAGTGCTGTCGCAGTCACCTTGAATGACTATGTGTATGAGCTCTAGCAAAAGGACTGTAGACATTTGGGGACCTTAAGTACTCCAAATATTTTAATGTGGTCATGATTATTAGTTTGAGCTGTAATAAGTTCTGTCCTGTATCTACAGCTCTCCTTCAGCAAAAGCCTTCCTTCCCTTTTCCCCAAGTCAAGAGAATATTCTTAACCTGATATTATAAAATTGAAACAGAAAATTCAGAAAATGTTGCTTGTGTAAGAGCTAAACAACTCCTGGATTATTGTAGTAACTTCTGCCATAAAGTTTGTTCAAAACATTCCTTAATATTTGCAAATGAAGTATCACTTTCTTAAAAATCAACTTCCTTTGACTTTTTCCATCTGTTGTCTCTTCCTATCATGCCAAATAAACACCTCTTGCTCTTTGCTGGGCCATCCAGTTGATGTAGGCAGGGAATCCAGTGCTTTCAACATCTGGTGATGCAACTTGTATCCATGCCTTATCTGTAATTCTCTGCTTTTCTCTGTGAAGGATCATTATTGACAGCCATTATGCTTTTCCAGCTGAATTACCAAACTCTTAAAGATCACCTTGGTTTCCCATTTACCTTGGCCATGTCCCTTTTCCTTAGCCACAGTGAGATGTTTTGACTGGGTGACTATTGCACCCATTGGCAAAAGGGATAGGGAGAGGTCTGGGGAGCAAGGAAATCATAGCATATCCTGAGTTGGAAGGAACTCACTGGGATCATCAAAGCCCAACTCCTGGCCCTGTGCAGGGCACCAAGAGCCACACCATGTGCCTGAGATTATTGTCCAAACACTTCTTGAACTCTGTCAGGCTTGGTGCTGTGACCAATTCCTGGGAGAGTTTGTTCCAGTGCCCAAACACCTGGGTGAGGAATGTTTTCCTGATATCCAACCTAAACCTTCCCTGACACAGGGTGTTCAGGCTGTTTCCTCGAGTCCTGTCACTGGTCACCAAAGAGAATAGTTCAGTGCCTGCTCCCCTGCTTCTCCCTGTGAGGTAATTGTACACAAATCTTGGTTTAAAATATGAATTGGGAACTTGGGACCATGTTGTATTTATAGTAAAATCTAACCACATTTTATTCAAACAATAGTAAGGTAATTTGAAGGAAGATTTCCACCTAGTGCTGCTCTGATTTGTGCTGCACTGAAGACAACCCCATATGCATTCTAGAACACAGCAGCTGGTTTACAGAAGTGAAACATGCAAACAGAGTTAAGTGGAAAATACACCAGTCACTCTGGAAAACAGACTCAAGCACTTCCCAGGCAACAGCATCAAATGCTGCTGTGCTTCCTAGGTGCCAGCAGTTACCAGTATGGAAAACACCTCAAATTTGCTTATTTGCATTTAACTGTAGCTTTCTTTATGCTTAGTAACATTTTGAAAGCCTCTTGGCCAGGAGGATGACTCTACTGGAACAAAAATCCCCAATCTTTTCTTTATATACAAACTGACAAGATTGCAAAACCAATTAAAAACAGTTTTGAACATTTAATAAAAACTCATCCTAGAAATCCAACTTTTGGTCTTGAAGTCCCCAAACTCTCTTCTTCATCCAAAATCTTCTGAAGGGCTACGTGAAGTGACTTGCCTACTCTTTGTCCTGTCTGCAAAGCAAAGAAAGCAAAACAAACCTGAAACATATGTTTATTTACAGGAAGACAACTCTTACAGAACACTTCCTTTCGACAAATAGTTTCCCTCTGATGATTCATGTACACCAGCTGGTATCATAAAATATGCTTTTAATTTAGAAAAATAATGGTGGTGAAAGTTTCATTTTAACTTGATTAAGTTTTGGAAAAACATACACACAGAGGCAGTGCTCTCATTCATCAGAGAAGCATCCCACAATCATTAATACCAGATCTGCACATCGCTGGATCACCCAGGAATACAAATTAAGTTCACATCAGGCACAAGCACACATTCAAATTAGCCAGCACACAGAGCATGCAGCAATATTCTAGCTGCCAGAGGACAAGACACACCTGACCAGCAAAGCAGCCTACTAATAGACAGCTCAGTAGACTCTTCTGAATGTGCTCAGAATCAGCAGAGTGAATTTAGACCAGCTGTACACCCTGTCCTGTGGCCAGAGAAGCCCAAAATGCACACTGGCTGCACCACCAAATCACTCTGTGGGCAGATCCTTCATAAGATGTGTAATTCTGTCCTGTCCAAGGACCTTAAAGGAGTGAACAGAATGTTTTTTTTACAGAAATAAACTCCAGCAGTGAAAACTCAACAGGATTATCTCCAGTGCTGACTTCTGCTTGTCCCACATGCCCAAGTATACTGTGCAAGCTACAGGGCAGGGAAACATTGGGCAGTGGTGAAATACAGACCTTGAGGCAGTGGTGCCCATTGGAGCTTTCCCAGGGTCTCTCTGAATGATCTGAAATACTGTCTGCAAACAGAAATAAAGAGCCCACCCATCCCTAAAGAGCCAAAGGCAGATTATATTAAAATGAGTTTGTTGGCTCCTGATCCATGCAGCGAAGCCTAGGCCTGCCATACAGCTGACACAAAACCCTGTTTCACCTCCTGGTGACAATTACTGAAACCATGCACAAACCTGAAAATAAGCTACATTTTTAATTGAAGAGCAAGGTGCCAGAATATGGACAATGGTACCAAAGGAAATTTTGGGAAGAGCTTTGATGCAGCAAGGTAGCTGTCAATCCTAGACACCATGAGCCATGCTACATAAATAAGGGGGCACAAGAGCAAGAACTGTTACAGCTCTGCACTGGGACAAAGATCACTGCAGCAGTTCAGAGTCAAGAGGGCTGACACACTTTCTTCTCCTCAAATGTAGGACAACATCACTCACTCCAGGTCAAGGTGAGTGGGAACTGTGCAGAACTTTGGTATTGACCCAACACTGCTGCCATCTTATTCCCGCTTGGCTCTCTAGTGGATCAGATCATAAACTCATTAAAAAAAAAAAAGCCTAATGCTGGCAGCTTCCCAAAGCTTTCCCATGAAACTCCCTTCCTAAGAGATATGTCCTAGAATGTCTGTTCTCTACCAGTGAGCAAAAACTGAATATCCTCTGACCTGCAGCCAAATCATTTGGGAATAGAGGTGTCAGACACAGGTTACTCAGCTCCTCCACTGGGCATTCCAGGCCCTTTTGTTTTTCTTGACATCCTAATCAGGACGTTGAGTTTAAGGCAGGACCAAACAGATAGTCTCTGACCTTAAAGAAAACATCTTGGGTTTTTTTTGTGATGAGCTTTATCTCACTCCTGCAGAGGAATTAAAGATAACACCCCTCTACCCAGGTAAGGGGGATAAATGGCATGTTTGAACACAAATAAGAAGCCCACTGGTACCACTGGGACTAGCACTCTAGATTGACATCATGACGCTGTCAAGTGCCATGTACTCAGTAATTCCCACTTGAGACCAACTGTTGTCAAACTTGGCTCCAACTTCAGCATTCCTCACTAGAGCCATGCAGAAATTAGCCCTGTGTCTCTAGGAAACACAGCCAACTTGAAATATCTAATTTTCATTTTGACTTTCAAGTTCAAAACCCATTTCTGTCTCATGCTCAAGGCCAAACCCAGGCATGAGAATTTACACTGGAGAACAGATTAAAGAGGAGCCTGAAGAAGGGTTTAAAATGGATCTTATATGAATGTGGGCAATATCTGGATACTAGTACTTTTATGAAGTAGAGACAGATTGTAAACTCAAGAAAGAAGCAAAGAAAAACAACAGTAGAATGAGAACACTAAGCTTATCATAAAATAAATGGGTTGTGCTAGAACACCATGCACCACCAGTTCCAAACACCATCTCTGCTCTTATAGGGACTTTACCATGTTAGAAGTTTTGCTCTTTCAGTCTTTGAAAGAACCAATAGAAGAGGGAACATGTTCTTTAAAAATATTCTCGAAGTTTCTCAGCTTAAGCTTTACTGTCTTACAGCTGTGAAGTACCTGCCTGAAACAAATGTGAATACCAGACTAGATTTCAGGCATCTAGAAGTTTTATAGAGTGTCCACTCACATTAGAATCTGTTTCAAAGAAACTGCCTGTGACCTTCACAACGTCCCTTGTGCACCAAATCAAAGCACCAAGGTCTCTGCTCTAAAAGCCCTTACTGAAGCTTTCTGTACACCCAAGCCCCAGTTCATCCAGTATCACCCAAGACAGTCAACTGCTCAACACTCCTTACCTCCATCATTTCAAAAATACTCTCAGGATCCAGGCTACCTTTCCCAACCTTCTTCATGGAAGTGATGGCACCTTTACTGGTCACTGAAATAAGCAGGCTTGCCAAAGAACAGGCTTCTTCCTGAAGGGTAGCATCCACCACGTGCCTATATCCAATCTGCAAGTTAGTGACAAAACAATGCATTAGTTTGTAGTCCTCAAAGCTCCCCCACTGAGAAATCAAACTGTGAGTGGTGGCTTTGTTACTTATCTACAGCCTCCCATCCTAACATCATGCGGCCTTTGGAAATAGTCAGAGACTGACTTGATAGAACAGGATTTAAACAGCCTCTGACCCCAAATTATGGGTACATCAACAACAGAGGTGAGACAAGCATGTCACTGTTTCATACTGGTTTCCTTTCTACCATCCTTTCATATGTATGAAACTCCATATTCACCTTTCCCTGCAACTCTAAGTATTCACTTTGCTCCCCTCTACCTGAAAATTACACATCCCAAGACTCAGGTAAGCCCTCATTTCAGCATGGCCCCTCTACTATTTATGCAATTTGCTTAAAAGAAATGCCAAGCAAACTTTCAGGTACCTAAGCCAATCACTTACACGTGCAATGGAAAATGCAGCACCCATAAAATCAACTGTGTTAGCTGTGTGCTATGTATGGAAGACAAAAACCTGTTTGAACAGAAAGGAATGGTATTGCACCCATGAAAATGGAATTCTGTCCTCAGCAACAAATTCTCAGCATGTAACTCCAGGCAGATCACACAACCTTCACTCCTGAACACAGCGACCTCTTGTTTGAACATACTGACATATCTTATGCTCTGGATCTTAAGGAAGGAGCAGATAAAAAATAATAACTCCTGTGCGTGCAAGAAGGTGCATTTTAAGAATGCATCAAGTAGAAACCTACAGAGGTGCAAAAACCCCCGTTATTCAGTAAAAGTTTTTAATTAGGAGGCCAAAGACAAGCAAATATATACATAGTGGACACTGATCATTTCTGTCACTCTAATTTTATGTCTAGGGAAAAAAAAATTGGCAGGTGAAATTAACAGAAACTGGAGTCTCTAGGCAGAAAAGTGAGGAATTTGTCAGGCTTACTTTGCTTAGCGTGACAATACAGGGCACCTCATCTACATTGAGTCGAATACAATCATAAGGGTCATCAGATAGCTCAATCTCTTTGGTGCCTTCTTCATCCTCCAGAACACGCACTTTGGGTATTCTGTGGAAACAAAAGGTGCAGAGTCATTGCCACAACACATAACAAATACAGCTGTTATACAGTCACAACTCCAGGAAGTCCCTGTTCTTCTAAACGAGGCAAAATGTTTAGAAGAACAGTACAGAATGTGATCAAAGTATTAACAACTCACTCCCTGAGACTACAAAGAAAACACTGTAAGTGGGAAGATATTTAGGAGAAGATCATCATATTTACATCATTCAAACAGTTAAAATTTGAGCTGTTTTTTTACACTAATACACAAAGAGAAATTAGTCTGAAACTTGCACAGATCAGTTCTGAACAATTCTTTGTATGTACAGGAATGCCACAGATGTACAGGAGACAAATTACCAAGATTGAATCCTTTTGTTCTGTGGTTCCCAACCTTGCAGACAACAGTAAAGCTGTCAGGATTACATGAGTTGCATTGCTTGGCAAAGGTGTGACATCAGCAGCAAATAAAAATAGTAAAGCTGTTCAGGAAAGAATAGCACCAACTAAAGAGATTTGGAGTGAAGAGAAAAGGTGACATCAGTAAAATCCTTTCTCTAGCAAGATGAGAAGATTGGCAAGATACTCTGCTGTTCTAAGGACAGATATACAAGCAATATGTAACGTATCAGGATGAAGCAGTGATGAAAACCCTGGCAAAAGTCCAAGAAATGCTTTCTTCTCAGTTGTGAATGATGAGCTTTCTCACAAATGAGCTAGACAGGCTCCTTATCACTCATACATACATTGTACTTGTGATAGCCATCTAATGGAAGCTTTATGGGATGATTTAAGGCAGTTTCCTTAGCATAATGAATAAAGTGATTTAAAACAATTTAGTAGAAGATGGCATCTCAAGCTGCCAAGAATGTCAGCATCTTATACCCCCTCATTTGTCCAGGTGCCTGCTAGGATGGAGTACTGACTGAGAGACTTGGCATTACTGGCCAGTAAAACATACAGTGTGTTTTACTCACACTACTCTCTCTTTAACACATTTGCACTTGAAAGCAAAATATATGAAGATGTCCCAAAACAGCTAACTTCAGTCACCACAATCTGGTTTTATGTTAGTGCTTTTATGGTAGTGTTCTGTTTTATAACTGGACTCTGGAGGTTACATTCTTTTATGCCCTCTGTAACAAATCTCTTCTTTTAAAAGAAGAGGAGATAGGGACTGATTTAATGAACATTTGCTCCCACCAACACAAAGCAATTTTGTTTGATCCGTGGAAGAGTATTTTACTTATTTGTGGCTAAAAGTCGTAGTTACAAGTACTTCAAAACAGCTAACCCTGCTCCAGTGACAACAAATTCCCTACAAGCACACTGGCCTGAGCCAACCCAAAACTAAGACTTGAAGCAAGCAGAGCAATTGTGATGTACACTTTTTCTGGAAATGAAACTCCAAATGTTTTCCAACTCATTAGAAATGCATCAAAGCCTATTTTCAAGTTTAAAATATTCCATTAGAAGTTGATAGAATAAAGTCACAAGGTGACTAACCTTCAAGCTACACAGGACAATGGACAACAGTGGACAACAGCTTAGTCATGCAAGAGGTGTACGTGCCAGAGCAGTGTTTAAAAAACAAAGCAATATTTGAAGAAAATCTGTGAGATTAAGCAATTTTTAAATCCAACCTAAAATAGCTTTGAAACCAGAGCAGTGTTTAGTCTGCAAGAAAAATTTGCCAGAATTAATCTCTGAAAAATGCCTGCAAGGAGCTTTTTTGGCCAAGAACAGACGAGAGAGGTGTAAATTAGAAATATTCCAAAGGCAAAAAGATCAGACACAAGCATCACAGTTGCATAAAAAGGGGGTATATGGACACAAAAACTGTGCAAAGTGAATATAGCACAAAGCTTTTCCAGAACACTGTAGATTTCCTCTCCCAGCTTGTGAAGATTTATCTTAAGAAATAGCTGTACATGTTTACTTTGCAACTTTTATTTTTCTATTTTGATTCCTGCAACTAATCAGGGCAGAGATCTGTACAGCACGACTCAGTCATGTAACAAACAGTGCTCTTTTCTGTGTGTGCAGGTCCAGATTTCACAAATGCAAAAGCAGTCCCACCCTTCCAAGCAGGCATCAGTTCTGCTTCTATCATGCCATGCAGCAAAAACCTCAGTATCTGCAAGGCTGTTGTGTTATAAACTTTGTCCTTTTTGTGTGACATGCCTATTTCCTGCAGCCTCGGTTGCAAGTAGGCACATTGCACGGGACCAAGTTTAATGTCCTGACACAGTAGCTAACTGCACATTTTGCAGTATCTGCTTCCATCATTAATAAATCCATCCTTAAACATCTGGGAGACACGGGTAAGAAGAAAGTCTGGTATCTGCTATCTTGTGCATATGATCTTGATTGTAGTTTTTAGAACTTGATGAACAATACAAAACTGAGGGGTAAATATTCCCCCTAAACCAGTTCTATTGTCACTGTTCCATGCCTGAAGGGGAGAGAACAAGTCACGTCAGGCATTCAAAGGATTTAAATCCCGTAGGTCTTGCACAAAATTCCTTAAGTGGTGATGCTGGATTTACTTAGCTCTAAAGCAAGATGTGTCCACAAAATGCTTAGAGCAAGATTTTAAATTGAAGCTGAAGTTTTCAAATGCCTATCTGAATATCTAAAATTTTGTAGCTTCAAAGAAACAACAGCAGCTTTAGCTTGCTGCTCTTTGTTCCAAAGCTCTAGCCAAGGCTGGCAAAGACCTGAAAACACTTAGTACAAAAACCTGGTTGTAAACAAAGTAGGAAAAGCAAGTAAGAGTCAAAGAGGGACACATGTCGAACACACTTCAGAACATTAATCTGAAGCAACCTTCAAACTGACATCTTGTCTTGTCTGCAGAGTAATATTTTATGGAGAACAGGCAGCTACTCTTAAAGAACCTTGTGTCAATCCAAAGAAAACCCAGTAGCTACAAAGGGAAAGGGAGAGGAATAGTGAATGAGGACAATGGGTTTTCACTTTGAATTTCACCTCTTGACTTTCTTAGCTTGTATGAGATGAGCTGTACTGGCATTCCCTGCTCAAATCAATGAGACAGGGTTTTCAAAGGTAAAAAATGAACAGGCTGTGTCATACTGTGCCACATTTTGAAACGATACTCAACTTCAACAAGATGTTTGCCTGCAGTTTAACGATTATATAAAGGACACAGTTGTCAGAGGAATAAAAATAAGTAAGAAACATTAAAATAATTACACCCTCCATCATGTTGTCCATGTACCTAGAGTAACAGATTTTCTTTTATTCACTTATTTAAATAATTACTTTTTATATGATCATCTCTCTTTATTCTAGTTCAAGTAAGAAAAAAGATCTAGTTATCTTATAAATAAAGTATGAGCTGTAGATCTGCAAAACAACTCATATGGTAGTAACTGTTTTAACTATATGACTTTTGCATCCTGGCAACTCACACACAGAAATACAGGCATTTCTTCTTTTTACTGTACTGCCAACTCCTTTGTGAGCCATTAGATTTCTAGAAGTATTTCTTAATGTCATAAAAACAATCTACTGTTAAAAGTTACTGCTGAGAACTTGATTAACATGTGAAATTTCTCAGCAATATATACAACTTCAAGTCTCAGGTGGATTCTCCCCTTATCCCTTTAGAAGTGTTTAAAACCTGATATACTGTCTGTCTTCAAAAGCATATTTTCCTCTTCTTTTTGCATATACTTTTCCAGATCTAGTAGTGTGCCTTGATTCCCTGGTAAATAAGCCAGAATTACATTAGTGACTTTAGCAGATCTCTAATTTAATGCTGAAGAATAATTTGAGATCCACTTTTAAAACATTTATGCTTGTAGGAGTCTAGGCTTTGCACCTCTACCAGCTCTTTTTGCCTAGTAAGTTTTTCGGCAAAGCTATTCACTAGGTTGTTTTTCTCAAGGGTGCTACAAAACTCTGTACTTTTTTTCACCTATGGATAAAGAAGATAAAAAACAAGAGAAAAAATACTAGTGAATCTTATTAAAAACACAGACAGAAGACTTGTATCATTCATTCTACTAGATTTTACTTTTCCATTCTTTGAATTAAAGTGCATGGGGCAAAGTTCTTTTAAAGACACATCATTTCCCCCTTCCTACAATCTCTCACTATAATGTTTTTCCTCTTAGTTTTAAAAAGAACTGTAGGCTGACAGCTAATGAGAACAAAATCAAAACTGGAAAATCAGGGCTAGTTACAAATCAGTAGTCACACTGACAGAGGGCTTCTTATTCAGGAGCATCACATATCAGTAAATACTTATTTCAAACACACAAGGCATCAACACCAAGGCCTCCAAATACTTGCTACAAGCCCACATGGTGAAGACTATTTTTTCTGGATCTGGCTACAACAAAAGTTATATTGTGAGTAAGATTGTGCATAATAGGCAATATGACACTTGATCATTAGAAACTGAATCAAAATAACATTAGTTCATGTTACTTGCATGCAAATGACTGCCTTGTATCTGAATGCAAGCTGTCTTGGGTACTTCTTATTTAAATAATTAAGCATTAAAAATGCTTTGCTCACAGAGAGTACTTCCCTTCCACTTCCCATGCCACTTCCACCCACATGAAATGAGATCTGTGCTTTACCTTGTGTTAAAGAGAGCTGCTTTCACTGCAATAGAGATAGCATCGAAGATGTTCCCACCACATTCCAATAACTGGGGAGGAAAAGAAGAATCTCTTTAAAAAAAAAATCAGGGTAGGGCCTTTAAATAAAGCCTTTATTTTATTCAAACCTACTTGAGAAGGAAGAAAATTAATTACCAGAACAGGTTTTTAAAAAGCAAAGTTGTCTTTAAAGCCTAACTATGAAAAGAAACAGATAGGAAATTAAGATTTCAGCTAACTGTATTATACATGCAAAATAGAAGAGTTAAGGCACTTCATAATAAAATTAATGATAAAATTTAATAATAGAAGCTGAAATGAAACCACCACTGTTCTTAATCTTCTTGTGCTAAAGTTCTGAACTAGACTATGACCAGAATACCCTTTATAAACTCATCACATTAATTCTTTAGTGTTACATTAAGCCAATCAATTTTCTATATTTCACTTCAAAGAGGAGCCATTTTTTAAATATCAGCTGGACAAAACCAACTGGGAGAATTGCTTTCACAGAAGAAACACACACTGTGACTGAGAACACGGCATGGAAAGTTAGTTATATAAGGTGTAGTTATGAAGGCACATCATGATTTATTCTCTTTAAGGGAAAGAGTCATCATCAGGTTTCTCTCGTAGCTGAAAAGTGATCTAAGGAGAGCCTGATGTCAAAGTCTATTTCAAATGAGTGTTACCAACAAGTGAAGTGTGTGGAGGGAGCCTAGCTCAGCTTCTTCCCTTGAAGATGGGGAGAATAAGAGTCAGAGGGAAAAGCAGCACTGCATACAAAGTAAAAAGGGAGGGCTCCCAAAACCACTAATACCTTCTGCAGGCTGCCAGACAAGTCTGAGATGTGACTGTCCATAGCCTACTGTCACTTCTCTGACAAGCCCAGCTCTCAGCTGCCAGTACTGTTTCCTGAGAACACACACACACAGAGCAGGCATTTGGAACTACTTCAGCAAGAATGTCAGGATGCTTCTCCATGACATCAGTCTACGCTGTGTGATGAGAGCAAAACATGTTCTGCAATCCTGATTGCACTGATCGTTCTTCAAAATTAATTTTAAAAAGAGATAAACTCTTGCACAGGGAGCAAATTATAAATGAGATATTCTGTCAAGACAGTTACTTTTTATGAAGACAGACTGAGTAGTGTAAAAAGAATGACAAAAACTTGGGATAGAAAGCTAAATATAAAGGTGATCAGATTATTTCTTCGCAAGCAGCTGCTGGATACAGAGAGGTTAACTTGCCCCTTTCAGTCATTATTGGATTTTACTCGATAACACAATAAGCCCACAATATCTTTGTTATTAAAACACAGTAATGGGATGTGCTTGCACTGTTGCTAGGCTTGTGTTCAGGCTGCTGTTCTAAAGCCTTATCTGTACTACAGTGGCTCCTAGAGGCAAGGAACACTGCCTGCAGAGCATGGTGCTGCAATTCCTCCACAAAGAAACAAACCCTTCTCTCAGCTGAAGCACCTTGTACAGACATTCCTCCCCCCCATTTATTTAGTTATTTTTAGGACTAAGAAAGTCTGCACTACTGTGAGTTATGGGAAGCAGAGGGGTCTTCTCTGCTTTTAATTTACTGATATGCAAGTGAAAAAGGTATGGGAAAGAAAAGATAACACATTGTAGCCCTCACCCTATTCAAAGAAGCTTTTCCTCCAACTGTAGATTCCTAACTTATTTTTAATCAGACTGGGGGAGGAGGAGGACAGGAATAGAAAACATGAGGAAATCCTGGAAGTTGCACAGTAGTGAACTGCAAAAATTTCAAGAGAACCTAATGCACTCTGTCCTCCTGACGATCTATTGTGACTGGGTAGGAAGGGTAAGAGATTGCACACTTTGATTCTCCTTGCTTAGCCCAGCAGGCTGCTGGGGCAAATTATGGGGAGAAGACTATCCATATATATCAAAACCCACTCAAAAATGCCTAAAAGCTTATTTCTGACATCAGTGGCTTGCTTAGAAAAGGAAATAAATCGAGAGAAACACAGAGAGGGTGAGAACAGGCCACGTTGATAAGCTACTATTTGGAAGTGGAATGCCTTCCATTATTAGGAAAGAATGCATATACTCTGAAAGGTCAATTCTCGACCTTTGACACATGTATCTCAATTTGTCTGTGAGCCTGCATTTTTGTGGTGTGCATGGTTGCAGTTATTTTTTTCCAGTCTGACTGTACAGAATTATAGCAGGTCCCAAGTACACTGACCACTAGAAAATATTTGAGAGATGTTTTTAATTCATAAAGCTGCATGACTGCAAAACTTCTTTTGAAGTTGCACGTGTCAAATTTTGTTTACACACAGCAGTTGAATATAGATGTTTCAATCAAAGTGCACATGGCTAAATTGCATAGCAATGGAGTATTTCCAGGCTCATAACATTCTTTCTGGATCTTTGTCTTTCAGAATGAGATTTCCAGACAAGTAAATTCACACCTGACCACAAGGTACCAGTATTTGCAGCCTTACGACAGATTTAAGGTTTATTTTCCCTCCAGTTTGACTATGCAACACAAACACCAATGCAAACAATTTCCAGGAATTCTGAAGGAAAGTATCACCCAAATGACTATCCATGAGTGTTGTTTTTATACTCAGAATCTGTCTCCCTCAAATGACGAATAATATGAGTTGCTCCTTACATTAGTCCAAGTGTCATCCTTACACTACACCCTATAAAAAGTAGAATTCTCTAGGAATGATTCAGAAACAGCAGCTTCAGGAAAATATGTAGGTGTCAAGCACCTACATTAGGTATACACTATCACAAGTAATATACGTGTCTACTAGAAAAGGAAATATTACAAATATGTTAAAAACATGAAAATACAGAGGCCTGAGGTGGTAAAAAACAGGTGGGGGTGGAACAGAGTAAGAGAGAAATGTTAACAGTATCTTGTTCTAACTGTACCAACAGCTTTTCAATGGCTCACACACAAAATCCCAGCAGAATATAACATTAAAAAGACTCATCAAGTTTAGAGTCGTAATTATGAATCTGCAACAGATTCTTCATTGGCACTGTAAAAAGAGCTAAATGTAAAATTCCTCACGTAACATAAGCCCTGATGTTCATCATTCTGATACAAGTAGTAGCATGAAAACATGGAGGCTGTTTTTCTCTGTAACTGTAGACAATCAACAAAAAATCTGTCCAGGAAGAATCAGGTAATGACCAGCTGTATCTCAAACAAAAGCTAAACAGAACAGTGTGTATATATATAGATATGTGTATACATATATATATATACAAGAGCAGACAGCTTTATGAAAGTCTTTGTTTATGCAGTGCCTATGCAATGTTAAGCAGCATGTTGCTTAAATAAGCACAGCATTTAATATTCTGTACCTCTGCTTGTAATTACCTAGTAACTAAAGGCCCCAGTGTGATTTCTCAGAACTAACACTTCATTCTCCATTAAGCCAAGCCAAACTGCAATAAGCCAGTGGCTGGGGCTGTTAAAGCACTCAGCAGAGGTGCACACTCCATCATTTTGTAGCTGAACTGTCGTACCGTATCTATTATAATTAGGTTAATGCCACTGCTTTTTAAATGCCTAGTAAACTAATTTTCACATTTATTTAGGTCTTAGTCTAAATGTTCCTGTTTTGTTCAACAAAATGTCATATTTAATTTTCTGGCCATACAGCTTAACATTTTGCACATTATTTCACAGACCTTAATGGACTGCTGTAAGATCCCTTAACATACTTTCACTTCCAAATTTGACAAACAGAAACTCAACTTTAGACCAATAAGAATTGGAAATAATGTTCAGGAGAGTCTGACTTGCCGACTCCTGTTGAAATTCCCATGACAGAGTGCTTCAAATGCAGCATGTTTTGGAAATTGAGCTGCTGGATGCATCAGATTTGTACACATAAAATTCAGTTTCCATTATTGTCATGGGAACAAATACTCAGTTTATCTTCTACGTTTAATACATGTATACAATTTTCATAAAAAAACCACCTAGGCTAAACTTAGCTTTGGCCAAAAAAGTTTCTATTTTACTTTAGTGAATTAATAGTGATTAGAGTACCAAGAACCAGACAGATGGACAGTTCTGTTAGGGCTAACATACACCCATGATAACTTACATTCACTTGAACAATATATTTGCTGTTACATCTGGCTTGAAAGAGAAGTTTACCCTTGTTTAGTGGCAGTTTCCTTGTCAGTATAAGATCACTGATTTTTATCTGAGACAGATTCGGAGTATTCAATGTTTCATTAGTTCTGCAGTAGAACAGCAGCATCAAGAAGAGCAGAAAAAGCGCAAGCTGAAATTAGTGATTAACTTCTAAAAGTAGATTAATAAGAAAACTGCCATCCATGCTGTGATACCTTATATCACATTATGAGAAGCATTTTTTTTTTAAATAAGAAAATACAGAAGGTTATGCTAAGTCAGTGTCTGCCTTCGAAACATTTTGCTGAATCTTAGTTGTCATTTCTGTACTTACCAATACATCCACATAGAGAACCCAGCAGTGCTCTTTGGGATTAATACAGAGGGATTTCAAGTCTACACTGTTCTCACAGCTGAATACTCTGTACAGTGTATTTGCTATATCAGTGCCAAGCTCTTCTCCACCCCGGCCTTCCAACTCAGGAGAATTTGAAGAACTAGATAAAGAAAGAAAAGAATACTTTCACTTCTGAAGCAGCAAATACACAAAGAATATTTCTTAAATATAAAGCATTAGAAGTATCTAAGGATTTATTTGTACAAGAATAAGCATCCTATCTGAAAAGGAATTATTTCCATTTTGCATAAGAGAAGGTTTTGATGCAGATAATATACTGACATTTTGTTACAAATACTAATACCAACTAAATCCCACTACTATCTTCAGTTCCCCAGTTACAATCGAAGTAAAATTTGATAAATTCTCTCAGAGATTATTTCTTAAGCACTGTCACTTTCTATCACTTCGACTCTTAAAAAAAAAAGTGGGACATCTGTACTAAGTTCACGACAGCTACCAAGACAGCCTAGTAAGAGCTGAATGTTAAATTATTAAGAGAGTGGCTAAGAAGAGAAAGATATGATGATATGACAAGTAGAATACCAATTTCTTACAAGTAACACGACTGCCTGACCTTAATTAGTAATTTCTTTACTGAGTGTATTGTCTGCTAGCAAGTCCCTTAAAGAAAGCATGTCATTGCTCTCCACAGCTTATGGAGAACAGCTACTAAACATCATCTTTTCCTGAAGGGATCTGACAAAGTGTGTGGTCTTCACTTCCCTGATTCCAATGTAACAAAGTCTTTATAAGCAGTCATGAAAGAAAGTCCTTGGGTGCTGGAGCCTGATACACAGCTAAGAAACTTCTAACAATAAAAGCAAACAGGCCTACAAAAAAACCCAAAAAACCCAAAAACAAAACAAAAAAAAACACCCCAAAAATAAACCAAAAACCCCCAACAAAAAAACCCCAAACAAACAAAAGCCAAACCAAACTAACCAAACAAAAACCACCCCGAACCAAACAAAAAATGCCTTGCCTCCAAAGAACAATCAAATAGAGCAGAAATGTCCATAGATGCACATACAGCAAAATAATGAGCAAAGATTCCAAACCCAGCCTCTGGTTTATAGAGGACAAGAATATTCTCAAGCAGTGGACCTGTAGCAGCATTGCAAATCTTGTTTTAAAATAAACCAGTCAGACCTCCACCAAATTAATTTCTCATTAGAGAAATATCAAAGGAAGTGGTTACACAGAAGTAGTTTTGGTGTGTTCAAAATCTGTAATGGCCATGCCTCTGTATTCTCCTGCGGGGCACCTTGCCGGGCAAATTTCTCATGAATGTTCTGTGTCTTTATGATGATACAAAACATTAGCACACCAGGAATACAAAAATACAGCAGAAAATTAGGTTTTGGAATAGAATCCCTTCACCTTTAAAAAAACAAAAATCCCAAACAACTAAAGATTCACATTATCAAGGCGTGACTTAAACCATCAAGTGAGCTGTGCCAACAATACTGCAGAATCTGTAAGTTTACCTATCATTATCTACTATTATCCTTATCTCACAGTAATTTTCCCAACTCGTTGTTTTGCAGAGTTGATGAAAACTCAGAATGCCAGGAAGAGCTACTGGATTTTATAGAAGTTATTTGCTGCTACTAGAAACAGACAGCACTATACTTGCTTAAAAATACAAAGAAGCATTACTGTCAATTAAGCACTGATCTACAGTTCCAAATTGTATTTGCCACACGAATAAGCATTGCAAGTGTGACACACAGTATTATTCAGGGTTATTAGACACCAATTTTATGAGATAGGATCTTATCTAAGTATAACTCAGTGTTGAGTCAGGTCTTCAGGTTGTACTAAACAAGCACTCATCCATGAAAGCAGCTTTTATGCAAGTTAACAAGATCATTCTGTTCAAGCCGTATTTATGCAAGCATTATGATCCCTACAGCAAGTGGCAAGAATTATGCAAACTTCAATCTATCCTTCATTACTATTTCTAAACACAAAATTTTATCAAATATTGTATTTTTTTGATTACAAGTGGACGCTTTCTTTGACACTGAGTAAAAAGAACCTAAGACTCAACTGGAATATCACTGTACATTTCACTGCATCTTAATTCCATTATTACTTTAACACTTCATTTCCTTGCAGTCAAAGTGAAATAAAGAAGTAAGGTTAACAGGATATTATTAAAACTGTTTGGTAAATACTGCCACCTAATGCCTACAGACTATTGCAGTAACTTATACTGGGCAAAAGCTGGGAAGGGGGTGTCTTAACACACTAGAAAATGATAAAAAACTTGGCTTGTAGAGCATAGAAAGAACTCAGTAGTGGTACGGAATTTCTACGCCCAAGCAGCACGGAACTTTCAAGACTATCAAAATCATTTCAGATTGCCTAACAATCAAAGATTCCTCCTAAAGCATAATGATGCTTCTACCACAGATATCTACTGAATTTCAAAACTCCTTCTGTTGCAACAGTTAAACATTGCTCAACTATTGCTCAGGCCATTAATATACTGTAACCTACAGATGGTCAGATCTGGACAAATATATTCCTTGCTTCCCTAATTCCACAAACAAAATCTGATGCATTCAAGGAATTCAGATGCCTGCTTTTCTTGTTGTTTCTTTTTCTTACAGTTTGAAAGTGATAAATCAGATCAGCCACAAAACTCAAATGTGAGAAAAGCAGACATAGCAGTCTTTCAACATCAAGGGCCAGGATGAATGCCTTCTCCAGTGATGACAGGCAGTAAGAATACCACACAGGACACAGACTTGTTTTATGATAATTAATTTCTAGGATCACAAATCAGTGCCCCAAAAATCATCCCTTCCAGAGACTCGCATTAAAATCTGTCTCAAAATGGGACTAAGTGTGCTCCTCAGATTTCAGGTAAAGGAATCAGAGCAGAATAAAGAGAAATAGAAGTTTGGAGCAGAGAATTATACACATGATCCAGCAAATAATTATTTTCATCAGTAAAAGAAACCATGAAAGTTTCAGGAAATAAGCATTTTAAGATAGTAATCACTGCAGTCTTGAGTTTTTATTCTTAGCTTTAACAATATAAAAGCCAAATAGAACACACAGGAACTTCACCAGAAGATTCAGGTTATTGACTTATGCTCAGTTACTACCACCCAGTGGCAGTCTGGGAAAGCATCAGGGTACTGACAGCAGCTCATTCCCCTTGACAGAGAACAAGCTGCCTCCACTTTTTGTCTTTTGCATCTCTCTGGAAGCTAAAGGACACCCTTCCCCATCTCCCTCCCATCCCATGAGGCAGAGATTAACTGAAAATACGACCCAACATCAATCTAATGAGTTGAAGTTTTTCTAATATCTATTTACATACACAGGAAGTGTCACAGAATTGCCACATGTCTACAGACCACTTTTTTTTAGGAAGGAAATATCCCTGCTCTGAGTGGACTTTCTTCATATGGAGACAACCAGAAAAAAACCCAAAACCAATAAACATGTATCATTTAAGACACTTCATGTATGAGTTCTAACAGCAGGACCACATTCAAGACCATGTTCCCATCCAGTATTTTCTGAACAGCTATTGTAAACAAACCATCAATTCACAGGTGAGTGCTTTCCTTTAAAGCCTAAGTTTCCACAGTTAACTAAAACATACTGATGTACAGAGGCAGTCTTAGATAAGGCTGCATAATGTGATGTATCAATATTAAGGCAGACACAGACAATTAGGTCAGAAAGATTATCAGATATACACTTAGTAGCTCTCATACCTTAGCTTTAACAAAGGTATATTGGTTTAATGTCAGAGTAGCAACATTCTTTTGTTTTTAATAAAAATTGAAAGATGTCACATGCAAAGCAGCCCACTTGAGAGGTCACTAAAGCACTTTAAATCATAAAGAACAGTTCTGGGTAATGCTGCAAGACATGGATACTGTAGTCTCAGGCTGCAGACAGTCTAGACTAACACTGAGATGTCACTGTGCTATCTTGAAAACAAGAGTTCTCAGTTTTCTTCTAGCTGCTTCCATAATTCAAAAACTATGAAGACTGTAAGGATAAACAACAGTCCATTTCTAGCAAAATGCAAGAAATCTGATTAAAAACAAACACCCTTTTAGTTAAGGAAAGATGGATTCACTGACAAATATGTAACTAAAATTTCTAATGAGTGTTTGCATCTGAAGTTTAAACTGGGCTTTTTTCTTTTTTTAAACAAAAAAAAGTTTTGTACTAAACACACTTCAAACTTTTTCCACTGCTTTCACTAAGTAAGCAAACCTTTAAGTACAGTTAAAGTACAGTCTGTATTGGTCAATTCTTTTCCTTCAACTTACTTTTTTGAAAGAGATTTTCTCTACTTTATCATGGTAAAAACAACAGCTGACATTTCAGTCATGAAGTCCGGTTCCAAGCGTGTGTACTTGAACCATTACTCTTTTCCAGCTGCAGTGATGCTGTGCAATTTGGGATTGTTTAATTTAATATGTTTTCGTTCTTTAACTCCTGCTGATTTGCTTCTTTTGGGTTTGCAGGACCAGCAGAAAATTTCTCAACATTCACTGCTACTGAAACGGTAAAATAACTTTTTTCTATTACTCAAACCCGTAGAGGAGGTTAGTGGAATGAAGGCATAAATTTCTGAACAATGACAAGACCTGATTAGTCATTTATTCCAAATATTAGATCTATTTCATTCTTTTCTAGTATACTAACCAGTCTACAAAAAATTCCAAGTAACCTTCATCTGGTTTCTCCAACTTTGGTGTCCCCATTTCAGCTTTTATGCCTACCAAGATATCAGTTTCTCCCTATTAAAACAAAAACACAACACACAATTAGAATTGTAATTACAGAACTATTCGTTTTATTTAAATGTCTATGGTAAGCTGACATTTCTACCTTTCAGTTATCGAATTATTCTATCAGAGTGAACTTAAAATAACTTTTTTTTTAAAGAACAAAAGGCTTTAGAAGAACAATACTAAGTGTAAGAAGATTCTTCAAATAATTACCATGCATATTACCTTTCTCTAAGTTAAAAAGACTCTTAATATCCAAGACTACTTCTGTCATTTTGGCTCTGTAAACAGCAGAACCTTCATAATGGTGCAGGGTACAATTATCTTCTTCACAGTCAACACATCAGAAGTAGTTCTGCCTCATTTTAAAGGAATAGAAATTTTTGCCATTCCCAGGAACTAAGCACAACAGCAACTTCAGTTTTCAAGATTAAATGTTATATTAGTTCAGACTGAAGGCTGTCCAGGCACTTTACAGTAAATCCAGATCAAGCCAGCCTGAACTAATTATATATCCTGTCATCATTTCCATATCCCATGGTTTCAGTTACTACTATACCCACACACGTTATTACACACACAAACCCATCTACAAACAGCATCAGCTTAACTAGTCACGTGAACAAGCAATTTCATCAGCAAGGTACCAAATTCCTAAGAAATTTACCTACCAGCTTTACTCTTGCAGATCCACTTGTGTTTGATACAACATCTGTTTCTACTTCTGCACATCTGTAGTCTTCACAGCCTCGACCATCTACACGAAGGTCTTCCTAAGTATGACAACCAATACATTGCACTTCAGGGAATCAGTAATCAAAAGTAAAAACAAAACAAACCAAACCACCACAACCCCAAAACTGTGTAACTTTACACTTTCCTTCTCCTATACCAACTGTAGCAGTAAAGAGAATATACAAGCAATAGCTTGCAGTGTCACCCTGGAATACAGAAGAACCAACTATACTTTTTCATTTATATCTCATTTATGTAGAGCTTGCAATAAGCAATCTGAAGGCAGACATGAATTGCACCAAGTCCCTCTAATTCCCAAAAGAAAGCTTCAGATTTCAAAACTGTAAAGGTCATGGCTTTAAGTGGCACTTTACCTAACACAACCCTACTCTTTCTGGGATAGGCAAGTTCTGTACTTTTACATCATTAATTATGACCCCAGCAGACAAAAATAATACACCAGCCTTCCAAATACTTTCATCCATTTGTATTCCACAAATGGGTATTCCACATCCTCTAATACTATACAGCTTATTTCTGTAAAAACAGGTTGGGTTGTTTTTCAGTAAATTTCAGTAATACAGTTCTTTTCCCTTTGGAGCTTCTCCTCAGACACCCTTCACTCTTCCTTCACCCACTCATGTTCCTTCACCAAGTTACAGGCTAAAACTCTATCCAATGCCAATAACCCGAGGAAGAGCCAGGGAAGAGCAAGGAAAGAGGAGCAAATGGGGACAGAAGAAGGATATCAAGCTCCCCGAGAGCATCCAAAGGAGGCCAATGAAGATGGTGAAGGGCCATGAGGGGAAATCGTTTGAAGAGATGCTTGAGGAGGTCACTTGGTCTGTTCAGCCTGGCAGAGACCGAGGGAAGATCACACTGCAGTTACAACCTCCTCATGAGAGGAAGAGGAGGGGCAGGCACCGATCTCTTCTCTGTGGTGACCAGTGACAGGACCCGAGGGAATGGCCTGAAGTTGTGTCAGAGGAGGCTTAGGTTGGACATCGGGAAAAGATTTCGAGCCAGAGGGTGGCTGGACACTGGAACAGACTCCCCAGGGAAGTGGTCACAGCACCAAGATTGACAGAGTTCAAGAAGCATCTGGACAATGCTCTCAAGCACATGGTGTGATTCTTGGGGTGCCCTGTGCAGGGTCAGGAGCTGGACTTCGATGATCCTTGTGGGTTCCTTCCAACTCAGCATGTTGTGTGATTCTGTGAAAAGAAATCCACGTCCCGCTCTCAGCCTGCTTCCCGTTCCGATGCTCGGTGTGCTCTGATGATCACTATCCCAGAGGTTCGCCAGCAGACACAACGGTGGATGGCTCCCTCTTTCCTGCCTCCCTCCTCCCCAGCCCAGCTCGCTCCCTGCCGCCCGGCGCCCGGCCCCGGTACCTGTACGCCGTGCACGATGTAGAGCTTCTCCGCCTCGCTCAGCACCACGGACGCCATTCCCGCCGCCTCCCGCCCGCACCTGCGCAGTGCCCCGCTTCCTCTCTGCCTTCCTGCCTGCCGGCCTGCCTGCCTGCCTTCCATCCGCCCGCCGTAGGGAAGCTGCCGGCACTCCAGGGCCGGTGTCCCGGCACCTCACAGCGGGGGCTCTGCTTGCCCGATGGCAAAGCGGGGTGTGCAGCCGGAAAGCCGCAGAAGCCTTTCATGTGGAGTAGGCGCAGCGCTCTGAACGCGGTATCCGCTGGGCATCCCGCATCCCGGAAAACGTCCCGTCCAAGAAGCTGATAAAACCAAAGCTCCCGCTTTCTGCCAAAAGCTCCTGCAGGAGGCTGTGGAAATATCCCGGTCTCAGAAATGGATCGCGTAGTCATAGTCCTCTGCGTTTCCTCATTTTCCTTGCGGAGTTTTTAACCTCAGAAAGGTCCAGGCCAGGTGCTGTGCGCGGGGAAGGCTGGTGCGGCAGCAGGGGAAGAAACCAAATGCTTTCCTTAGGATATTCACTTGGTCCTGTGCAAGATATCGCTGGGAAAGTGGCGTGGGAAATGTGATTAAAAACTCGCACTATATATTAAAACAGTAATTAAGGCATGGGTTTTGTTTGGGTTTTTTTTGACAGTCTCAATTGGAAGTTTTGTAACAGTCATTAATGTAAGTTTGCACGCCTTTTTGCACAGCTGTGTATAATTTTCAGCGTATTTTAAAAGATGCTATCTTGACTTCACTCTGATGCTTGCTTAGCTAAAAATGATCCATGGCTCCCAAGGATTACATAGCACACTGCTGGAGTTTATCCAGCTTTCCACAAGTCCTTGTTCACTCAAATGTACAAAGCATTCCTGGCTGTGCCTACTTGAGCAGGTGGCATGATGCAGTGAGAGCAAACTTCAAGAGCAATGGATGGTTTTGGAAGTTTTCGCTTGGTCTGGTCCCATTGGCAGGCTGCTTATCAATTCACAGTTGGAATGCAGAGCAGATGCATTTCTGGGACTCTTCCCGTGGCTTACCTGCATCTAAAAGGAGCCACATTTCTGCACACTAGGGTTGTTGTATGGGGATTGCTTACTGCTTCTTGGTGGGGAGAGCCAGCAGTGGAGCCTGGCAGAGCTGGAAGCTTGGGTAGCTTGTCCTCCCCACTGACCCTAGGGAGGTGAACAGGGCCAGGTCTCCTTGCTGGCCCAGGGGAGTGCCAGACAAAGGCAGAGCCCATGCATGAAAGGGTCCTGGTTTGTGTGTCCTCTCTAAAACAGCATTTGCCAGTGCTGCTGTCCAGCACAAACTGACCCTTCATTTGACTTGCAGTGTGATACTTGTGTCCTCACATTGCACAGTATGAACCAAATAAGAAGTAAGAAAAAATCAGAAACTCCCTCAAAATGTGAGTGAGTTCTTGATCTGAAACAGTGTTAACGCAGACGCACGCTATGATTTCCACTGAGAGCACAGGGAGATGACATTCTGGCTCTCATCTTAGTTCCTGACTTTCAAGGCTTAGCCCACAGCAGCCAGCAGTTACAATTGCCAGGAAAAAGTGATTTGTTTATTATTTTCCCACTTCTGCCATCCCAGCTTGGAGTCTACCTAAAGTTAGTCAAATTCTTGCTAGTCGAGAGGCTCAGCTAGCAAATCTTGTTCGCATGCAAACAGCAGTTTTTCAAAGGTGAGAGGAACCCAGGTTTGGCTCATTTTTCCTCAGGGAGGGCAGAAGGCAACCTCTTGCCCTAAAGAGCACTTTTGAGGACATTCAAATTCCAGCACAAGGAAGTAGTGAAGCTTATCATACAAAAAAGGATGCCACTTGTTTCTTGGGTTTGTTGGGGTTTTTATGCTGGGTTTTTTGTTGTTTTGTTTTGTTTTGTTTTTTTTTTACAGAGGTAAAGCAATACCTTTAACTTCATTGTGGTAAATAAATGACATGTGTTGGCCCTTGTCATTGTTTGACATTGGCCAAACACCAGGCACCCATTAGAGCCATTCACTGACCTTCTCTTGCTCTCAGCTGCGCAGAGGAGAGGAAAAAAATTAACAAAGGGCTCGTGAGTTGAGATGAAGACTGGGAGAAAACACTCTTAAGGGCAAAACAGGTACAAATTTAAAAGTATAAAGTAAATTTATTATTAACAGAGTCAGAGGAGGATAACAAGAAGTAACATAAGCCTTTAAAACGTCATTTTCCCCCCCAGCCTGTCCCTCTTTCCCACCAACAGCACAGGGAGACAGGACATTGGGGTTTTGGTCAGATTGTCACTTGAGATTTTTTTTCTGTTTGTTCAGGGAGAGGAGTCTTTCCTGTGCTATGCCCTGGGGGCCCTCCCATGGGCAGTCTTTTCGAAACTGTTGCAGCATGGGTCACTCTTCCACCTGGTGCAGTCCTCTAAGGATAGGCTGTTCTAGTCTGGGAGCAAGGGCTCTCTCTCTCCATCCAGGAGATAAGAGTTTTCTCCAGCATCCACCCACTCCAGCGTGAGTACTTCTCTTGTGGGCTGTGGGTGGATTTTTGCATCCCCTGTAGACCTCATGGGCTGCAGGGGGACAGCTGCCTCACCATAGTCCTCACCACAGCCTGCAGAGGAATCTCAGCTCTGGCACTTGGAGCACCTCCACCCCTTCTTTTTTCACTGACCTGGGTGCTGCCATGTTGTTCTCCCTCACATGTCCTCACCTCTTCCTCTGACTAGAAGGAAAACTGCTGCTTGTACGTACCATTGCAAACAAGTTGCACCAGTTCAAAGGTTCTTCCAGGATCCTACAGCACTGAGTGGTTGCTCGTCTAGGTTCCAGATTGGGGAGTTGCTCACCATATTTTTGCCGACCACCAGCCAGGTGACCCCACAGCCACCGAGCGGGCAGTGGCGGCCTCTGTGGCACTGGTGCTATTTAACACCTCTCCTCATGCAGGGCACCAGGAAAGAGAAGCTGCTGCTGCCGCCCCTGCCCTTCTGCTCACAGCACAGCTGGCTAGGGGTGTCCAAGCAGCCAAGGCTTGCTGTGGGCCTCACTGAGATGGCGGTGGCCACAATGCATCGCCATGCGCTGTGCTGGAATGGCCCTGCCACCGCCGCCTTGCCACCCCTGGAAAAAAATGCCTGTGCACTGTTTTGATTTTCTTCTTAAATATGTCATCACAGAGGCATTACCAACCTCTCTTAACTGGGCCAGCAGCATGTTCATCTTCGGAGCCATCAGAGATTGGCTCTGTCAGACATGGTGGAAGCTTCCAGCAGCTTCTCACAGAAGCCACTTCTGGCCCTCCCCCACTACCAAAAAACAAGCTGTGACAAATCAACAGCCCAAATAAAGCCAGCCTGAGGCAATCCCCTGAAATGTGAAGATTTGCACTGCATGATTAATACCTGGGCAAGGCTGCGAAGGCTGGAAGCAGTGGCTTGACATGGAGACTGTCAAGCAAACTCAGCCCTTGCTCTGGCTCTGAACATGACACCTGCAGTGGAGCACCCTGTCACAGAATCACAAGAATCACAGAATCACAGAACGGGTCAGGTTGGAATGGACCATAGTGGTCCAATCTCCCTGCTCAAGCAAGGCTATCCTATATCATATGGCACAGGATTGTGGAGACAGTTCTTGAGTACCTCCAGTGAGGCAGACTCTATAACCTCTCTGGGCAAACCTTTTCCCGTGTGTGGTCACCCACACAGTAAAGTTCTTCCTCATGTTCAGGTGGAACTTCCTGTGCATCAGTTTCTGCCCATTGCCTCGCATCCTGGTGCTTGGCACCACTGAGAGGAGCCTGGCTGCATCTCTTTGCACACCCACACCCCTCTCCTTTTAGACATTTATACACATTAATGATGACCCCTCTAAGTAGTCTCTTCTCGAGACTGAACAGGCACAGCTCCCTCAGCCTTTCCTCCTAAGGATGACACTGCAGTCCCCCAAACGTCCTCACTGCTCTGTGCTGCACGGCTCTTCCTTGGGTGCCAACAGATTTTGGATACCTGCAAACCAAAACCACCCCGAACCTTCCTAGGGCTCAGAGGTACCCGCTGAGGCAGAACTATCTGTTCCCGTGTCAAAACAAAAAAGTGCGGGTTTTTTCCTCACAAAACCCGTATTTCCCCCCAGGCACCCGCACGCCCGGGCCATTAACGTGCAGTCGGCACAGGCGGTCCGCAGCCGCACGGGGCCCAGCGCCGGTGCCCGTCCATGGGCTGGGGAGCCCTTAGCGGGGCGGGGAAGGGCAGGGCCGTTACTATGGACCTGGTGGAAACCG